>BPTQ01000005.1:2132685-2699849 GCA_019973895.1 Chrysanthemum seticuspe | reverse complement strand
CGTGTGGTTGACTTGGAAGTGAATGCAAGAGGGAATGTGATACTGGTGGATTTGGTGATGAGCGTATTGGAGTTCATTAAACAGACCGAGAATGTAAGTGTCATGTCTATAGATGCTGGGACTCGAATGTTGGAGACAGAAGCTATCGCAAATCGAGTTATTTTGAGATTAAGAATTCAGGTATATATACATTCATGTGTATCAAATAACCTAATTTGGATCTTACAGATTCATGCATATACTAAAAAAATTCATACTCTATGATTTCAGCTTTATTAAACATCATCTAAGAAACTTCTCATGATTCATGACAACCAATTTTCTAAGTTACACTTACTCAAGCATTCTATTAGAACTAATAATCCAATATTTGTGGTATTTCCTGGGACATGTTCATCAACTTATTTGACCTACCATAGCCTAAACTATTTTTCAATTTCAGTTTATAGAATAAGTTTTATGGGTAAATATGGGTTTTCTCCTACAATCAGTTATCATATTTTTAGATAACAGATGTTTAAAAAAATAAATAACTTCAGTTTATCAATATATAAGTAGTATACAGATTTCTGAATGTTTGTTCATAAATGGTCAACAAAACAAAATGTTATTCTATTAAGGACAATATAGATTTCTAAAAGTCTATACTTGCCTTTTATGTAGGGAAATGAATGCGACAAATCAAGCTTCGAAGAAGCAGTGAGGAGGCTTCTAGATGACCTGGCACAATGACGAGTTGTCATTTCTTTTTGTTTTTTTATTTTTTTAAATAGTTGGGTTAGCACAAATATAGTTAGTGTAGTTAGTGAGAGTGAAACCACCATGGGAAGACTCGAACTCGAGACTTTTCGCATGAGAAAGAGAACTCTACTAGGCAGATGTTGGTTGTGATCATAGTTATTATTTTGGACAACTTTAGAAAACCTATCAAGAATATTTACTTCTATATGGATTATTAGCATTATTTACTTACTTGTAGAACTAGTGAAATATGCATATATAGAGTATATACCAGGTAACCGACTTATTCGATTTAGGCTTTGTTTGGTTAAACGGAATGTAACGTTGAAGGAATGAATTAAACCATATATTGATGAGTTAGCACTATTCCATTGTCTTGTTTGATTGTTATGTCGTAATTAAATGAATATTTCACATGTGGTTTGATATGTTGTAATAGACATTGAAATAAATGGAATATGAATATCATTCCACAAATGTAGTGAAATAACTCCTACTTCATTTATTGTTAATCCATAGATATCTCACAAGTTTATAACTTGAACAAGGTTGTTCGACTTCTGTGTCACGGTGGACATGGAGCTAATTAGAGAAAGATTGCTCAACCATACTTCCGAATGCATTATCCACAGAAGACGGGATGCTCATCCCGTTGTAGTCTCACAAATTCAATGATACAGTATATTATTAGTAGCATTAAACTTAAATACCCGGTTATCTAAAAAATATGTATTGTTTGAAGTACTTTTCTAACGGTTATATAACAACAGCCAAATGAAAATAATTCCCAACCAAAAAACCCAAAAGACGATTCTCTCTAGGCGACTAACGATACCCTTACATCCTATAATCGATTTCTAAACATTTATCCATAATTGTTCTCCATTGATTTCCTGTAAATTATTAATTTATGTTAGGTCAATCGTGGGTCCTTCTCCACTAGGTTCCTAATATTAATTAATTTATTGAAGGTCATTCGTGGGTTGGTTGATAATTGTTTACTCGTTTCCTATAGGGTTCTAGTTGTCTGTGATTGTTATTGTTGATCGATTGGCCATTATTATATATATCATTTATTGATCGACTGCATATTATGGTTGGTGGTTAGTTTTTGGTGCTTATCGCTATAAACCCTAATCTTTGCGATTAGGGTTTTCTCTTCTTTATTTGGTCTTGCATGCTTGCTGGGGTAATTAGAGGCTGTTATTAAGTGTTTGATTAGTGTGTTACTGGTTGTGAGAGATGCATAAGGGTTTTTTGGCTTCGAAAAGTGTGACTAAGGACACATCTGCTGTTACTAGTTCCGGTTTGAAGGAACAAGACAATGGTACGTCCATTGATGGTAATTCAGTTGGGTTGCAAAAGGATGATGAACTTGATGCACGGTTGAATTCAGGCAATGATGGGAGTACTGGTCATATTGAATGTGATGGGGCTGATAACGGGAATAAGGTTAAGGATAAGGTTGTTTTGGATGATTTGGAGCAAAGCCATGATACACCTGCTTCTGATTCGGCCTCTAATGTTTCAAAACAGCCTAATGTGGAGCAATTGATTGCTAATGCGCATCAGAAATTTGATGAAGCAATGAATAAAATTGACAGTGATATTGCTAAGATGGCTTCATCTTCTGATGTGAACAATTCGAGTGGTATTGGGCTTCAATCTAATTCGAATGGTACTAAAGTTTATTCAGCAAATGTTCCTCCGTCGAGTTTTGATGTGGCTATGCAATCCCAGTTGTATGGTACTAATCATAGTGTTACTTCTGATCCTAATGCACCCAAGGTTGGTACTACTTGTGGTAATGGAGTTAAGTCGGTTTCTTACGCGGGTGTTGCTTCTAATGAATCCCAGAAACACGTGTCTAATTTTCGGAGGTTAGAATGCAGCAAAAAGAAGGATGATGTTGACCTTTCAGTCCCAATGAAAGTGGTGGAAGAGGTAAACATGAGGTTTGAGAATACTCTCTACGGATACTTCCTTGGTCAACGCCTTGCTTTTCCTGTTGTTGACTATTATGTTCGCAATACGTGGGCTAAGTATGGTTTACAAAAGGTTATGATGAACGCTAAGGGATTCTTCTTCTTCAAGTTTAATTCGAAAAAAGGCATTGATGATGTTCTTGAGAATGGTCCTTGGTTGATTCGTAATGTTCCTATTATTCTTAAAACATGGACATTGAACACCAACTTGCTTAAAGAGGATTTGACTAACATTCCGGTGTGGGTTAAATTCCATGATGTTCCTTTAGCTATGTTTTCTGATGACGGGCTCAGTCTTCTTGCTACATTGATTGGTACGCCCAAAAGGTTAGATGCTTTTACTAGTGAAATGTGCAAGGAATCTTGGGGCCGTAGTAGTTTTGCTAGGTGTATGATTGAAGTGAAGTCGGATGAGGTTCTTAGGGACAGCCTCACTGTCGAGATTCCTTTACTTGATGGTACGGGTTCGACTATTGAGAAGATCCGTGTTGAATATGAATGGAAACCGCCTAGATGTGAGAAATGTCGGGTATTTGGACATACTTTGGTGGACTGTCCTAAGGTTGTGATTCCGACTGCTCAACCTCATAAGAACATAAGTGATGGCTTTCAGACTGTTAACAATAAGAAGAAGGGAAAGCAAGTTGGGCCGAATCCGGGTCGAGGAGGTTCTACTAAATCTGTGGTGGGCAAGCATTTTGAATATCGGCCCAAAAAGCCTCCTCCTGAACCCAAGAAAGTAAATGTCAGTAAGAAGATGGCTTCTGATGTGGCTAGTACGAGTGGAAACAGGATCACTACGTCTAATCAGTTTGATGCTCTTAATATGGACGATACAGATGTGGATACTGGTCGTACAATGGAGGTTAATGAGGATGAGTTGATTAAGACTGGTTCTACATCACATGTACCGCTTGTGAGTGATTCAATGGGAACAATGGATGTTGGTTCTACTCCCATAGTTGATAAAATTGGTAAGCTTGAAAAGCTACTTATTGATGGGAAAGCTACTTTTGTGGATGATGATGGTCAACCTATTCCGTCTACCTCTTCTACTAATAGAGTTAACCCTTTTTCTAAAGTGGGAGAGATTGAGGTGTCTGATTCTGAAGATGAGGTTGTTGCTAACCCATTTGATGAGTCTGATAATATATTTGGTGGTGGCCAAGAGTTTGAAGATGAGTATGATGATTATGACTTCGATGACTATGCGAAACAGGTTCGTGATCTTCCGGGGAATTTGGATGCCTTTAATGCCATGTATGGCACAAAGTTTCAAGGTCCTAGGAAGTAATTTTATTTCGTTGTGTCTTATGTTATCATTTGAGTAGTGGTTTGTTTTCTTGTTTAGAAAATAGGAAGTATCTTGTTATGTAAGCTTTATGCCTATGTAACGGGCTGAGATATGAGATTTCACTCATATCCTTTGTACTTAAACGTTTATTTGGTTAATATATTTACCAGGGTGCAGGATTATTCCCCTTTACCAAAAAAAAAAACAGCCAAATGAAAAGTTTGATCAATACATTGTATTAAATGAGTACATTTTTTTTATAGAATATATCTTCTGTATGAGTTATTCATGGAACATGAAGCTCATTAAAAATGTGGTTCAACCATATGTTCGGATGTGATATCCATAGCACATGGAGCTAACTAGAAAGGTGCCTCAACCAATCATGAATTCAAAGATATGAGCAAAAAGGTTGTACACCCTTTTCTTTTTGTTATAAAGTTGTGGCAATGTACGTAGATAATAATTACCAAGTATAAATTTACTAAAGTGATACGCCGATAAAATCAAAGTGGTCTGAGAACAGGTCCAAGCTTAGATCGAGTCAAGTTGCCAATACCGATTATTAATCACGAATATATTAAGCATATATGCATCGAATCAAGTTGCCATTGTATAGTCAGGTTATTACTATGGTGTTGCCTGCAAGTGGTAAGTCAAGCTGAAGTTGCTGTCTATTTAGGTGGATTTGTGAAGACTAAAGAAAGTCTTAATATATATTTGTTAATACTATACACTCAAGAGAATACCAATATGTAGTTGACAATAAACTAATAATTAAGTTTTCACTTAATCCGACCTGAAACCGACACGAAAATTAACAGGTTCGGGTTGTGCTAAATAGATTTCGGGTTAGGTTTGGGTCGACCTATATAACCCGTTTATTAAACAGGTCAGGTTCGGGTTGAGAATAAAATAAGCGGGTCAACCCGCCAACCCGTTTAAGATTTTTTTCATAAACTCAAAATTATTTATTTTTTATTATACGGGTTAAATGTGTTAAACAGGTCAACCCAACAACATGTTTAACTCGTGTAATGCGCCAACTTTTGTGTATAAAAAAGGTTAAATGGGTCAACCCGAAACCCGCTGAACCGATTCAACCTGTTTAACATATTCAATCCGTGTAAATAGGTTAGGTTCGGGTTATGTCTAAACATGTTAGGGTTGACATAGCTGACCCGAAGATTTAAATGGGGCATGTTTGGGTTGAGATTTTCTGACCCGCCAACCTAACAACCCGAACCCGCCAAACCGAACCCGACCCAAATTACCACCCCTAGCGTACTATATAGGTTTGGCATAGTTACAAACAACAGACATGTAGAAAATGATGAGACCAAAACATCAATCTCTTCAAAAATAAAAATCATTGTTTAGAAGATACATGCTTTAAGTTTAGTTAGAGCATTTAGTCTATTAAAAACTTGATGCATTTAATTATGCATAATCTTTTTAATGTTATTGCATTTAATGCATAACATGATTAAAGCTTTTAGAAAATGTTGAGGTTTACTAAATCATTGTGAATGCTATTATTAAACTATAATCATTTGACATAGCCATCTCATAATTGAACTTTTCAAAAAATAAATAAACAAGCATCATCTCTGTCAATAACACTTGACCATATACCGACAAAAAAATCCAACCTTGTTATTTTTGAAGAACATAATTAAGTTTTGTTAACTATTAAGGGAAAATTGATAAAGAGTTAGTTTCACAATACATCATTTATCACATAGTAGTTTTAAAGTGCATTTTTGGAGTTTTATGCTTCAAAATCGAAAATACAAAACTTTCTTTTTTTCTCATCAAATAATAATTTTAAAAATTTACTTAACTAGTATTAAATAAGTAATTAATCTGATTATTATACGCAACAAAAGGCTTAATAAAAAGGCAAATGCTACACCCACAAAAAAATCATCCACAAAATGATGTGTCAGAGAGTGATTTGCTTAATCAGATAGAAGAGAAAGAAATTATAACAAAATACACCAATCACACTCTGACAACTAATTTTGTAGATAACTCAACTCGATAATAGAACTACTACATAAGGTATAATATATGTTAAGACAAGAATCAATAGAACCAAAGTGAAAAGTTGGATTTGTCAAGGGATCAGAATGAAATATACTCTTCTATAAAAGCAAACACCATGAGCTACTCCATTCACATGCAAAAGATGGATATCTTCAATAAGAAATTTATATTGTTTTTCTTAGCAATCACTCTTCTTATTTGTTCTTCCTTTGCAGACGATCATTTGCCTCTTGCTCGGTATACATAAACTTTTCTTCTTATTAGGTTAATATATATTTGCTTACTATATAGATTGATGTTAAAATGTGTAAAATTATCTGGCATTCAAGTTTCAATATCTATTAAAAAACTTCGTACGAGAATAATATGATTGTACAAATATATATGTGCAGATCAATTGGGAATCGCAAGTTAAAGTCGCTTGCAGGTGCTGTCGTGAAAGGGTTTTCAAAAATTCCTTCAAAAGTTCCTGCTTCAAAACATTCTTCAAAGATAATAGATAGCGGGATGGCAGTAAATGATGGAGTTGAAGCAACTAATACGCCGAATGAACCTGTCTCGTGTAAGGGAAATAAAAATTGCCCTCGTCATATACCAACGTGTAAAAATTGTGTTAAAGGTTACAATTGCCCAAGAAATTGCCCCGTACGACCACTGCCATAAAATGCTATCATGATTTCCCTAATGGTGATCATCTTAACTGCACTGAAAGACTCTTATGACATTTAGTGCATCCGTCGTTGATCACCCGGCCATTATATATATGGATTGTATCATATTATGAGTTTTATGTTGTTTATGTGATATAAATGTATCTATTTTATTGTTGTTCACCTTTTGATAATGTGTCAAAGTGTAGTAACTTGTTTATGGTTCTTTATGGATACAAGTAAATTATACAGATGATATTTGTGGTTTGCGTTAACTTTCACATTTCATCCTTTATTCACTACAATAAAAATGTCTTTTAGTGACACACAAAAAGTGTCAGAAAATGTCAGAAAATGTCAGAAAAAGTGTCAGTAAATACTTTTTTGCTTCACCTTCACTTATAAAAAGTGTCATTAAAAAGCCAGGCGGTAAAAGTATATAGTGACTAAGTTTTCTGACACTTAATAGTGTCACAATAGGCTAAGACTTTTGCTAACACATTCATCTGTCACTATAGGCTACTATTAAGATAACATAATATCCTTCTACAGAATTCAATCAACTGCATTACCCAATTATATCTTCTGAGATATACTAGCCAAAAATCATTATTGAGTAATCGTGATGACGAAGAAATGAACAATAAATCCACTAAAAATCCACATACATATGTTCTTGAACGTAAACTTCATGTTCACTTAGTTCTATTGATAACTCTGTGTGTCAATTCTATAAGCGCTCACCTTGATCTTTGAACATCCTCGTCATCATTCTCTGGTAGTGAATCGATAGCGGCCGATGCCAGACTGGCATGCTTTGCTGCTAGTTCCCTTGTTCTTTGAATTCCATGACTTTTACCAAGATACTCTAGCGCCTGTATCATTAACCAAATCAATTGTGATTATCAGGTACTAAAAAGCAATTGTGAATGTCACCTATATGAAACTAAGATTGGCATATACTGGCTTGGTGTAATAGGCTATTAAACTATAAACAACATTACCGAATGCAAGATCAGAAAATCACATGCTAAACATAGTGAGAGGAAACTTACAAGGTCTACATTGACAGGGTTGTCTAATCCCCTGTCAACAACTGCACGTAGTTCTGGAAATTCCTCCATTGCATATAATAATGGAGCTGTCACAATCCCCTGCAGAACAAGTTATCAGAACGTTAGCACAACTTTCAGTATATCACAATATTATCAAAGAAAAAACCATCAACATCATCACCGATAGGTAGATGTGGAAACTTTGACCCATATATTGGTATAAAAGGTCATACACGATGCCAGAGGATCTAACTATGGGTATGGTTAGGATGGATTAACGTGATACATCTTGACAAGCAGTAAAAGACCAATCCTTTTAACCTGTTACCCACCCCGCCCATTTTGCCACCTCGCACAGGGGACCAACTATATCTTCACTATATATGAGAATATAGAACATCCTAAAGATACTTAACGATATGGCCAGAAAAACACCATCCAGCATGACCATTTTCTGGGTTATAACAGATAAATTTTTCAAAAGCCAGCCACATGAACGTCTTTTTACATTATCTAAAGCATAATTAACGTTATCAATGCTTACACACCAGATATTTCCCGTACTCATATGCCAACATAGCGACCTCTGCAGTTTGACCAGTAAGAAGAGCAATTGATTTGCAGCTATCTGATATGAGTGATGCAGTCTTGTAGTATGTCTTATGTAAATAGTAATCCATGCTGCAACAGAAAAAGAATTTTATACTGTTCGGAGGATGCCTTGTCAATATATACATCTAATCACCTCCTTATCTCTTTTAGTCAATATATACATCTATCCAAGACCTGCATTTCGGTATTAACTATTTAGTAGTTACTACAGAAAATTAGTATATGAAACTTAGTAAATTGATTCTACTGTACTACAAAAGATGCCTCCACATCTCAGTATTCTTCACACTAGTACATATATGTCGCTAACTTGAGTCTCTAGTCATAAATGGACAAGTCTCTAGTCATAAGTGGACAAGTCGCTAACCAAGACTAATTCGCTACATGAAAGCAAACTATGTCGCTAACTTGTAAAGACAAGTCGCCATCATCAGTGTCACAGCCAAGTCGCTACAAATTTGGTTCACTAAGTCGCTACATTTGTTAAGTCGCTAACTTGTAAAGACAAGTCGCCATAAACAGTAACACAGCCAAGTTGCTACAAATCTGTTTACTAAGTCGCTACCATTACTAATTCGCTAACTTGTAAAGACAAGTCGCCGTTAATAGTGATACAGCTAAGTCGCTACCAAAGTCGCTAATAATTTGTTCACTAAGTCGCCACCGCAACTTAGTCGCTGACTTGAGGAGACTTAAAAGTAATAACTCGCCACGATGAACAAGTCAACTAACTCGCTACCAAGAACAATACTAAGTCGCCATCAAGAACACTTTTTACGCAACAGATAATCATCCCAAACCAACACTTATTCAACACCATTACATGGACACACTTTAACAAACAATCAAGAACGGTTACAGCAAAACCTTTAACACACTTGCAATCAACAACCCAAAACAACAACAACAAACAAAACATCAAACTCGACATATTAAGTAATATCCAATTCACGCAATATAGCCACTCATTAACGCATTCCAATACCATCTAAACTATCATTATACCCCCAAAAAAAACATGATACCATTAGAGTTCAAACCTATGTGGGAATGAAATGTCACGGATCAAATGCTCGATGAGATCTGGGTAAAGAGATGTGTTAGACAAGCATCAAAGACATATACTGGAGAACAAATAGTGAAAGATTCAAGTCATACCACTTCTAAGTCGCTACGTTGAATGCTTAACGAGGAAGAAAAAGTGAAAGAAAAACTTTTAAGAGTTTGAAAAGAAAGAAAAAAAACATAAGTCACTAAGGGGTAAGTAGAGGAGAAGTTTCAAGAAACCTAATTGTCACTTTCGGTCCCTGTGGTTTAGTGGCTTGTGTAGTAACTCGCTATCAAAGATTTTAACTAAGTCGCTAGTGTTTTTCACAGCAAGTTGCTAACATAGTCATGAAAAGTTGCAATCTTATCATATTCTGCGTAGTAGACATTTGTAATCCATGACCATAGTCGCTAGTTTTTTTCACAGCAAGTTGCTAACATAGTCATGAAAAGTTGCAATCTTATCATATTCTGCGTAGTAGACATTTGTAATCCATGACCATAACAGACTTATCAGATAGCATACTAACCCAGATAAGCACACAATCACAATGATAACCATGAATCAAATAAACATTCAATGCTAAAACATTCAATACATGGGTACACAAAGATAATCACAAAGGCAAGACACGATAACAACCTACAACTGAGCAAACACCATAACCAGCACAGAAACAGAAATAAACAAGATAACTTCAAAAAATCTCCCCCTCAATCAATGTCAACAAAGACCATTGATTGACTTTAACCAACCCGTTTAAAAATAAGAATATATCAGTTGTTCGAACTTCATCTATGATCCCGTATCATTATTAAATGATATTTCTAGGATCGTAGATGTTATCGATAACAACGAATAAATCTTTTATTAGATGGATGAAAATGGAAAAAAAATTATGAATTTAAAAGAATAAAATTATAAAAAATATTAGATTTTTTTTTTAAACTAATTTGTACTCAGATATAAGAGAGCGAGTCCTGATTCAAGGTGAATAGGAGTCAAAGTAATAGGTACATCAATTCTGGCATGCTATAGCTCCTGACTGAGCCATATTCATTTCTGATGGAAATCAAGTCATGAGGTTCCTGATTGAGTTGAGCATTGTACCTGAAAAAGACTGAGAGCACATTGTACTGGAAGTACATGTAGAATTGCAAATGGATGGGTTAGTGACATGATTAATCTCACACTTGGATGCATCACAGTGTAATACAGACGTATCATTATTAGGGATCTCATTAGATTCACTATTCTTGAAGAGTCTTCCTGTGGGAATCCACTTGAGGCAAGATTTAGGTATGTAAGTCCGTTTGACTCCTGTAAACTTAAATAATCTGCCAGTGGGAATCCATTTGAAACAACTGCTAGTTGATTTGTATGTGTGCACAGCCTTGTTTTGACAATTGGTCCTTTTGTGATTAGAATATTTCTTAGGGGATTGATCAGTCAGATGATGTTTTGTATGAGAACTAGTGGTACTTCTTGTATTTCTGATCTTGGAGCATTGAACATTAATCTGAGGTTTGAGATTCATCATATCGGAACTAGGCAATGAAGTGACTGGTTTTGTAAAAACAACATTATTATCAACTTGGGAGGCAAGCCTAGATTTCGATGGTTTAACTCTTTCAGTTCTAAAGGCATTAGGCTGCTTAACTACTGTACGTTTAGAGTGGTTCTGAACAGTTGACTTTCCCAAAGTTAAAGGTTTTGCAAACTTAGTGTTCTTCCTATTTCCAATAGATTTCCTAAGCTCATTTTTTAGGGCAACAATATTGAAGCTCTTTTCCTGAATTTGGGCTTTGAGGTCATCAATGTCTTTCAGCAAGAGGTTAGATTGATTGATCAACTTAGAATTGGTCTCCTCAACATTCTTTCTTAATGACTCATTTTCTCTTAATAGGTTGGACACACATAGAGCTAGTTCAGCATTTCTAGATTCAAGTGTATCACTCATCTCATGACAATCATATTTCTGCACATCTGAAAGTAGTAATTTCAGATCACCAATGGTCGAATCTTTGTCCTGAATCTGGGTTTTTAATTGATTAATTTCAAAAAATTCTCGAAATTCTGGAAGTTCCTGATTAACACAGGATTTATTTGCATAAAAGATTTCATCCTTTTGTTGTATTTCAATTTCCAATGAAATACAATGTTTTTCAAGAATTGAGTATTTGTTTGAAAGTTCATCATATACCCTTTTTTCAATCATGTTATTAGCTTTAATAGTTTTAGATTCAGGCTCAACCAAGATCGATTTCATGGTGTTATGATCAGAATAAGAGTCAGGTACCTTTACATAAGAATTACTGTGATCAGTTAAGTGTACCTTATCACTTGAAACCTTTTCTGACTCTGAGTCTTTGAGATCAGTACTGTTGTCATCATCCTCTTTCATTGCGACTGAATTTCTGCATTCGGTATCACTCACTGGTTCAACTGGTCTATTGCATGACTTGTCACAATCGTTCCATAGTATCTCTTGACACTCATTTATTTCATTCAGCTTATCATTCTCTTTTGCAGCTTCCTTGATGTATATTTCCATATTACTCATAAGTTGAATAAATGTGTTTCTGAACTCATGAATTTCCATTCCAATGTGTTTTTTGAATGAGATTCCAGTCATGTCATCATCAAAATCTGAGGAATATCCCCCGCGGATAAGTGGCTGAAATTGATTGAAGATTGTTTGAAGAGCTGCATTAGATTCATCAGTTGAGAACTTTTCTTTGGTAATTTGAATCCTTAGTTGTTCTAAGTTAAGTAACACAGTTCTTGTCAAAGTGGAAAAATCCTGATGAAGGATAGCACTGCTTGTTCGATCCATAGTTCTAGATAAAAGTAGTTTGAGAAGCTGATGGAGATGTTGAAAGGGCTCACTGGTGCATTCCATTTTCTTTGCATCATTTGTCAACATTAAGAGTGACTCATCTGAGTTGTTTTGATTAAACGTTGCTGAATCATTAGATGTAGAGCATTCAGGGAAGCATCCTGTTTCATTATTCTGTGAGGTATCATAGAGAGCAAGTACTTTGGTGATTAAAGGATCAGTGATGTAAGACATTGTGTTTAAGTAACTTGCTTCACTACACCAAGGTATTCAAAATCCAAGTCGCTAAATACCAAGTATCAAAGAGTTTAATAGCAAGTCGCTAACACCCAAGTCGCTAGAAAATCTTGAACCAAGTCGCTAACTACTAATTCGCTATAATCCCAAGTTGCTAGTACACAGTCAAGTCGCTATATAAACAACTCGCTAAGATTCAAGTAGCTAGTAAAATTTTGACAGCAATTCGCTAAGATCCAAGTCGCTAATGAGTCAAGTCGCTAAATAGCAACTCACTATGCACCAAATCGCTAACACCAAGTCGCTAACGAACACAAGTACAAGTCGCTAACTTCCACCAAGTCGCTACCCATAGTGGAGAATCCACTACGTGTACTGTTTGTCAGTTTGTCTCACTAGACAAGTCGCTAAGCCTAAATCGCTACCAACTCAAACTGCAACTCGCTACCAAATTGTAAAGTAAGTCGCTAGCAAGAAAAAGTACTCCGTAGGTCAAGTCGCTAGCTAGAAAAATTCACAAACATCACTTTTCAATCCAAAAACAACCCAACCATGATGATTCAAGCTTACCAAATCAAAACCTAAACACTTGTGATGATTCTAAATACAAAAGTACTAACAAAATCCAAGCTTTAACACAAGAAATCAACCAAATGATGCAAAAACCACTAAACTTTTTCAACCTCAAAAACCACTAGAAATCCAAAGATATGTAAGAGATGATCTAACCATGGCGCTCTGATACCAATTGTAGAATATTGGATTTCACATACATATCATAACATTAACACTTTAAGCATACAGATGGTTTTAGAGAGAGAGAAAGTGGGATATTCTAGTAAGAGAAACTTGTGGAATATTAGATTACCAAAGAACATCCAACCCTCTACCTTGCAAGGTAGAGGGTATTTATAGGTTACAAAATAAACGACCTCCTGACGGCCTGTGGATCAGGTATACAGTGGGTAAAGACCCGTCCTTCCTCCACGGTGTTACACTAGACTAAACTATGCTTACAAACTAACTAATAAACAGCTAAGAGATGTAAATAACAATAAGTCTACGAGCTGACATATGCAAGATAATATATGGGGTGACCGACTCTTTAATACCTGGAATTTTTAATTCCTAACACAAGGGTACATGGTTAAGATAGAAAACAACATGTGCACTGTGAAGAGCATGTTTGATGAGAACATTGTGGAAACTGAAAAAGAACAAGAGACAGGCAACAAAGAAGAAAAGTGGAGTCTAATCAGAGAGCACAACAATTATTTGGATAATTACTTTGAGTCCCTAGATCCAAAGGACGAATGCTCTTTGGTGGTTCGAGTTTTTTTTTCCAGTTTCAGTTTCTGTAAATCTATTTTAGGAGTACACTTAAAACTTATTCAACAAGTTCTATAGAATCTTTTTGTGTAACAAATTAATAAAAGATATGCAAAATTAATCTTGGAGAACAATACAAGTTTCACTATAAATATTGCCTATGTCTCATTCGGTTTAGACACAAGAAAAACGTCACTCCAGAGGGACGAATTTCGAGCATCCTTTCGATTAGAAGCACGCCTACGTTTTCGTGAAAACTAAGGCAACTTTGTCACGCCCGGTAGTATATCTGCTTTGACTGTTGTATTGTGTGAAACAGGCGGCGAATCTATTTTAAAGGAAGCTTGTCAAACATGTGACTCGACTCTTTAGTGATAAGCGTGTCATACACATGTCGCAATTCTTCAGTGCTTCGTTGCTAATTTACGTTGGTGATCTAGTAAATCTTTTGACTATTTTATAGCTGTTTTTTTATTTAATTATCGTTTATAAGAGTTTATTTTTGCTTTTATCTCATTCTATTTGTATTTAATTCTGTTATTTATTTACTATTCATTTTATTTATTATAATCATATTTATATTAATAAAAATGTTAATAAAAATGTAACAGTTCCCCTAGAGGTTAAATACATTGTAAAAGTTGATTAAATATAGATACAAGTATATTGATCGCGCTGTTATTTATTCATCATTTTTTGTATCATTCCCCGAACCTTATTTTAGTTATAGTATGCTTTGAGCATTCCACATTATTCATCGAGTAGAGTTATTTTACATACCAAACTTTTCTTACATAGCAAGGGACTCATCTCCACCATCCATTTAAAAAGAAATCAATGGCTGAGATTAAAAACATTTTATTATTTCACATACTTTCTATAATTTAAATATCTCTTAAACCGTTAATCGTTAAGCAAAAATAATTACACCATCGCGACGAGTATTTAATTATCTTTCTATAGACGGGCACTTTGATATACTTTCGAAAAAAGAAAAAAAAATCGTTTTTTTTTCACGTTTTTCGTTTTTCTTCGAAACTGGAATTTGCATGAAATATCATATATGATTTAACACTAATTTGAATATCACATGTGATATTAGTGTTAAATCACATATGATATGTAGATACTGTTGTTAAATCATATACGATAAATCACATATGATATACATCTCATATATGATATAACAATAATATCATATATGATATAACACTAACAGTGTTATATCATATATGATTTTTTAATGTAAATTTCAGTAACGTAAAAAAAGAAAAAACTTAAAAAAAACGTAAAAAATACGATTTTTTTTTGTCGAAAGTATATCAAAGTGCCTATCTATAAAAAGATAATTAAATGCTTGTCGCAATGATATTTTTTTTCCGCTTAACGATTAACGGTTTGAAAGTTATTAATATTTGAAAAAAAATGATGAAAGTGGGGTTTTTAAATTGTTGGATTAATCTCATCCATTAAATCAAATAAAAATGAATGGTGGAGATTGATCCCTTAGTATTTAAATAATCTTTTGTCCTCAAATGATCTTAAATCTTATTCATCATTTTGACAAACTGATATTGCTTGATATGATTTGCAACGTCAACTTGAACATATATATGCCACGGTTTTACTAAGATTTCATAGCATGAGACTTTTTTTTTATCACCACATCCTCAAGTGAATTTTCATGTTGTTTTGAGATCTTTCCTTAAGTACTCAATATTGATACTAATGTATTCTCTTAATTATTGCCACACACAAAATAACGGAGTAGAACTAAAAGAAAGAGCAAAAAACTAGTTATAACAAATATATGAGGAGCTGTTTAGTTGGTGATTTATTTTTTTATTTTTTATTTTTATTTTTTTTGTTTTTAAATTCTTAAAAAAGGGATTAGTTTTTCTTATTTAGAGAAGAGTTGAGAATTTTGAAAACCCGTTTATATGGATTTATATTTTTCCTTTTTAAAAAAATGAAAAGATGTTTAAATGAAGCTTTTTTCAAACATTTTTTCTTTCTTAAATCAACATTTTTTCTTTCCATATTGGATCTTTGTACGTTTATTTACGGTTTTATATGTTTTCATCTATTTTTTTCCGTTTTTCTACGTTATCATTTGTTTTTATTCATTTTTATACGTTTCATCCGGTTTTATTACGTTTTTATGTTTTCGTCAGTTTTTTTACGTTTTCGTCTGTTATTTTATGTTTTCGAATGTTATTCTATGTTTTCGTCTGATTTTTTACGTTTTCGTCCTTTTTTACGCTTTCATCTGGTTTTTACGTTTTCGTCTGGATTTTTATGTTTTCGTCCGTTTTTTTATGTTTTTGTTTTTTTTACGTTTTCGTCTATCTTTTACGTTTTCGTATTTTTTTTATGTTTTCGTCCATTTTTTAACGTTTTCGTTCGTTTTCTTACGTAGGATAACGTAAGAAAACGTAGAATAACGTACATAAAGTACAAAACTTACGAAATCATATGAAAAAGGATGAAAACATAAAAAAGAATGAAAACGCAAAAAAAATGGATGAAAATGTAAAAAAAAATTGAACAAAATGTAAGAAAACAGACGCAAAAGTAAAAAAAAACCGACGAAAACGTACAAAAAGTGGACGAAAACGTAAAAAAATGGACAGAAACGTTTAAAAATCAGATGAAAACCTAAAATAACGGAAGAAAACGTAAAAAAAGCGGTAGAAAGACGTAAAAAACGGACGAGAACATTAGAAAACGGACTTAAACGTAAGAAAACGGGCGAAACCGTAAGAAAACGTAACAAAGCGAACGAAAACATAAAAAATGGACAAAAACGTAAAAAACGAATGAAAACTTATTAAAAAGACGTATAAAAAGTGATAATGAAAAAAGTAAAAAGAGTAAAATCAGCTTTTTAAATTTGTAGTTAAAATTTAAAGAACGGAAATTCTTTTTTCTTTTTTTAAATTGTTGAAAAAAATGTCACTAAACAGATTTTCAATTTTTTTTTTTTTCATATATAAGATTTTCATAAAAAAACATTTTGCCAACTAAACGACCATAATATTTTATTATAACATTGACTTTTGTTATCATTATAAGATTGTGTAATAAATGTTAGGTTGTATAGTACGAGTTACATTTTTGTACGAGAATAAATGAACAAAATTGACAAAGAGGACCGAATGATGTGATAAGATTCAATGGTGGTGTTCTATTGTTGAGTGTTGACCCTTCTTGACTATCTCAAGACCACAAGAATCTATTCAAATATGTTTATGAAAGTATAGCTACAAAAGTATGCAATTTGCATAAAACATATTCTTTTTTTTAAACAAATAAAACATATTCTTCCCCGACCAAATAAACTTGATCCACATATATACACATCCAGAATGAAAACAAATAAACTGAAGAAAAAAAAGTGAGAGACCTTAGCCATATCTATATAATGGACCATCCATGGAAGAAGAAATCATCAAACAAGTACCACGGTTGAATTTCCATCTATGACAAAATTATCATTACTCCTTTTGATATCATCTTTCTTAATATATGTACATGTGTTTATGCATATTTATACACCAACCCTAAAAATTTCAACATGGCTTCCTTTTTTTATTGTCGATTATAAACTTTGAAATCGAGTTGAAGAAGTTGTTTCCAGGTGATTTCCCTCAAGGAGTGTTTCCTCAACAACTTGAGCAAGCTCGGGCTTCATCTTCTTCATCATCTTTAAGATCATTATCAATGGACAACAGCGTGGAGAACTCGCCATTTCTCTTCAACATGCTTCATTCCACACCTTATATGTCCGAAATGTTTGCTCTTACAGAACCACATATGGACCAACAATCACCAAATCAAAAACCACAGTCAACAACAATATTGAGATCAGAAGATCCTCTGCGGCAAGCTATAGAACAAATTAGAACCTCTCTGTCGATACCTTCAAGAGAACACGAAGAAGCAGCAATGACAAGAGCATTTCTTGCAGTCATTACTTCTACTTCTTCTCCTACTCCTTCTTCTTCATTTCCATACCAGCGCCAACCCCCTAGAGTTGCTAGTGCTTTTAAGAGACATGGATCAAGTAATTTAGGACCTATTAAACAACGAGTTCCAAATCGACAAAATCTTCACAGAAAGTCACTTTCATTCTTCCAAAATCTAAGTGAGGCTCGTGCTCAAAGAGATCAAATGGTCCAAACAACTGGACCTACTAGCTATCAATTTCTGCACGTGATAGCGGAGCGAAAGCGAAGAGAAAAACTCAATGAAAGCTTTCAAACTTTGAGATCACTGATTCCTCCAGGGTCCAAGGTATATCTAATTTGTATCTTCTTTTTTTTTATTATTATTTAATTTTATTTGATGCTCTCCTTTAAAATTTGAACGTCAAGTAAACAATATAGTAGTAATAAAAACGAAACCCTAGTTTATTATTTATAACAGCTGTTTATTATTATTTTTTTATGAGAAACTGAAATTTGCATTATATTCTGCTTAAATTTAGGTTTAGTTTTGTGCTTTAACTTACGTGCTAGTTCTTCATTTCTTCAAAAAATAATTATTAGTGTAGGTTTCTTAATCATCTCTCTTATTACTTATGTTTTAATATATGGCTTATGATCACTTTAGAAGGATAAGGCATCAGTGCTATCAAACACCATGGAGTACATATCTTTTTTAACGTCTCAAGTCGAGGAGCTCAACAAAAGAAATCGGATTTTGGAGACTGGTCAAGTGGTCAGCATGCCGGGAAAGAACCACCTAATGAAGGTTCCAGACGTTTTTCCGGGAAGGGTCCTGTAGTTGGCATCACCGACATTGGGGAATCAACTTCAGAATCACGTGTGGTTGACTTGGAAGTGAATGCAAGAGGGAATGTGATACTGGTGGATTTGGTGATGAGCGTATTGGAGTTCATTAAACAGACCGAGAATGTAAGTGTCATGTCTATAGATGCTGGGACTCGAATGTTGGAGACAGAAGCTATCGCAAATCGAGTTATTTTGAGATTAAGAATTCAGGTATATATACATTCATGTGTATCATGTTTCATTACAAACATCTGTATCATTATTCAGTTTTAATGCATGCATTTTAATAACCTAATTTGGATCTTACAGATTCATGCATATATTAAAAAAAATCATACTCTATGATTTCAGCTTTATTAAACATCATCTAACAAGCTTATCATTATTCATCAAGTTATTTGACCTACCATAGCATAAACTATTTTTCAATTTCAGTTTATAGAATAAGTTTTATGGGTAGATATGGGTTTTCTCCTACAATAAGTTATCATATTTTTAGATAAGAGATGTTTAAAAAAATAAATAACTTCAGTTAATCAATATATAAGTAGTATACAGATTTCTGAATGTTTGTTGATAAATGGTCAACAAAACAAAATGTTATTCTATTAAGGACAATAAAAGAACAAGAGTATCCATTAATTGTTGGATCCTTAATTGTTATTCTATTAAGGACAATATATATTTCTAAAAGTCTATACTTGCCTTTTATGTAGGGAAATGAATGCGACAAATCAAGCTTCGAAGAAGCAGTGAGGAGGCTTCTTGATGACCTGGCACAATGACGAGTTGTCATTTCTTTTTGTTTTTTTTTTTTTTTTTTTTTTTTTTAAACAGTTGGGTTAGCACAGATATAGTTAGTGTAATTAGTGAGAGTGAAATCACCATGGGAAGACTCGAACTCGAGACTTTTCGCATGAGAAAGAGCCTACTGATCAGCTCTGCTAGGCAGATGTTGGTTGTGATCATAGTTAATGTTTTGGACAACTTTAGAAAACCTATCAAGAATATTTACTTCTATTTGGATTATTAGCATTATTTACTTACCTGTAGATCTAGTGAAATATGCATATAGAGTATATACCAGGTAACCGACTTATTCGATTTAGGCTTTGTTTGGTTAAACGGAATGTAACGTTGAAGGAATGAATTAAACAATGTATTGATGAGTTAGCACTATTCCATTGTCTTGTTTGATTGTTATGTTGTAATGGACAACTGAATGGAATTTCCACATATGGTTTGATGTGTTGTAATAGACATTAATATGAATGAAATAAATGGAATATTGAATATCATTCCACAAATGTAGTGAAATAATTCCTACTTCATTTATTGTGAATCCATAGATATCTCACTAGTTTATAACTTGAACAAGGTTGTTCGACTTCTGTGTCATGGTGGACATGGAGCTAATTAGAGAAAGATTGCTCAACCACACTTCCGAATGCATTATCCACAAAAGACGGGATGCTCATCCCGTTTTTTTTGGGTAAAGGGGAGTAATCCTGCACCCTGGTAAATATATTAACCAAATAAATGTTTAAGTACAATGTATATGAGTGAAATCCCATATATCAGCCCGTTACATAGGCATAGAGCTTACATAACAAGATACTTCCAATTTTCTAAACAAGAAAACAAACCACTACTCAAATTATAACATATGATAACAAGATGCTCATCCCGTTGTAGTCTCACAAATTCAATGATACAGTATATTATTAGTAGCATTAAACTTAAATACCCGGTTATCTAAAAAATATGTATTGTTTGAAGAACAACAGCCAAATGAAAAGTCTGATCAATACATTGTATTAAATGAGTACATTTTTTTTTTATAGAATATATGTTCTGTATGTGTTATTAACGGAACATGAAGCTCATTAAAAATGTGGTTCAACCATATGTTCGGATGTGATATCTGTAGCACAAACTAGAAAGGTGCTTCAACCAATGATGAATTCAAAGATATGAGTCAGGGTCGCCTTTGAGGGTGTGTAAGGTGAGCGGTTTTTTAGGGTTTCAAAATTTTTAGGGGTCCCAAAATTTGTCCCGTTATTAATTATATGCATGTGTACATATAATTTTTACGAAAAAAAAAATATTTAGATGAGAAAATATTTTAAATGAGGAATATGTTAAAATGCTTAGATAACTAATTGCATTATATATTAAAAACGGTGACACTTTATATATAGCATTCTTGCTCGAAAGGCCTTATTATGTGATTTCGTCCAAGACATTCAAAAATTTCATAAATTCATGAGACTCACCTGGTATCAGGAAAATGGTTGTACAATTTTTTCTTTTTGTCATAAAGTTGTGGCAATTTACGTAGATAATAATTACCTAAGTATAAATTTACTAAAGCGATATGCCGATCTTATAAAATTAAAGTGGTCTTAGAACAGGCCCAAGCTTAGATCGAGTCAAGTTGCCAATACCGATTATTAGTCACGAATATATTAAGCATGCATCGAGTCAATTTGCCATTATATAGTCCGGTTATTACTATGGTGTTGCCTGCAAGTGGCAAGTCAAGCTGAAGTTGCTGTCTATTTAGGTGGGTATGTGAAGACTAAAGAAAGTCTTAATATATACTCCGTATTTGTTAATACTATACACTCAAGAGAATACCAATATGTAGTTGACAATAAACTAATACAGTAATTAAGTTTTCACTTATGGTTGAATCAAATCAACCCCGAATCCGTTAAGTTAATCACTATCTCCAAATATACGAGAGCGTACTATAGGGGTGGCAATTTCTGACTCGACACGAAATCCGACCTGAAACCGACACGAAAATTAACAGGTTCGGGTTGTGCTAAATAGATTTCGGGTCAGGTTTGGGTCGACCTATCTAACCCGTTTAATAAACAGGTCAGGTTCGGGTTGAGAATAAAATAAGCGGGTCAACCCGCCAAACCGTTTAAAATTTTTTTCATAAACTCAAAATTATTTATTTTTTATTATACGGGTTAAATGTGTTAAACAGGTCAACCCAACAACCTGTTTAACTCGTGTAATGCGCCAACTTTTGTGTATAAAAAGGGTTAAATGGGTCAACCCGAAACCCGCTGAACCGATTCAACTTGTTTAACATATTCAATCCGTGTAAATAGGTTAGGTTCGGGTTATGTCTAAACATGTTAGGGTTGACATAGCTGACCCGATGATTTAAATGGGTCATGTTTAGGTTAAGAATTTTTGACCCGTCAACCTGACAACCCGAACCCGACCCAAATTACCACCCCTAGCGTACTATATAGGTTTGGCATAGTTACAAACAACATACATGTAGAAAATGATGAGAACAAAACATCAATCTCTTCAAAAATAAAAATCATTGTTTAAAAGATACATGCTTTAAGTTTAGTCAGAGCATTTACAAGTCTATTAAAAACTTGATGCATTTAATTATGCGTAACCTTTTTAATGTTATTGCATTTAATTATGCATAACATGACTAAAGCTTTTAGAAAATGTTGAGGTTTACTAAATCATTGTGAATGCTATTATTAAACTATTATCATTTTTTAGTTAAAAAAAAAAAAAAAAAAAAAAAAAAAAAAAAAAAAAAAACTATTATCATTTGACATAGCCATATCATAATTGAACTTTTCAAACAATAAATAAACAAATCACCGCGACGGCATCATCTCTGTCAATAACACTTGACCATATACCGACAAAAAAAAAAAAAAAAATCTAACCTTGTTATTTTTGAAGAACATAATTAAGTTTTGTTAACTATTAAGGGAAAATTGATAAGAGTTAGTTTCACAATACATCATTTATCACATAGTAGATTTAAAGTGCATTAGTTTCACAATACATCATTTATCACATAGTACTTTTTAAGAGGGAATTGCATATATATCTCTCCAAAGATACAAAGTTGCATATATATCCTTCGTACAAATTTTTGATGCATATGGTACAATGATTTTTATGCATGCAAAAGATATATATGCAATTTTGCGTCTTTAGAAGGATATATATATATATACAAATGTTTTAAAGTGCATTTTTGGAGTTTTTATGCTTCAAAATCGAAAATACCAAAACTTTCTTTTTTCTCATCAAATAGTAATTTTAAAAATTTACTTAACTAGTATTAAATAAGTAATTAATCTGATTATTATACGCAACAAAAGGCTTAATAAAAAGGCAAATGTTACACCCACAAAAAAAATCATCCACAAAATGAGGTGTTAGAGAGTGATTTGGTTAATTAAATAGAAGAGAAAGAAATTATAATAAAATACACCAATCACACTGTGACAACTAATTTTGTAGATAACTCAACTCGATAATAGAACTACTACATAAGGTATAATATATGTTAAGACAAGAATCAATAGAACCAAAGTGAAAAGTTGGATTTATCAAGGGATCAAAATGAAATATACTCATCTATAAAAGCAAACACCATGAGCTACTCCATTCACATGCAAAAGATGGATATCTTCAATAAGAAATTTATATTGTTTTTCTTAGCAATCACACTTCTTATTTGTTCTTCCTTTGCAGATGATCATTTGCCTCTAGCTAGGTATATATTAAATTTTCTTCTTATTAGGTTAATATATATTTGCTTACTATATAGATTAATGTTAAAATGTGTAAAATTATCTGGCATTCAAGTTTCAATATCTATTAAAAACCTACGTATGAGAATAATATGATTGTACAAATATATATGTGCAGATCAATTGGGAATCGCAAGTTAAAGTCGCTTGCAGGTGCTGTTGTGAAAGGGTTTTCAAAAATTCCTTCAAAAGTTCCTGCTTCAAAACATTCTTCAAAGATAATAGATATCGGGATGGCAGTAAACGATGGAGTAGAAGCAAATAATAAGGCGAATGAACCTGTCTCGTGTAAGGGAAATAAAAATTGCCCTCGTCGTATACCATCGTGTGCAAATTGTGTTAAAGGTCACAACTGCCCAAGAAATTGCCCCGTACGACCACGGCCATAAAATGCTATCATGATTTCCCTAATGGTGATCATCTTAACTGCACTTAAAGACTCGTATGACTTTTAGTGCATCCGTCGTTGATCACCCGGCCTTTATATATGGATTGTATCATATTATGAGTTTGATGTTGTTTATGTGATATCAATGTATCTAATTTTTGTTGTTCACCTTTTGATAATGTGTCAAAGTGTAGTAACTTGTTTATGGTTCTTTATGGATAAAAGTAAATTACACATGATCTTTGTGGTTTGCGTTAACTTTCACATTTCATCATTTATTTACTTTTTTTTACACAAACAGTAGTCAGTAACTCTAAAACCCTTAATACTCACCGGAAACAAACAGTACCAGCTTCTGTCCAGGTAGGCCTACCAATCAATTCACTCAGCCATCACAAGCTGAGGAAGATCAATTCGTCAAATGAAACAATGATTGTGTTTATTTCTTGCTTCAACATGTAATAAGTTACAACCTTTTTTTTCTTTGTGTGTTTGATTTTATATTGGGGCTATTTTTTTAATACATGCTGATATGTTTTATAAAAAAAAATGCTAGGAGCCAAATTTGATGTATAGATTGATGAAAGAATCAATCCTAGGAGCCAAATTGGTATGGTAGCAATATATACAATTAAATATTGTAAAACCTTGAATGCCTACTTTGTATTTTACTTTAATCTTTGTATAAGGAGTCAAACTTCGTGAACCATGCATTTTAATACATGCATTCTAATCTGAATATAGTCTTTGTAACTTAACGAGTAATGTGGCTGTCGCACGTTGTGGATGAGCCAATTTAAGTCTAGTATTGGTGCATTGAAGGTTTTTTTTGTCATTTTTTCTTGCGGAAATACAAAAGTCTTGGTTTGAGAATTTGCGTTCGCCTAATGGCGTGCTTAGTTAATAAAATTAAGAATTTCGTACAGTATAAAGGAAGGGAAAAAAGAATTCGTTATATATTCTTTTTTTCTTTCTTTTCATGCCAAATAGATTATTGAAACCTACATACCATATTAAGAAGAAAAAAAAAAAAAAAAAAAAAAAAAAAAAAAAAAAAAAACCTTAGTCAATTATCAAATTGATCATTTTCGGATCTTTTTATTGACCGTTTTCGAATCTTTCTCCTCTATCGTGTTCAAGTTTTTTTTTTGTTTGTTTTTTTTTCTAATTTCAGCGATTTTTTTTCCAATGCTCATTGGCGTAATCCGCTCTTTTTTTCCCCTAACATTTCTTTCTTCTTCGACATTCCATATTTCGAGACCGAGAGCTTCCAATGCATAATACCATAACTTATCAGACGGGCACGTGGGATATTTCAAATCTTCTTTTCCTAGAATTTGTATATCTTCTATCTATACTACATACTAATGCATTTAGGACTTCCTATAAAAGGAAGTCTTAAAAATGTAAGCCTAAACATCTTACTATAATTAGTAATTCATATAATTTAAATTCTACACTATAATAATTGCATTATAATGTACACTAATGACACATTAAATTTTATTATTAAAATGTATGTTACAAACTTACAATAATACAAATTTATAGTTGTAATTTTAATCATAAACATTCAAATTTTATAAAGTTCAAATGAGTATAAGTATGGATATTTATAGTTGTATTAATATACTTTACGGAAATTTAAACACGCATCTACTCTTTCCGAACTATCAAACGGGTAAACCGTCAAATACCGACTCTCATTGCATACCGCTTAATGATCAAGGTACGAGAAAAACTGACATGTTAGCTATCGCCGCTGCTTTGCGCGGGTACTATGCTAGTATCTAATCATACAATTGAAACAATTAGATGTTAAAGATTAATAAAGTGTAATTATTGCAACAACTGGCAAACATTAAAAAAATATATATAAAGACAACATTTTCATAAGCACTGAACGTATAGGGTGTTACTAAACTTTTAAAATGACCACGGGTCTATAAACCACACAACGTTAGACAGCTATATTTTAAGAAGTTACTAATTTCCGGGCAATTTTGACAAACTTTTGAATGAATACTTAGGGTCACAAGACCTTATTACACAATATCTATTATCTCTACATTGCTTATGGAAACAAACTGTGCATAATTAGTACCCTTGAACACCTACGGAAAATGTAAAAGACCAAGATATATGAGCATATATTACCCTTTAAAATTTAGACTCCATAAGCTAAATCAAGAATATGTCGTAGCACACCATGTAAAATAAGTAATGACATAAATGAAAAGTTCTAAACGAATAGGCCTTCCAAAACCACCTCATATTCTAAGAAAAATTATCAAAAATATTATGCCCATGAAATGGAGGCGAAACTAATGTAATAACATACATTTAACTGCCATTTCCACATATTCATTGCAATTTTCCCTTGCATGGAGAAAGAACTATCAGACTCATAATTGATATTAAAAAAAAAAAAAAAAAAAAATCCATGTAACCTACTTCATCATAATTATCTCAGCCTTTTTTTTGTTGCATCAATTGGCTGCGAAGTTAAGGAGCTGACCCTCACAAATACAGATAATCTGACTTCAACCAAAAGTCCAAAAAACATACAAAATCTATCATCAAAGCCTTTTACATCACCATTTCAAACAAAAAATTGTATGCCTGCTCTATCTTGCTAACCGGAACTTTAAATTCACCGGTATCTTTTTCTTCTTGAACCAACACATGCCCGCACTTCCTCTTCTTCCTCAGCGAGCATGAAAAAGATAGTGGAGGGATCAAAACTCTATAGTTTTTGGGATTAGATGTGCAGATGATTGAAACGACAAGTTTTACATAACTTGTAACTACAGCGTATACACATCATATAACCACAACTTACAAAATTGTAAAAAAAACATGAGAAGCTCATATCCATTAGAATATAGGGCAAATGATAAAAAAAAATATCATACTTTCCACCATTTTTTCTTATGGATAGCGAACAAATGTTTTTGCTTTTGTGGGTACTATACTTTCAAATTCATCCTCTTTAGGGTACTATGTGACATTTTTTTCCTTCGGGAAAAATTTTTTTCTATTAGCTATGAGGGGCAAAAATGTCCAAAAATTTCGCAAAATACCCTAAAGAGGATGAATTTGAAAGTATAGTATCCACAAAAGCAAATTTTTTTGTTCACTACCCACAAAAGAAAATGGTGGCAAGTATGATACTTTTTTTTATCATTTGCCCTAGAATGTATACATATCAATAGTGCATTAATTTGAATGACTTGCAAAAATGTGCTTATTCCAAAACACCGACTGACTTCCCTTAGACAATAGAAAAAATCACCGTGAAACACACAATATGACACGTACAGCCTCATAATCACTCTTCATCTCTCTTACACCAATATATCACACAAAGCCTATATTTTGAAGTTAATAATCCGATGCACATGTGTTATTCAGGAGTATGTATCTAAGACATATGACTATGTATTTAGGACACATATAAGTGTAGCAATAAGAAAAGCAATAAAATGCATACTTTCTCAAAGGAAATAAAATATGTTTGTTACAACTTACTCATCATTAGCAATTTTGATGACCCATTAAAACGCAACGAAATGTCATTTCACCAACTGATTGGGCAGCCAGAAGGGCAGGTGACTGATGGTTGTCGTCACCTAGAAACACCGGATGTACATGGGTGCGTGAACATTCGCCTTAAGGAAGATTCTTGGAAAAAAATTGTTTCTTGGAAGTGCACCAACAATAAAGAAACTAGTGTCCCTGAAAATGAAATGAGATTTAAGATAATATAGAATAAATGGCTAATCGTCTAAACTGGTTTGTAAAAACCAAGACGGTACCACTTACATGCAATTAAAGGCTCACTTATTGGCCCTGAATCTAAGCCTAAGAAACTCACTCATACCATAAAGGACATAAGCAAGTAAAAGGCATATCGTAATGGAAGGAACCAAGGATCTTGATAGAGGTGTGTGTTCCCTAATTAGTGATGCCTGGTCCTCTGTCTCTTAGAAGATGGCTAGTGAGGTTGGGCTGCTAGTTGTCTTCTTGAGAGGTATGATTAGGAATGTAGCTAACCTAAGTATAGCCCTCTATTTTAGAGTCAGGGTGCTATAACCCACATGATAAAGCCCTGTATATGATCTCATAGTCTATTGTGGATGCTGGCTGAATGGATGTGAGCTCTCATGTATCAAGGAAATGTATATCATGAGGTTATGGTGTTGGTGTATTCAGGTGAACATGTGAAGTTTTATGCTGTCAGAGATCAGGCTGCTACTTCAGAGAAGTGTGACTTGTTGTCGGATATCTGGTAGTGCAGCTTGTTTGCTCCTGTTCTTTTATGTTCAGTTGTATAGTTTGTTGTTGTATGCTGGTATACTTGAGCTTCTTTATTGATGTACTCTTTTTGATGCTTGATATATGTTCACCTGGTTTTCACCAAATAAAAATACCTAGGACTTAAATGCGGGAAGCAACAACAGCGTGGATGAGTTGAAGTATAAAAACTTGACAAAAACTTGAGTCGAGCTTATATAAGCTCAAGATCGAGCTCGAGGCTTGATAAAGCTCGGTTCGGACGAGCTCGATCTTGAATTAATCGACTAAAACTCGAAAATGGCATGTTCTTTTCAAACCCGGCCGGGTCAACCTGTTTGACCCGGGTCATCCCGGAAAAAGAATTACAGCCAGTCGGGCTTGTCACTTTTTCCCTTGTTTCTTTCATACCAGAATGTTTCCGCTCAAAAAGCTCGCCAATAATTCGATTCGGCCGAGCTCGAAAATGGCATGTTGTTTTGAAACCCGGCCGTGTCAACCGGGTTGACCCGGCTCGACCCGGTGAAACAATTCCGGCAGTCGGGTTTGTCACTTTTTCACTTGTTTTTTTTTCATACCAGAATGTTTCCGCTCGAAAATTTCTGCAATAACTCGAGTCCAGCCTATATAAGCTCCAAAAAAACTCAAAAATGCCATGTTCTTTTGAAACCCGGCCGGTCAACCGGGTAGACCGGGTTCACTTGTTTCTTTTCATACCAGAATGTTTCTGCCAAAATATAACGACTATGAAGGAAGGTGATTTTGAGTTGAAGTTATATGTACGTTATTATTGTTTGAGACTTTGAACTAATGATACGTACATGCAGTAGTATTTGTTTTATATTTTTATATTAGGTGACTCGCCCAACCGTGTCGCGTAGCTTCTACGTCGATAGCCAAGAGGGTCGCTGAGGAGTTTGGTTGTCGACTAGGTGAGGAAGTTGGATACTCGATTCGTTTTGAGGATTACACGTGTCGAGAAACTGTAATCGAGTATATGAATGATGGTATGCTTCTAAGGGAGATTTTAGATGACAAGAAAGACCCGACCTTCGTTTGATTGTCACTTCTGCTACATTGACACTAAGACACCGAGAAATTTTCAGGGTATTTCTTTAGTTGTAATATTTTTACGATTCCCGGAAGGACGTTTCCAGTTGAGATATTCTACACTAAACAGCCTGAAAGTGATTATGTTGAGGCAGCATTAGTTATCGTTATTCAAATTCACTTGACAGAACCAGAGGGTGATATACTCGTGTTTTTGAATGGTCAGGAGAAAATCGCGTATGCTTAATTGTCAGTGTTTGTTCGAGAGGATGAAAAGATTAGGCAAAAACGTGCCTGAACTGAAGAATACATGCCTGCGGTTACTGTTGTAGATCCAATGTGGCTAGTTGAAATGGCACCAAGGTTCTCTAAGGTGTCAGATCCTACTAAAATGAGCAAGCGGAAAATTAAAGACAAGAAAGGATTGAGCCGCTTTATGATTGCTACAGTGAGCCCTATTCGTGGAGGTTAGCAAACGACGGGCTTGATCAGTGGCTTGCCTTTAAATAAAACATATTTTTGCTTTTGCTTGTAACACTGAGGTGTGCTCCATTGTATAGTGCATCCTTATCGCAGCCCTTTATTGTATTACTTACAGAGTTACAGCATGTACTGTTATGACAGTACTTGCACTATATATGAGATTTGAGCATTCACTTGAACTCCATAAAAACTCAATGACTGTCGCATTATATAAGAACCTCGTTGTGGTGCATAGCTAATAATATGCAACTAAATGAATTTTTTTCTATACTAATAGTGAGAAGATCTTCAATATGCATAACCAAAAGCAAAAAAAAAAAAAAAAAAAAAATACTCTCATCAAAATAAAAATGTCTGAGACCAGGTTTGAATCGGGGACCTCTAGTGTGTGAGACTAGCGTGATAACCGACTACACCACCCAAAAAGCTAACAGCATTTTGTCACTGCGGGTGTCCATTAAAAAGACTCAATGACTTCTTATCTCATAACGTTATTAACGATAACCATATATATAATGATTGCCCGGTTGTCAATGAATGGGTCATCGGATTTCATGTAGGTTCAGACTTGACTCCTACACCTCAAAGATTGTGTTATCCTCTCTGAAGAAGGAGCTAATTCTAGTAGTGTCATGATGGTATGCATTTGGTTGATAGAGGTTGCTACCCATAGGTTTAAGAACTTATCGTGCTTAATGGATACATGATAATTTCGCCATTTAATAAGAAGATGCTATTAAACACATTGTAATTCAAAAGTCACATTATTCAGCACTTTGTTTTTAGTATATATGTTAATGAATGAAAAGCTTTGTGGAAAAGCCACATAGACGTGCAACCTATCGCGTGAGCTGGTGGGCACGGCGCGCCTCGTGACCAGCTAAGGAATGGTATGCATTTTGCGCCATCGATGTCGTGACTTTTTTTTCCATTGCTTTTAAACCTTGAAAGGGTGAAAAGTTACCAAAATAAGTTGATTAATAAGGAACTTTAATCAATCCAAGGATTAGTGACGAAATTTTCGTGACTAAGAACCATAACAAAAAATGAGTTCGACAGACCGACACTTTCGTCACTAACATTTATGTTAATGACAACTTATTACTTCGTCACCAGATATACGCTACTTCATATATTGGTTAGGCGACAGAAACGTCTCAGTGTATATGACTTCTTCAGGCCAGTCCACTGTAAAGTCGGAGTAATACATCAATTTGTATTCGTCATGGTAATTTCCTTTGCTTTTATTTTTGCCTTTGCTCTTGTAGCCGTCTTTTTTGTCTTTCGTATACTTTTTCTTCGTGAGATCTACTTGACAAAGACGATCGCCATCTCTAATGAGCAAGTTTCCATTGTTCAGCAAGTGCACTGGATGCGAATGAATAATAACATGACTGGACAGGAGCTGATAGGTTACCACTGTTGGTCTAATGTTCTACTCGAGCTAATGAGTAGTTCAAAAGTCACGAGCTTAATGTGCAGTCCAAAGACCGAGCATGTGGGAAGACAAAACAGATTCCAAGCATATGGAAGTTTACAATTCTAGTCTAATTAGGACTCCTTATTGGTTAAGGACTATCTAGCTTTATTAGAATTGTAGTAGGATTAGAAAGCAAATTCTAACACCTATATAAACAAACCGAGCTGTGGTTTGTATGTGTGCATTCAATATCAGTTTTTGTAAGCAAATACTTTTCTGATTAATTGGAGAGTTTATTCCAAGAAACATTGTGTGTTCCAGTTATTGTTGTTTGTGTTTCTGTTTGTGATCCAATCAGGTGTGGACTTGAATTGGTATCAAGAGCAAGGTTCAAGCAGTAGTCGATCACAAGGGTTCCAAGCAGTGTTCGATCACAAGGGTTCCAAGCAGTGTTCGATAACAAGGGTTCCAAGCAGTGTTCGATCACAAGGGTTCCAAGCAGTGTTCGATAACAAGGGTTCCAAGCAGTGTTCGATCACAAGGGTTCCAAGCAGTGTTCGATAACAAGGGTTCCAAGCAGTGTTCGATCACAAGGGTTCCAGCAGAAGTCGATCACAAGGGTTCCAAGAGTAGTCGATCTCTGAAGGGTTTCCAAGCAGAAGTCGATCACAAGGGTTCCAAGAGTAGTCGATCTCTGAAGGGTTCCAAGCAGAAGACTAAAGGGTTCCAAGAAGTTAATAAAGTTTCAAACTTTAACTTGGTTTACTTAGGCAAGAAGTAAAACAAGCGTGTTCTAGGGCTGGAAGACAATCCAACTACACCGGTAACTTACAAAAGGCGTTCAAGAAGGATGGTGCAAGGCGAGTCGAGTCAATCACCAATTGAACATACTAAAACGGCTCTTCAATGTCCAATGTTAACAAGCACGAATTATAACATATGGGCAATAAGAGTTAAAGCGGTATTCCGAGTCCATGGAATACTCGATGCATTGGAACCAGGGGAAGGAACACAAGTAGTTGCTAAGCAAGATCACATGGCAGTTGCGTTACTTTTCCAGGCGATTCCAGAAGAACTTGTTTTTCAAGTTTCACAATTCAACACAGCCAAAGAAATCTGGGGAGCTTTGAAGACCAGGTATGTGGGTGTTGAACGGGTTCGAGACGCGAGGTTGCAAACCTTGGAGACGGAATTCGAATCTTTAAAGATGAAAGTCAACGAATCAATCGATGACTTTGCGGCTAGGTTAGGCAAAATTGTAACAGAAGTAAATAGGTTGGGAACAATTTATGAAGACAAGAAACTTGTTAAGAAGCTGCTTGCATCCGTTCCGGATAGGTATGTTGCAATTGTTGCCTCAATAGAACAATTTGCTGACTTGAATACTATGTCTTTTCAAGAAGCAATTGGAAGGTTGAAAGCTTTTGAAGGAAGAATGAAGGGTGTTGACACCACTTCTGAATATCAAGGCATGTTGATGTTCGGAAGGGCTGAAAGATATGATAAGAAAGGTCGAGGAAGGAATTCCTCTGGTGGCAACGGAAAAGGTCAAAACTTTTCTTCTCAAAACAAATCTCATGATAGTGGTCAAGCTAATAACCACAACCGTAACAACTCCGGGAGCAATACGGAGCAAAAGAAGAACAAAAGTCGAGATCTTTCAAAGATTCAATGCTTCAGATGTGATGAATATGGTCACTTTGCTTCTAACTGCCCTGAACGACGTGAACAGAAGCAAAAGCATGAATCAAACCTTTTGAAAACGGAGGATGATGATGACCCAACACTTTTTATGATGAAAAGCGTTCAAGAAGTAGTTTTCTTGAATGAAGAAAAGATTATCCCAAACCAATTGAATACTAAGCCAAACGAGGAAGACACTTGGTATTTGGATAATGGAGCAAGTAATCACATGACGGGGATCCGAGAATACTTTTTGGAGTTGAATGAGAATATCTCCGGCAGAGTGAAGTTTGGTGATAATTCCTACATCGAGATAAAAGGGAAGGGTTCGATAATCATTGAAGGGAAAACGGGTGAGCAACGGTTAATCACTGGAGTCTATTATCTACCCGAGCTAAAAAGCAACATAATTAGTCTTGGGCAAGCTACCGAAGGCGGATGTGACATTCGTATGAAAGGTAATCTTCTTACTATGCGTGACTCAGATGGCAAGCTTCTGATGAAGGTTCCTAGAACAAGTAATAGACTTTACAAGATTAAGCTCCAAGTTGGAAGTCCGGTGTGTCTCAAAGCAAAGATGGAAGATGATGCTTGGTTATGGCATGCTAGGATGGGTCACATTAATTTCGAGACGATGGAATTAATGGCAAGGAAGGGCATGGTTGAAAAGTTGCCAATAATTCATCAAGAGAACAAGTTGTGTGAATCTTGTTTGGTAGGAAAACAAACCAAGAAGGCGTTTCCTAAAGCTGCAAAATTTAAGGCAACACATCCTCTTCAACTTATACATGCCGACCTATGTGGACCAATTTCTCCACCATCCATAGCACGAAACAGTGAAGTAAAGCAAGAGGATTCGAGTATCTCAATAAGTCAAGAAAGCTATGCAAAGAAGATCTTGAAAGATGTTGGGATGCATGAAGCGAATTCTACTCAATGTCGTCCATTAGAACCTGGAATGAAGTTAAGCATGGATAAGGAAGGAAAACCAGTTGATGCAACTTTGTATAGACAACGAGTTGGTTGTTTTAGGTACTTACTACACACACGACCTGATTTATCTTATTCGGTTGGTTTGGTTAGTCGTTACATGCAAAAACCAAAAGAATCACATATGGCAGCTGTGAAACAAATACTAAGGTATATCCAAGGTAGTTTGAATTTTGGAATACGATACAACCAAAGGAAGACCAAGGAGTTAGTGGGGTTTAGTGATAGTAGTTATGCTATGGACCAAGATGATGGTCGAAGCACAACTGGGCATGTATTTTATCTAGGTAAATCACCTATCACTTGGTGCTCACAAAAGCAAAACACGGTGGCTCTATCGTCTTGTGAAGCCGAGTTCATGGCTGCAACCTCAGCCGCGTGTCAAGGGATATGGTTACGTGGGTTGTTGAGTGAAATAACCGGAATGGAAGAAAGAGTGGTGGTCTTATTTGTAGAAAACAAATCGGCTATTGCACTTATGAAAAATCCAGTCTTTCACGGGAGAAGCAAGCATATAAACACACGTTATCATTTTATCCGAGAGTGTGTTGAAAGAGACCAAGTACAAGTTGAGTTTGTAAGAGGTGATTTGCAACGTGCTGATATTCTGACGAAAGCTCTCGCAAGGATTAAGTTCAAGGAAATGCAAGAGTTACTCGGAATTGAAGACCTACCTATCTCGAGTCAGAAATTAGGGGGGTGAATGTTGGTCTAATGTTCTACTCGAGCTAATGAGTAGTTCAAAAGTCACGAGCTTAATGTGCAGTCCAAAGACCGAGCATGTGGGAAGACAAAACAGATTCCAAGCATATGGAAGTTTACAATTCTAGTCTAATTAGGACTCCTTATTGGTTAAGGACTATCTAGCTTTATTAGAATTGTAGTAGGATTAGAAAGCAAATTCTAACACCTATATAAACAAACCGAGCTGTGGTTTGTATGTGTGCATTCAATATCAGTTTTTGTAAGCAAATACTTTTCTGATTAATTGGAGAGTTTATTCCAAGAAACATTGTGTGTTCCAGTTATTGTTGTTTGTGTTTTTGTTTGTGATCCGATCAGGTGTGGACTTGAACCACCCTTCTCCAGATATCTGCATCTGCAAAATACTTCCACATCTGGATACAACAGCTGCCATCAAACTCATCATATATGGCACATAAATGAATGGAGCCTTTGTGAACAGTAATAACGGTGGAGCATGGTGCACCCATACCATCAGGCAAACGGGGAGTTTCTATCTCATGGAACCTCTTAGCTTTTCTGTCAAACCTCATCATTGAACCTTCAGTTATATAGTCATGCAGAAAATAGAGATTTTTGTTCAAGCAAAAACCTGGTCTCCAATATTCTTGAAAAGGGGGCTTCGTGTCTAACTTTCTCCATGAGTCAGATTTCAAATAGTATATGTAAACATTGCCAGACTTTGTTACAACTAGAAGCTTGTAGTCGTCTTCACCTGAGCAGTGATACAATCCGTATCCTCTGCTATGAATTTCGTAGCATTCAATATGATCAGGGTTGGATGGTTTAGACAACCTCTTATACTCAGCTGTCACAGGATTCCACAAAATAATATCAAAGTCTCCACGTACATTCTTTTTTAGACCCAAACATACCAGCCCATGAAAAGATGTTAGTATATACATATATTGAGGAGGACAGGCTAAGAATTGTGGTAAAGGGCGGCTGCAGGGAGCATTATCAGGCGGTGATTCACAGTTGATGGTGTAGAACGTTGCTGCTTTTTCAGAAAGAAAGAAAAGGTTTTGGTCTTCTAGATGGGGGTATACGTAGTCTTTTAGCAGGTTGCGGTCGTTGTGCATCTCTTTGAACCTTTCTGATGTTAGGAACGAGTTCCATTGTTTGGAGACACACTTAAAACGGACTACAGATTTTGTTGGAACTCTTGTTAGCATCTGAAACAAGATTACGTCTTGTGGAAGAGAAACCGCCATGGTTATTTTGTCTGTCTCATACAAGGTTTCCTGATTAGAATCGTGACATACATAACATCATATATTACGCAGACAAACATTCAATCTTCAGATTCAAAAAGAGAGATGCTTATATGTTTGTAACAGTAATAAACTCATAGTACTAGTTTCTAGGGCTGGGTCTCAAAAAATTTAAGGGCCCCAAAATTTGTCCCGTTAACAATTATATGCATATTTAAATATTTTTCACGAAGAAAAACAGTATTTAGATGATAAAATATCTTAAATGAGTATTATGTTGAACGTTTAGAAAACTAATTGCATTATATCTAATAAACGGTGACACTTTATATACTACGTATAATATTTCTTTTTCAAAAGACCTAACTACGTAATTTCGTCCAGCCTTAAAATTTTCAAAAATACAAGGACGGCCCTCAGGCCCTGCTAGTTTCTAACGCAATAACGACAATGTCACATACGGCAAACCGTAGGATAAACCACACAAAGTATGAGCACATAACTACGTATATAAGTATAACTCTGAAACCAGTAGGAAGATAATATAAACATAGATACACTAACCTGAGCTTAGGACTTATTAGGTGGTAGATAAAAAAGAGTACATACTTATTAACAGCATAAATATATATCATCAACTCATGTTTTTATAAACATGATTTCAACCTATTATTATGAATCAAACAATTTAAATTACCTCAAGGTGGGCTCGAATTGATAAAACTCTTGCTTTTCTCTCTGTTTATTATTTGTTGGGTATTTATACAAGAAGTTTAGCTTGGATTCCAAGTCACTTAATTTTAGAATTATCAAAAATAAGGTAACTAATATCAAATCCCATAATATAAGATTTGATATATCATTTGTTGGGTATATTTATATTAGAAGTTTAGCTTGGATTCCAAGTCACTTAATTTTAGAATTATCAAAAATAAGGTAACTAATATCAAATCCCATAATATAAGATTTGATATATCTTTGCTTAATACCCTCCTCAAGTAGGGTTGCAATTTGAGCTCGAGCTTGATTTGATCGAGTCGAGCATTTATCGAGCTTTCAAAAACATATATATTATTATTGTACATATTTATATTAACATATATATTACGAATTATATCCAAAGAATTATAATTGTTACCGGTAACTTATTGTTTTTGAGTACCTTTGTAGACGATAATTAAAAGAATTACTGTATTTACATATTGCAACACTAATTATCTGCAACTCTGCAAGTTTGGTTGTGTCAAACTCATGATTTTCCACATTTGAGATCCGAGCATTCATTCAAACGCAACGATCGTCGCATTATATAACAAGCTTGATGTCGTGCATAGCTTATAATATGCAAGTAACTGAACTTTTTTGTATACTGACATAGGTTCAGGTGTATAACAAGCTTGATGTCGTGCATAGCTCATGTTCGAACCAAAAGCTAAAAAACTAAAATAAATAAAAATGTCTGAGCCCGGGTTCGAACCGGGGACCTCTAGTGTGTGAGACTAGCGTGATAACCGACTACACCACCCAGACAGCTTGTCAAACTGATTGCCAAATAATTATATAACCATTTTGATTCTATCAAGATGTAAGTTAAGCTTTTTTAGTGATAGAATACTTATCATAGGTTCAGGTGACCAAATGTGCTTATATAGCCTACTTGTAAGATATAACCACTTTCTTTTAAATAAAATGTTGTGTAACCTTCGCTACGTAAACATATAACGAAAGACAAGCGGAAAATTAAAGACAAGAAAGGATTGAGCCGCTTTATGATTGCTACAGTGAGCCCTATTCGTGGAGGCTTAGCAAACGACGGGCTTGATCAGTGGCTTGCCTTTAAATAAAGGGCCCTTAAATAAAACATATTTTCTTTTGCTTGTAACACTGAGGTGTGCTCCATTGTATAGTGCATCCTTATCGCAGCCCTTTATTGTATTACTTACAGAGTTACAGCATGTACTGTTATGACAGTACTTGCACTATATATGAGATTTGAGCATTCACTTGAACTCCATAAAAACTCAACGAATGTCGCATTATATAAGAACCTCGTTGTGGTGCATAGCTAATAATATGCAAGTAAATGAATTTTTTTCTATACTAATAGCAAGAAGATCTTCAATATGCATAACCAAAAGCTAAAAAAAATACTCTCATCAAAATAAAAATGTCTGAGCCCAGGTTTGAATCGGGACCTCTAGTGTGTGAGACTAGCGTGATAACCGACTACACCACCCAAAAAGCTAACAGCATTTTGTTACTGCGGGTGTCCATTAAAAATATTCAATGACTTCTTATCTCATAACGTTATTAACGATCACCATATATATAATGATTGCCCGATTGTCAATGAATGGGTCATCGGATTTCATGTAGGTTCAGACTTGACTCCTACACCTCAAAGATTGTGTTATCCTCTCTGAAGAAGGAGCTAATTCTAGTAGTGTCATGATGGTATGCATTTGGTTGATAGAGGTTGCTACCCATAGGTTTAAGAACTTATCGTGCTTAATGGATACATGATAATTTTCGCCATTTAATAAGAAAATGCTAATAAACACATTGTAATTCAAAAGTCATATTATTCAGCACTTTGTTTTTAGTATATATGTTAATGAATGAAAAGCTTTATGGAAAAGCCACATAGACGTGCAACCTATCGCGTGAGCTGGTGGGCACGGCGCGCCTCGTGACCAGCTAAGGAATGGTATGCATTTTGCGCCATCGATGTCGTGACTTTTTTTTCCATTGCTTTTAAACCTTGAAAGGGTGAAAAGTTACCAAAATAAGTTGATTAATAAGGAACTTTAATCAATCCAAGGATTAGTGACGAAATTTTCGTGACTAAGAACCATAACAAAAAATGAGTTCGACAGACCGACACTTTCGTCACTAACATTTATGTTAATGACAACTTATTACTTCGTCACCAGATATACGCTACTTCATATATTGGTTAGGCGACAGAAACGTCTCAGTGTATATGACTTCTTTAGGCCAGTCCACTGTAAAGTCGGAGTAATACATCAATTTGTATTCGTCATGGTAATTTCCTTTGCTTTTATTTTTGCCTTTGCTCTTGTAGCCGTCTTTTTTGTCTTTCGTATACTTTTTCTTCGTGAGATCTACTTGACAAAGACGATCGCCATCTCTAATGAGCAAGTTTCCATTGTTCAGCAAGTGCACTGGATGCGAATGAATAATAACATGACTGGACAGGAGCTGATAGGTTACCACCCTTCTCCAGATATCTGCATCTGCAAAATACTTCCACATCTGGATACAACAGCTGCCATCAAACTCATCATATATGGCACATAAATGAATGGAGCCTTTGTGAACAGTAATAACGGTGGAGCATGGTGCACCCATACCATCAGGCAAAGGGGGAGTTTGTATCTCATGGAACCTCTTAGCTTTTCTGTCAAACCTCATCATTGAACCTTCAGATATATAGCTAGAAAGAAAATAGAGATTTTTGTTCAAGCAAAAACCTGGTCTCCAATATTCTTGAAAAGGGGGCTTCGTGTCTAACTTTCTCCATGAGTCAGATTTCAAAGAGTATATGTAAACATTGCCAGACTTTGTTACAACTAGAAGCTTGTAGTCGTCTTCACCTGAGCAGTGATACAGTCCGTATCCTCTGCTATGAATTTCGTAGCATTCAATATGATCAGGATTGGATGGTTTAGACAACCTCTTATACTCAGCTGTCACAGGATTCCACAAAATAATATCAAAGTCTCCAAGTTCATTCTTTCTTAGACCTAAACATACCAGCCCATGAAAAGATGTTAGTATATACATATATTGAGGAGGACGGGCTAAGAATTGTGGTAAAGGGCGGCTGCAGGGAGCATTATCAGGCGGTGATTCACAGTCGATGGTGTAGAACGTTGCTGCTTTTCCAGAAAGAAAGAAAAGGTTTTGGTCTTCTAGATGAGGGTATACGTAGTCTTTTATCAGGTTGCGGTCGTTGTGCATCTCTTTGAACCTGTCTGATGTTAAGAACGAGTTCCATTGTTTGGAGACACACTTAAAACGGACTACAGATTTTGTTGGAACCCTTGTTAGCATCTGAAACAAGATTACGTCTTCTGGAAGAGAAACCGCCATGGTTATTTTGTCTGTCTCATACAAGGTTTCCTGATTAGAATCGTGACATACATAACATCATATATTACGCAGACAAACATTCAATCTTCAGATTCAAAAAGAGAGATGCCTATATGTTTGTAACAGTAATAAACTCATACTAGTTTCCAGGGTCGTTTTTGATGGTGTGCAGGTGAGCTGCCGCTCTGGGTCTCAAAAATTTTAAAGGCCCCAAAATTTGTCCCGTTAACAATTATATGATGCGTACACATATTTTTCACGAAGAAAACAATATTTAATAAACTAATTGCATTATATCTAATAAACGGTGACACTTTATATACTACGTATAATATTTCTTTTCAAAAGACCTAACTACGTAATTTCGTCCAGCTTTAAAATTTTCAAAAATACAAGGACGGCCCTCAGGCCCTGCTAGTTTCTAACGCAATAACGACAATGTCACATACGGCAAACCGTAGGATAAACCACACAAAGTATGAGCACGTAACTACGTATATAAGTATAACTCTGAAACCAGTAAGAAGATAATATAAACATAGATACACTAACCTGAGCTTAGGACTTATTAGGTGGTAGATAAAAAGAGTACATAGTTATTAACATAAATATATATCATCAACTCATGTTTTTATAAACATGATTTCAACCTATTATTATGAATCAAATAATTTAAATTACCTAAAGGTGGGCTCGAATTGATAAAACTCTTGCTTTTCTCTCTGTTTATTATTTGTTGGATATATTTATACAAGAAGTTTAGCTTGGATTCCAAGTCACTTAATTTTAGAATTATCAAAAGTAAGGTAACTAATATCAAATCCCATAATATAAGATTTGATATATCTTTGCTTAATACCCTCCTCAAGTAGGGTTGCAATTTGGGCTCGAGCTTGATTTGATCGAGTCGAGCATTTATCGAGCTTTCATGAACATGTATATTATTATTGTACATATTTATATTAACATATATATTATGAATCATATCCAAAGAATTATAATTGTTACTGTTAGCTTATTCTTTTTAAGTACACGTTTGATAGACGGTAATTAAAAGAATTATTTACATGTTATTTACATGTTACAATGCTAATTATCTGCAACTCTGCAAGTATGGTTGTGTCAAACTCATGATTTTTACATTTGAGATTCGAGCATTCACTCGAACTCCATAAAAACTCAACGATCGTCGCATTATATAACAAGCTTGATGTCGTGCATAGCTTATAATATGCAAGTAAATGAGCTTTTTTGTATACTGACAGAGTGATAAGATCTTCAATGTCTGAGCTCGGGTTCGAACCAAAAGCTAAAAAACTAAAATAAATAAAAATGTCTGAGCCCGGGTTCGAACCGGGGACCTCTAGTGTGTGAGACTAGCGTGATAACCGACTACACCACCCAGACAGCTTGTTAAACTGATTGCCAAATAATTATATAACCATTTTGATTCTATCAAGATGTAAGCTAAGCTTTTTTAGTGATAGAATACTTATCATAGGTTCAGGTGACCAAATGTGCTTATATAGTCTAGTTGTAAGTTATGACCACCTTCTTTTAAATAAAAGTAAGACATGGCATGCCTAGTAATTGTCGATGGTGGTGCGAGAATTTACAAGCAATGGTTATTGGGACATTTTAGATGAGGGATGACTTCCTATGTACGTACTTTTTGATCCAAAGGATACTTCATGCTCAGATTTATGTTTTTTTTTTTTTGGGTAAAAGGGTCTTAAAACCCCGGTAAATATATCCAAAAATCCATGAAGTACAATTGACATGAGTGTACATCTCATGTCCTCTGCCCGTTACATAGGCGATATGACTCAACCTAAATAACAAAGCTACATACAACTGCTAACCGCAGAAAATCCAACTATCCTATTAAACAAATAGAATAGTAACTAAATTACATTTAAAATGAACAATCTAAATGTAACCTAGACAAGGTTCAAAAGAACCACATCCATGGTGAACGACTCAATCTTCAATGCTTCATTGCTTGACCACGAGTGCTCGACCAACTACCAGCTGCAATGCAGCAAACATAACTGAAGTCGCATCTTCAACCTGCCCTACCAACTCAAAGGATGGCAAAAGGACCAGACTTACGTACACAACTTCTCGACAAGGAATGAGAGTGCCCTACCAACTCGAACGATGGCTAAAGGTCCAAACCCACCCCAACAAGCTGAGAATCAGCAAACAACCACGACTTCAAATGGCTACATGCATGAACCAACGATCCACACCAAAAACAAAAACCACTCTAGCCGCATGCAAAAGCTAACAAATGGCCAAATCCGAGTAGAAGTAAACCCTAGGCCAACCCAAGCAACTACTGGACGGAACCACTCATCAGCCTTCACCCAACGACTTGAACCAAGTCTCATCACCACCCACGAACATGTCCCCGCTGGAATTCACGACCAGAAACAACCCTAGCCGTATTCAAATCAGATCAGCAGCCAAACATGTGCAGGAAACCCTAGCAGCAAAATCTTGAGAGAAGGAACCCTAATTCACCCCGACCAAGATCCACCGCAAAAACCACCATGACCAGCAGAAACCAGCCATGAAGACGATCAAATACAGAGAAAACAACACCAGATAATGCGTACCCTCTGTATCAAACCCCAACAATTCTTGTCGACAGAAACCCTAAACAGGACGTTAACAAGAATCGAAACCCAGTAATCCGTGAAGAATAAGGAATCAAGGCTGAACCCTAATAAAATTCCACACACGATCACACCCCCATAACACCACGATTCCATGATTAGCTGAAAAAAGAACCCTAATGAGTGTTTTCCAGCACAAACGTAATCATGTAATCATAACCATCGGTTTTAAATACAAACCGAAAGCCAACAAAACCCAAAAAACCCTAGCCGTAAACAATTGAATAAAAGGTAGGAGTAATATACACAATTGCACTCTCTTTTGATTTTAACATCAATCAAAGACGAAAATCATCACAAGTTATAAAATCAGAATGAAACCCTAATCAAAGAGAAGGAACAAGTGAGAAAAATCGTCCCCACACTGGAAGAGAGACACGGAAATCAGATTTCTACTAATTGAAAACCTAACAAGATTCAACAATTAGTGCGATCTTGATCATGATGAGAGATGAGAATTAAAACCCTTAACGAATTGTGAAGGGACCATGAAGAAAATCGCCCCCCCCCCCCCATGGGGGAGAGAAGCTTGCTCAGATTTCTGTTACAACATGTTCAAATACCATAGCGTGTTTAAGGAAGATGCGTTAATTACAAAAAAAAAAAAAAAAAAAAAAAAAAAAAAAAAAAAAAAAAAAAAAAAAAATCTTGGCACACTTGTTAAGTGTGAAGTCTAAATAGCAGTAGACTGCAATATTCTGTCAATACATTGTTGCCCATGTAAGTTATAAAATCACCTTAACATTTTCCGCTTTGGTCTCTTGCATCAACAACTTTACCCAAAAACCAAGACTAGAGAGTAAGGAACGCAACCACCTAAACGGCCTACCAATCTTCTTCAACGCCTTTTCACACGGTTACTCATCAACATACACTAATGTTGATGATATATTTCACTTTCCCCTCAACTTGAATATCCCCAGACTCGCAGATTGCACTGGTGAAACAGTATTCCACATCAGCAATTTGAATGATGTCGTGGGGCTTTTTGGATGACCGTCTAAGACGACCCATTGTTTACTTATACGGTTCCTTTGGCGACCATAGTTTGGAGTAACTCAGTGTCGAGATTACTGAATTCTCTTGCAGATGCTAATAATGTCACCTTTATGGATTTCAATGCATTTCCTTCTGCTACTAATTGTGTGTTGGATCGTAAACTTGATTTAGTCCGAGCCCATATAGTGGAAGCTTCTAGAAAGTCGTAGAATGGTATGGAAGCTTCTAGAACGAAAAAGAATAATCCTAGAAAATATCCATAGATATGTCTAGAATATTGTTGCTAAATGTTATAGAAATATCTAGAACTAGGATAAGGATGATGATGTATTAGGAATAATTAAGATGATGTAGGAAGTATCTAGATCGTAGTAGAATATCCATGGAAATATCTCATCTCTAGAACATTCCATGGAGTAGTATAAATAGGTGTTGTGGTGATGCATTTGTAATGAAGCAAATCAAGCAAAGCTTAAGCAATCAATAATATTCCATACCTTTCACAAGTATTCCTCTCTTCCTAAATTTCACTTACAACCTCTTCATCAAATATAAGCCTAAAAGGCCTTCGAGTTTCTAACAAATTGGTATCAGAGCTAGAAGATCACGATGTCAAGCATGATGAACTTGTTCCAATATCCTCGTCTTACCAAAGACAACTATGGTAGTTGGTGCATTCGAATGAAGGCGTTACTCGGTTCACATGATGTATGGGAGATTGTAGAGAAAGGTGTTGAGAAAGTAGATGACGAAAGTTCCATGAATGCCGCCCAAAGGGTGGAGTTGCAAAAGGCAAGAAAGAAGGATCAAAGTGCTCTTACACTCATCTATCAATGTCTTGATGATGCGATGTTTGAGAAAGTTGCAAACGCAACTACTTCCAAGGAAGCGTGGGAGATCCTTCAAAATGCTTTCAAAGGAATCGACAAGGTGAAAAAGGTACGTCTTCAAACTCTTAGAGGAGAGTTCGAAAAACTCCAAATGGAGGAATCCGAAACCGTTTCGGATTATTTCACTCGTGTCTTGACCATTTCAAATGAAATGAAGAGAAATGGTGAAAGCTTGAGTGACACAAGGGTGATAGAAAAGATTCTTCGCTCTTTGCCCCCAAGCTTTGATTACATTGTCGTGGCCATAGAGGAGTCAAAAGACATAGACTCAATGACCATTGATCAACTCATGGGATCTTTACAAGCCCATGAAGAGAAGTTGAAGAAAAGAAGGGGGAAAGAACCCTTGGAGCAAGCTTTATACTCAAAGGTCTCTTTCAAAGAAAGAGAAAAGAACTTTCTACATGGAAAGGAGCAAGGACGAGGACGTGGTACTTTTCGAGGTCGTGGTGGTTTCCAAGGCCGAGGACGAGGAAGAGGAAGAGAAGATGTCAACAAAGAAGATGAAAACCAATGGTCTTCATATAGAAGAGGTCGTGGGAGAAGCTTTCAATCTCAAAGAGGAGGTAAGCCCCAAACACAATGTTACAACTTTCGTAAATATGGTCATTATGCCAATGAGTGTACTAGCTCAAGACAAGTGGAAGAAAAAGCTAATCTTGTGGAGGTAGAAGACGGAGATGAGCTTACCTTGCTAATGGCAAGACATGACGAACAAGAAGAGAGGATAGAGCCATGGCATATAGATTCCGCTGCAAGTAACCATATGACGGGTGAAGAAGACTTGTTCGTGGAGATGGAAGAAAGTAAAGGTAACGTCACCTTTGGAGACGAATCAAAGGCACCGGTGAAAGGAAAAGGTAAGATACTTATCCGAGCTAAAGATGGAAGTCACCAATATATTTCGGACGTATACAATGTGCCCAATCTTAAAAGTAATATTTTAAGCGTGGGACAACTTTTAGAGAAAAATTACGATATTCATTTCAAGGATCGTAGTGCTACAATAAGGAATCCCGAAGGAAAGCTCATAGCAAAAGTGCCTATGACCAAAAACCGAATGTTCCTTCTAAACATTCAACATGATGAAGCTAAGTGCTTAAAGAGTTGTTTGAAGGATCATTCGTGGCTTTGGCACATGAGATACGGGCACTTAAACTTTGGTGACTTAAAGTTATTATCCTCAAAGAGAACGGTGAAAGGGTTAGATCAAATTGATCATCCCAATCAACTGTGTGAAGGATGCCTTCTTGGGAAGCATGCTAGGAGTTCGTTCCCGAAAGAAGCGACATCAAGAGCTAAGGAGCCTTTACATCTAATTCACACGGATTTGTGTGGTCCCATTACTCCACCCTCTTATAGTAAGAATCTCTACTTTATGCTCTTTATTGATGATTTTTCAAGAAAAACTTGGGTATATTTTCTAAAAGAAAAATCCCAAGCTTTTGAAACTTTTAAAACATTTAAAACTATGGTTGAAAAAGAGAAAGGTTTAAAAATTAAATCAATGAGATCCGATAGAGGTGGAGAATTTTTATCAAAAGAATTTAACAAATTTTGTGAGGATAATGGGATCCGGAGATCTCTAACGGCTCCTTACTCCCCACAACAAAATGGAGTGGTTGAGAGAAAGAATAGAACCATTCTCAATATGGTCCGAAGCATGTTGAAAAGTAAGAAGATGCCAAAGGAGTTTTGGGCCGAGGCGGTTGATTGTGCAGTATATCTATTGAACCGGTGTCCGTCAAAGAGTTTAGATAACAAGACTCCACAAGAAGCATGGAATGGGATGAAGCCTACCGTCTCTCACCTAAGGGTATTCGGAAGCATAGCATATGTCCACGTTCCCAGCCAAAGGCGATTGAAGCTTGATGATAGAAGTGAGAAGCATGTGTTTGTTGGGTACGACAAGCATTCGAAAGGTTATAAGCTCTATAATCCAATCACAAGGAAGGTGGTAGTGAGTAGAGACGTGGAGTTCGATGAAGAAGAGACATGGGATTGGAGCATTAAGGAAAATGAAAGGTATGACTTTCTTCCTATGACTGATGAAGAAGAGACGGGTGAATCAAGTGAAGAAGTCCAACAACCTCAAAGTCCAACTCCAGCCCAAGAATCACCTTCAAGTTCAAGTGAAGGAGAACCGAAGACAAGAAGTTTGCGGGAGCTCTACGAGGTAACTGACGAAACACCCCTTACTTGTTTATACGTTGATTGTGAACCTTTAGTTTTTGAGGAGGCTATGAAAAGCAAGAAATGGAGACAAGCCATGGACGAGGAGATAAAGTCAATAGTGAAGAATGATACGTGGGAGTTGACGACCCTTCCGAAAGGCCAAAAGGCTATTGGAGTCAAGTGGGTATACAAGACCAAGAAAAACGCCAAAGGCGAAGTGGAAAAGTACAAGGCAAGACTTGTGGCAAAAGGTTACAAGCAGAAGCATGGTATCGACTACGAAGAGGTATTTGCTCCTGTTGCTCGCTTAGAAACTATTAGAATGATTATTGCTATTGCTGCTCAATATAGGTGGAAGATCCACCAAATGGATGTAAAGTCTGCATTTCTGAATGGACTTCTTGAAGAAGAAGTTTATGTGGAGCAACCAGAGGGATATGTTGCCAAAGGGCAAGAAGGTAAAGTGCTAAGGTTGAAGAAAGCCTTATATGGTATAAAGCAGGCACCACGTGCTTGGAATACTAGAATTGACAAGTATTTCCAAGAACATGGTTTTACTAAATGTCTAAGTGAATATGCACTTTATGTGAAATTTGCAAATGAAAGAATACTGCTCGTCTGCTTGTACGTGGATGATTTGATCTTTACAGGAAACTCTCAGAGTATGATTGATGAGATCAAGAAATCAATGACGAAAGAGTTCGAGATGACAGACATAGGACTTATGTCTTATTATCTTGGCATTGAGGTGAAGCAAACGGATGATGGAATTTTCATAAGTCAAGAAGGATATGCCAAGGAAATATTAAAGAAGTTTGGCATGGATAAGTGCAATCCCGTTGGCACCCCCATAGAACATAAGGCAAAGCCTTCTAAGCATGACGGAGGAGAAGCGGTAGACTCAACTCAATTCAAGAGTCTTGTTGGAAGTTTGCGCTATTTGACATGTACAAGACCTGACATACTCTTTGCGGTTGGTCTAATTAGTCGTTTCATGGAAGAGCCTACGACAAAGCATTTGGAGATTGCAAAGAGGATCCTCCGTTATATCAAAGGTACCGTAGACTACGGAATGTTTTATTCAACAAGTGAAGACTTCAAGCTGGTTGGATATAGCGACAGTGACTGGGCTGGAGACAAAGACGATGAAAGAAGTACAACAGGATTCATATTCTTCCTAGGTAACAATGCTTTTACATGGTCTTCAAAGAAGCAACCTATTGTTACTTTGTCTAGTTGTGAAGCGGAGTACGTAGCTGCAACATCATGTGTATGTCACGCAATTTGGCTTAGAAGTATGCTAAAGGAGCTACACATGGAACAAGAAGATGCGACTGAGATCTATGTGGATAACAAGTCTGCCATTGACTTAGCTAAAAATCCAGTATACCATGATCGAAGTAAGCATATCAACACTCGTTATCACTTTATTAGAGAGTGCATTGCAAGGAAAGATGTCCAAGTGATACATACGAGGTCCGAAAACCAAGTTGCAGATATCCTCACCAAGCCGATCAACGAGAAAGATTTTTCAAGACAACGAATGATGCTTGGAGTCGGTAAATCAAGTTTAAAGGGGGGTGTTGGATCGTAAACTTGATTTAGTCCGAGCCCATATAGTGGAAGCTTCTAGAAAGTCGTAGAATGGTATGGAAGCTTCTAGAACGACAAAGAATAATCCTAGAAAATATCCATAGATATGTCTAGAATATTGTTGCTAAATGTTATAGAAATATCTAGAACTAGGATAAGGATGATGATGTATTAGGAATAATCAAGATGATGTAGGAAGTATCTAGATCGTAGTAGAATATCCATGGAAATATCTCATCTCTAGAACATTCCATGGAGTAGTATAAATAGGTGTTGTGGTGATGCATTTGTAATGAAGCAAATCAAGCAAAGCTTAAGCAATCAATAATATTCCATACCTTTCACAAGTATTCCTCTCTTCCTAAATTTCACTTACAACCTCTTCATCAAATATAAGCCTAAAAGGCCTTCGAGTTTCTAACATTGTGCAGCTAATTTGCTGTGTTTTTCAGCAAGTGTAACATAACGGACCTGCAACAAAGGTCATAACATCAAAATAAAAAAACGTCCCAGCAGGAATGTATAGAAAGCCACCGAAGGACTTAAAGCTGACAGTTTTGAAGAAATATATTACAGAAATAGTCGCTGTGGTTTGATTAAAATTACGGAGATAAAAATGGTCCCTAAAGGTAACGTTTGCTTTCTCTTTTGGTACCTCGCCCTTTATCCTTCAGAAATTAACAGCGAAATGAGTTACATACTCGAGAGAGACCAAAAGTGATATTAGTTAGTTACATGAGTGACTAAAAGAGAAAGAAACACTACATTTACATGCTAACTATGCAAATAGTATCCATGAGGGACGTTTCCGTGAGTCACCCTTTCATAACTAAACAAATATTAGAACAAGATCATAGTATTATTTCATCATTGTAAGGTATTAAAGATATTTTTAAGTCACGAGACAAAAGAAGCATTGACAAGTGAATCGGTTAACATTGTTCTAGTAGTCATGGTGCAAGCACAAAGAGAACTTTAAGGTATTTTGGTTGATCTAAGTCCGAAACAAAGTACACAAAAGACATGATAGAATCATCAAAGACGACTATGATCTTAGTGAGACAGCCAACTGCAATATATGACTTTTTTACAATAAGTAAATCATATGTTGTGGAATTTCTTTATGGTAAGATTGTCACTTATAGTGCAGAGGTCTCTATTCATTTACTGAAGTTCCTCACATTGGTTACGCAAAGCCAATTCATGTAACCATTTGCTACAACTTTTTAAAAGAGGGGCGATATCTTTATAGTAAGATGAGTATTGATGCTACTTAAGACTTAAGAGAGAACGTTTCAATTCATGTGTTACGCAAGGCCAATTCATGTAACATTGTCAACTTATTACGATAATTAGAAACACACATTAGTCCATATTCAGAAATCCCCTCTACACCTCGGGTCATTTCCAAGACCTCGAGATCTCAGGATCATCATCAACTAACAAATGATGAATAGCAAGTGGTTTCAACTACTTAAACGAAAGAGCTAGTTCTCGTGCCCACAGGGTGACATAAAAACACAACTTCACCGAAACTCAGTTTCGGACAAAAAAATGGTGAAAAGATGTCTGAGCCCGGGTTCGAACCGGGGACCTCTAGTGTGTGAGACTAGCGTGATAACCGACTACACCACCCAGACAACTTGTTAATTTTGTACCCACTTTATAATATATAGTATATTCTAGTATTCTAGTAGCATGTCAATTAGGCCTTACAAATATTAAAAGAATTGTTAGTTATAAAATCATTCATAATCAAATCAAATGTATTTTAAGGTTCAGGTAACCAATAACAAGACTTATAACCACTTTCTTTTAATAAAATGTTATCTTGTTAAAAATGGCTTTTTGGAACTCTATGGGGGTGCAAATATATACAAAGGTTGTGATTGTGAAAGCTTGCAATATTTTGTTTGAAGAAAGTGACATTAAAGATGCTCTAGAGACGTATGATTTTATGCATGCATATCAAGTTACCATATCGATTAAATATGTTATCGCACTTGAATTATAGTGTATATGAATTTCATGTAGTTGACGACCGGTGTAATACTATTTTAGGTCAACTTGATGAACATCGAATGCAAATTTTAATGCTATGTTGGAGGTGTTTGTTTAAGCTTATATATGGGTTTATGAGCTTATTTGATTTCAGCTTATATTTCATAAGCCTTAATATTCTGGCTTATATAAGTTTATCATATTATAATAAACTTATATAAGCCTACAAGTCTCAAAATATTAGGGCTTATGAAATATAAGCCGAAACACAAATAAGCTTATTAGCCACATATAAGCTTAAACAAACACCCCCGAAAATATCAAAGTGAAAAATGTTGATTGCTAAATATAGTTGTCATAAGTTAGCTTTGACTATACTATTGTTAAGTTTTAACTTTTTGTTAACATATGAGATAGATGTTTAAAATGTGTTGATTTTTGTGTATATGAGATGTTAACTCCTTCAATAACCATGGCAAACTATCAAGTCATTAGGAAAAGAGCAGTGAAGAAAGGATCTTAAAAACAATAAAGTGACCAATTACACACCATGTAAAAATCACTTAAAATAGTTTTACCAACAACTTTTTTACTTTTATTATAAACTCAATAAGAATTGTCCTCAAACGAGTGCGATTCAAACATACGAAAAAAAAACAGATCATCCCAACACATATGTGATCTAAAAAGAATACGATACTCACACTACAACAACTTTAATAACCAAACGACTACAAGACCTAAACCAAAAATGAGATCAAAACCAAACTGTAAACGAGACATAGAGAATGCGTGTGAGAGAGAATGAAAGACTGCAAAATTATTAAAACCCTAGCTCGTGACTTTTGCTTATATTGCCAGAAGTTCAACATTAGCCACTGCATGAACAACATTAGTCCGTGTACTTCATAATATGCTTTATAACTTGTATTTCCAACAGTACACAAGACGGATAACTAAAAAAGCTAAGGGCATTTCGTTACATACTATATATTGAACTAGGTTCCTCTGTTCAACATGTCTCGAAATTTTTGAAGCGAATCAAGTCTTTGTAACTTCAATTGTTGCTTAAACCTTTTAATGAAATCATCCGCTTTCGCATCTACGCATTCATGTTTCACCCCGGCTAATGCTCTCATTGTCGCAGGTCGCCTTTGATCAACATCCTCTTTATCGTCGTTTGATTCTACAGCCCTCTTCTCACTACTCGATTTTGTTAGATGGCTAGTTGATCTCTTTGTCAAATTCATGCCAGACTTTCCTGACACTACAACAAATATATAAATATCACACATTATATTCTCTAAAAAAGCAATATTTTTTTACATTTTTGACACTTAGACTCGTTGCATTGGTCACATCAGATTTTCACTCCACGACCAACATCATCACCGACAAGGTGTAATAAGACCATCAACTTCACCACTCAAACGTACATCACTTAAACACAAATATGCCCCACAGTATACCCACACAAACAAAAATAAAGAAAAAGAAGTCGATCGGTCGACAGACTAGTGCTTAAAATCAACCATCGATGCGTCGTGGGGCTAGAGGTTTTTGAAGGTGATCTATTACACTTAGCCTTATAACTGTATAAAAAACCTCATAAAATATTATAAATCAACTAAGTGAGCTTAAGTTTTTCAAAGTATGTCAATGTTGGCATATATTAGCCTAGAAAAGTGTAACAAGTATAAAAGAAACTTATGTAAAAACCCATTTTTGATTTTTTTTTTTTTTTTTTTTTCTTTTTTTTCTTTTTTTTCTCTTTCCTTTTTTGTACAATATTAAAAAAAAAAATAATAATAAAATAAAAAAATAAATAAAATAAAATTTCAGAAAGGCAACAATTTTATTGTTGTGAATATATATGTCAAGAAAATACTCACCATTAGATAAATTGTTGTAGCGCGAATGCGAATTATCACTTGTGACATTATGGTCTTCAACTACGCCATGATCCAGGGGCACGTCAAAATGTTCATCTTGTCTAGTGAAAGTGTCATCAGGAGGAGAATCGGATTTGAAAGGCGAAGTGAGCTTAAAAGACCTGACACGGTCCAAAAACGAAGGAGCTCTAATGAGCTCCTTCGTTGTATTAACTTGTTCAGAGTCAGTTAACTCACTAGCTGAGTTAACTTGCTCTGACACAGTACTAGAAAAAGTACTTGTAATAGACTTAACTCGTTGCAAAAGAGATGATCCTCCTCGACTAAGTTGATTAACCGAGCTATCCTCCATTGGTTCACAATGATCATCACCTATATAGTGATCATGAGAATTTTGTGTACTAGTACTATAAAAAGATGACAAATTCACACTTTTGACTCGTTCCAACATCGAAGGAGATCGAGTAAGCTGCCTAGGTGAATTACCATGATGATGATTATTGCTAAAGTTTGAAGCTATGAAGATAATTGCTATCATGAGATTAAGAACACAAAAAAGAATAGTGGGTGTGGACCAATTAGCTATGTTAGTCCATATTGAAGCAATAGCCATTGATGCACCACCACCAAGCATTTCACTATGTGTGGTTTTCTGTTTGTGTAGAATATGAAGATAGAAATGAAAATGAAAGAGTTTGTTTTTATATATACAAGTCTTTTGGTAGGCAGATATGGTCATAAAGAGATAAAAGGGTTGTGGAAAAGTTATGGCCGAAATTGCAAACTTCGACAATTTTTAAAAACGACATTATAAATTGGTTTGTCAGAGGGTAAATTACAAAAAATAATCAGATATTTTAAAAATTTTATACTATAACCTTTTACGTTAAAAAGGTACGTGTCCACCCTGCCTCCTCCTGTCATAAATAAATAAAGAGACGTGTTAAGGACAAGTTAAAAGTCATGGTTGGTGATATATAATTGTCCTAGCTTTAATAAAGACAAATTAGATCATATTTTCTATGTTAATGTTCAGCAATATAATTCTTATGATGTGATTTGAAGTTATGATTATCAAGTTTGTAGCATTTGGAAAACTAACTCTTGTTTTCTTTTTGATTAGATAAGTAATAATTGCTAATTATTTGTCAAAACAATTTGTGGTGCTCAAAGTTGAAAAATGAAATAAACGACTATTCTTAACATTACAATTTTGTTACAGCTAATTACTTGACTATGGGTGTGTTTGGTGCGGGTTTTATTGGAGCTTAAGTTTTTAAAATAAGTTGTGTTTGTTATGATGGCTTATGAAAGCTTTTATAAGACATAAGCACAAGCCAGTTGAAACAAAGTTATAGAGGTTTATAGTTAATCAAATTTCTTAAATACTTTTCAAAATGTAGTTGATTATCACGCAAAAGCTAGAACTATATTTAAATTTAATTTGATGTATTTTTATACGAATTTACATTAATAAGTTTCAAATCCAACTAATTCATCAAACAACTTTATATAAATATGAACTCCAACTTCCAGCTTATAATATAAGCTTCAGCTCTAGTCTCAGCTTTTGCATGTTTCGCCAAATATACCTTATATATTTTGGTTGTCATATTCTATGGATTTTTCTATGGAGGTGTTGGCTAAACTTGTAAATTGAGATGAGTGTTTATGTTATATAAGCAGATTATGACTTAGGTATTGAAAGCTAATGAGCTTATTGTAAGTGCTTCAATTGGCTTATGTTCAATAAGCTAATAAATTTGAGTATCGCGATAAATTCGAGTATTTGGTTTAGGTTTTTGAGAACTTTTTTATTTTAAGTTGTGATTGTGTTTTAAAATTGAAAGTAATACATATATAGTAGTTTTAAGAGTGTCATCATGATGGTAACAAACTAGCAATAATAAAAACAAAATTAAGATGATATTCTAGGAAGACTAAAAAAACTCTTGTCATTTGTCAACCTTGTGAAATGCATGGTTTGTAATTTTGTATAGCTTATCCAATTCTTTTTCTTTTTTAATGATGAAGGACAACACATTTTCTTTATTCAATTACTACCATTTTTGTTATGGTTATTATCAATACACATAGGACGCATATCATGTTGTTAAATGTTAGTTTTGGAGTTTTTTGTCTTGTCAAAAGGAATATAAAGATCTCAACTATAAAAAGGCATTAACAGGGTTTCTAGAAAAGCAGTAGCATAAATCATGCAACTAGTATATCTGTTCTAGTATTATTGGCCCTACGTGCCAAATTGATGTCGAAACGGTTAATCATATTTTTTTCAATTGCGAGATGGCAAGAGATCTTTGGTCTCTTTTGGCTAAGTGGTGGGAGTTGGATATTCCTTTTTGCTCTAACATTTCGGAATGGTATGGTTGGATTGACGATGTTTGTGTTCCTTCTAAAATTCGGCCGATTCTTGAAGGAGTGGGGGGGACTCTTATGTGGGCTATTTGGAGTTTTCGGAATAAGCTTATCTTCACTAATCCCCCTCCTAAGAAGGCTACTCTTTGGGATTTTATTGTTTTTCAATCCTTTTTGTGGTTTTCTTCTAGAAATCCCAAATGTAAAGTTAGTTAGATAGGTTGGTTACAAAACCCGATAGCTAGTATAAAAACTATGTAATCTTCCTTTCTAGCTTTTGCTAGTTTAAATTGCAATCCGCCGTTCAAAAAAAAAAAAAAAAAAAAGGCATTAACAAGTTTCTAGAAAAGCAGTAGCATAATATCAAAACTTAATTATTAACCTGTAAAATAATCAGCACATAAATCATGCAAGTAGTTTATCATTTTTTCCCTTCTGGTATTATTGTTTATCATACGAATATTTGCACAAAGCAACGGTATATAATTGCAATAATTATATTTGCAAATTTGTGAGTCTGGTGTGACTTTTGATGCAAACTTACGAATTTAATTTATAGTTACTACGAAGGAAAAAAAACTATGAGTTATAAACAAAAAATTACAAAAATTTGAAAATTAAACAATATTTAAACTATCAATTTACTGGTTGATACTATTACTATTTTTAATCAAATGTACTTTGGATATAACACATTACTTGTTTTTAAGTTTTAAGTTTTTAAAATTTAAAAAAAAATATATATTTGTATTTTATATATAGTATAAATATTGTTATTTAATATTTTTAAAATAATTTTTCACTCTTTAAAAGTAATAAAATAATTTGAATTTTGTATTATTTCTCACTAAAATTAATATTTGTAAAACTAAATAAGATACTATTGAATTGTCTTGTAAAAATGTCATCTTCTTTTATTTTACTTTTAGTGAAGTTAGTTGTGATTAATGTGTTTTCTAAGTTAGCTATGAATACTTTTGGTGAAGTTAGATGTGTTTTTTAAATAGCCAAAAGTCTTTTTAAAAACAGTTTTTTTTAGATATTTTAACGTAAATGTATACTATGTTTACATTTTATCTTTTAAGCGGGATCGGATAATGTTGCATCGTGACCATGGTTTTAAAAGGCGCGTCATGACTCATGGCGGTGTTAAGGCGTCATTAAAACTTGATGAAGGACCTTCATGTTACGAAATAGATTAAGGCGTCGACTTTAAGCGTGGCATAAGATGAGGCGGGAAAATGCGCGATAAGACGCGTTAAAGCATTAGGCATGGCGAGTCTTTTTTATTCAACTCTGACAAAAAAATAATAATAATAATAATAATGAGTATTATTACATGTAATGATAGTTTTTTAACCTTATTCATTATATACAATGCTTTTTGTAAATTTGATATGCATTAAATATGATATAAATATATAAATATTTCATATTTAACGTCACTTTATATTATGCTTTAAAAACACAAAAGTTTCAATTAAACCACTAAAACGTGAGATTTCGTCGTGCCGACACTCTACATTTTACGCTATTTATAGCTTTTGATCGTGACTCTTCAACCAAATATGCTCATTTTGACCAAACACGTACTATGGAAATTTACTATTGTAAAGTCACAAAGTCGTTATGGTCATTTTCAAATAATTTTTGTTACTTTATGTCTATCATATTAATTACGCATGGGATTGAGATTCTTTCATGTTCAAGTTGAACATAAGAGCAAACACATCCATAACGTCATAACGGGCGTTAGTGTGCATTTAACGCCGTTAACGGGCGTTAGACCCTTGGACCTCCGGCGTTAATCAGGCGTTAAGGGACCAACGTTATGTGGACAACGGGCGTTAAAGGGTTTAAAAAAAAATCAAAAAATTTACAAAATCAACCCCTCAACGGCTAGTGACCGTTAATTTTTTTTAAAAAGTTTACAAAAAACCCCCCTAACGGCTAGTTTTAATAAAATAAAAAAAATTCAAAAACATTGTTTTACTACTATAAATACCCAACTAAAACACCATTTTTTTCACACTTCCACTACTCAATCCTCTCAATCTTCAATCTTTCATTTACTGAAGAAAAAAAATGTCGGGAGACAACGATGATACATTCTTCAATCTTCTCGGTGGTGGGTGGAATACCTTAAACCCGGGTTCATCATCTAACCCGAACGCGGGTTCATCTTCAAACCCCAACATGTCTCTTCCCAACCCACTAGGCTTCTCGAGCCAAGAAATGTGGCAACAACATCAACAATATCTGTATTGGCAACAACAAAGCCAACAAAGCACCTTAAACTCCGACTTTCAAAATCTACAATTCTCACAACACTCACAACACTCACAACATTCACAAACTGAAACACATGATGTTCCTGAGACACCCACATCTCCTCCAAAAAAATCCAAAGGTCGTGTTAAACGAAAGTAAAAAAAATCCAAAGACCCCGAGCCCGAACCAATCGATGATGATGATGAAGAATTCGCTACTGGGCGTTGGACTCCAACTGAGGAAGAATTACTTGCAAGGTGTTACATAGCTGTTACGGAGGATCCGAAAGTTGGGCGTGCACAACCCAAAGATACGTTTTGGTATCGGGTCACAAATGAGTTCAATAGACTCAACTTTCAACGGCGCAACAAGGATATGATGTCAAGCAAGTGGAAAACGTTGAACGCCTGTTGCACAAAGTTCAACTCTTTTTACAAATGTGCGCAACGGGAACAACGAAGCGGGGAAAGTGAGATGGATGTGATGAAACGGGCAAAGCAATGGTATCGTGAGGAAACCAAAGCAGCACCGTTTGCTCTCGATGACGCTTGGGAGGTTTTGCGTTATCTTAAGAAATTGGACGCTCCTGAACCGGTTGATTTAACCGGCGATGCCCCAAGCCAAACAAACGAGGCTTTGTTTGGTCATGATGAACAACCACGCCCCATGGGAAAGAAACGTGCTACTAAGAAAGCAAGATCCGAGAGCACGACAAGTAGTGGGGGAGCGAGCACTGGAGGAACGAGCTCGTCAATTTATTTCACCGAAACTATGGCAAACGAATATCGTATCAAACGTGAATCCGCCGCAGCGGTGTATCGGGCTCAACAAGAAAAAGATGAAACAATAACAAGGTTGGAAGAGAAAAGGTTTTTGATGATTGATACTGAAGGCAAAGATCCAAATGTCGTGGCTTGGATCAATGAGGAAAAAGTCCGAATCATCAAAAAATATAACTTGCAACCTCGTCATTAGATTGTATTATCGTCATTTCCTTTATTGTAACGTTTAATTTGCTGTGTGTTTTTTTATTTCGTTGTAATTTTTTATTTTTTTTATTTCGTATTGTAACATGTTTTCAAATTTAATGATATGTTTAGTTTAATAAATGAAGTGTTTGTTTTAGTTTAGGGGTTGAAATTGAAAATATCAAATGCTAAAGTTTAACTTGGGATGTTATTGATGTGGGTGTTTTTTGGGGATGTTAAGGTGAAATGTTAAAGGTGATGTGGCGCTGACGTGGACAATGTTAAACTTTAACACAAGTTATTGATGTAAATGCTCTAAGAGGTTATGTTAGTTATTGATGAGTGTGTAAATACTCATCATTTTTGGTCAAATCTGAACTGCAAAACGTTTAAAAATGCTCAGAAATGCATCAAAATACTGAAAATATCTTAAAATTGCATTTTATATGTTTCAGATGCAAAATGTTTAAAATCAGATGAAAAATGAGCTAAGTTTGCATAATTGGCAGTTTCAGTCCCCCAAGTTTCAAAAGTTGTCAGAAATAGTCCCTGAGCCCTTAATTTCAAAAGTTAAATCACCAAAGGTCCTTTTAAAATCATAAGTTGTCAAAATTAGTCCTTTGGTGAAAAATGTCAAAAGTTTTGAGAAATTACAAAATTGGTCCTTCAAGTTTAAAAATTGGCAAAAATAGTCCTTGGAATTTTGAAAATGTCAGCTTTGGTCCTTGTACTATTAAAACTTGTCATTTTCAGCCCTTGGAACAACTTTGAGATATTGGCAGAACTGGTCCCTCAAAATTCAGAAATTGCACAATAGGTCCTTGTGTTTTAAACCTTTAATACCCATTTGGACCTTGTCATAAACCTGTGACCCCTGCCAACCATTTGGACCCCTGCCACTTTTGACCCCCCTTTTTTATATTAAAACACCGGTCAACCCTCTGGTCAAACAACACCTACGCGCCATTTTTTCTTCTTCCCCACTTGTTTCTTCTGCAAAACCCAGACACTACCCATCCCCCCAGCTCACCTTATCTCCTCTATTATCACTCCACCTCAACTACCTTCCAAAAGGCATTAAATGCACCTTCAACCCCCTCACTCAACCCCAATTGTCAAAAGACCTTTTCCCGCCAAAAACTGATCCAATGGCCTAAATACACTCCTCTGATCCTATGGTCCTGGAAACAAGTGGGAACTGCTCAGTTTGGAGACAGAAACATGATGGTGTATAAAAGGAAGCAAGAAGAGATAAGGAAAGGGTGGTAGTTAGTTTTATTTTGATATGTATGTCGTTTTTATAGAAATATCTTAGTTTAAATCTTAAAATGTAATTTTTCAGTTTCTATGTATTGAATTTAAGTTAAATCAGTGTTTGTAATCAAGTCTAAGTCCTAATTCAAAGTTTTACTTAAGTTTCAAATCTTCATGTTCACTGTTGGAAAATCTATTTTCAAACTCTTATATTCAAATAATTATTAGCTTATTTTTAAGATGAGATAAGTTCATTTAAGCTCTTTATAGCTTTTAATAAGCTTATGAAACAGATTTAAGCAATATTGGTTCCTGGTCAACAAAAGTCAAACTTGGTGAAATTTTGGGTCAAGCAGTTTGGAAATGGAATGGGTTGATGCAGAGTTGATATTGGGTTGGATTTGAATAGCATAGTGTAGTTTTGGTTTTGGTTTAAGCTGCAATATCAGCTGGAACACTTGTGAGTGTTTCATATCATTTTCAGTTTTGCATTTTGTACTTGTATGTGTAATCTGTGGCCATTGAGTATCTTAAACTTGTTCATTAGTTGTAATTAGGGTAATCTAACTCAGTTTAATCCATTATATAAGCTAGTGCAGAGTTTAGCACAGTTTAAAGTTCAATTCAGTCATATTAAGGGTGTTTGGATTAGTTGATTAAGCTGTGTTTGAGGTCTGTTCAAGAGTGGAAACCTGTTGGTTTATGCTTGAGTAGCTCTATTATGCCCATATCTGTCATTCATTTGTGCATCAGTTATGTTGTAAAGAAAATTTTATTTTTTGATAAAATAAAGGTCTCACAATGGATTATTTATTAGTTTTTTTCACTCATATAAGTCCCAACATGACCTCTCATGTTTAAATTGAATATATAAGAGGATCTCAATCCACACGCGTGACATTTTTTACAATATATCCTGAACTACCATTTCCTACAACGTCATGTGATTACTTGTGTCGTCAAAAGGACAAATAAGAAAGGACTAACATATTAATACGTAATTATTGTTGGGATTTTAGAACCAGTTAACCATTAACCTCTACGAGTACGCAGCGGATATTGGATCTAGTTATCGCAATTATGTTAAGCACGTAATTAATAAACAAATAATTAATATAAGAATTAATTATTAAAAGGGATTTAGAAAACCTAACCTTGCTTGGCAATTGATCTTTATAACGGAACAAGAAACCAAAACAAAACCCTAGTATCAAAATTAGATACCTCGAAGAGTATCACACACAAACCCGATTAACGTATACGTTCGATTAAAACGCTAGTCGAGAACGTAAACAATAAATCAAACAACCCTTTGTCACTTGAATACAAAAATCACGTACGGAAAACCTCCAAGGAACCACGTTACTTTCTGTCCGAGATCACCAAGTAGCTGAAACAGCTTCTATGCCTTACCCGATATCGGACACGCCTTGTCCGATATATACCACTTTCTGTCCGAGATAAAATACCACGAGCAGGAGCAGTTTACTTCCTTATTGCTGTTGTTATTGTGTCGACTAGGAGACCAGGAACAATAGCTAAACCAAGAGAACTAAACACTTGATTCTAGTACAAGTTTAGAATTCAACAGAACTATAAAACCCTTGTCGATTTGTGTAACCAAACGACCAAGAGTAAATAGCAGAAGATTGTGGATCGGTTTAGGGATTAGAGAATGATATTATGCGTAAGTTTTGAGGAGAGGTTGTGTTTGTATATATACAAACCAAACCGACTCCCTATTGGAGTACAATAGCTTGTTCGACAAGTTCAACCCAAGCCAAAACCCACGTCCATCTTCTATGCCCGATCAGTGGCTTATCAAAGGCCCATGGCAAACCCAATTCGCCCCATGTTAAGTCCAAGAACAGCCCATGGTTCAAATTCATGATCTACTCAAATAACGGGTATGTTTATTCAAGTATTAGTTTACGTTCAACACGTATACTCATGTTTATCGCGTGTGCCCCCATCGGCTCATACACTATTAGTCGTTTTGTCGTGTTTGAAAACTCCCACAAACCAACAGCTCTCACTTGGGAGTTGGTGTGTCGAATGGCACACAAAACTAACGACGGAAACGCCTAGCAAACGCTCTCACTCGCTTTTTAACTAAAAGTGTCTGAGAGAATATTTTCGTAAAAGTTTCTCAGTAGCATGGTCATTTAATGTCTTGCTGTAATCATCCTTTGTTATAGATACCATTAAACCATAGATTATGGATCTCAAATCATTCCATATAGTTTAACCATTTAGAATCTCGTTATAGATTTTAATTCTGATATACCAAATGTAATCAAGAATCATCTTGTATTACCCTTTGGGTCTGGCCAGACAATTATCTGATTAAATCTGGAGAGGCGCCATGGTATCTTTCTGCACATATCAAGTGGAGTAACAAATCCTTTATTGACTACAAGTGTTGTGGATGCTGCTTCACATCATTCTGAAATATAGCTTTTATAACTACCTTGTTCAGATAGCGGTTTGCGTATACTTACAAAAAATGATATCCACACATAACAGAACTTACTTGCTTCTCAAGTCTAAGGACGAAGATAACAAACCATTTTCAATATTTTACTTATCACAAGGATCCAAATATAAATGTTTGAAAGTTGGGGAATCGAATATGTATCTCTAGTGAATACATATGAGTTTGGCGGGAACAATCCAAATTCTCGTTAGAATTATAACCAACACACACATTTGCCTTATTATAAAAATATTCCTATATTGTTAACCGACAATGGACATATTTATAATGATAAATCATTTCATGGATTAAACATGCAAATATAGAATAACAGATTATATGAATATAATAACAAATACCTCTTATCTTTATTAATCAGAAAATAATAACTGTCTTACAACTCCAAATTATCCAAATACTAATTAACACACAGTTTACATGAGACTACTAGCAGGTACCAAACCTATATCTCTAGTCAATTTAGAATGCTTAGGGAAATCCAAAGCTTTCGTAAATGGATCAGCTAGATTGTCATCTGTGTGAACTTTTAACATCTTCACATCGCCCATTTCAATGGTCTCTCGAAGATAATGAACTTTAGCGCGATAATGTCTAGCACCTTTAGTGATTCCGCTTTCATTAGCTATAGTAATGGCTCCAGTATTATCACAATACGTATTTATGGGTTCTTCAATTGTTGGAACAATGTTCAACCCAGAAATGAATTTACGAATCTATACAGCCTCTTTTGATGCATCACAAGCAGCAATATACTCAACTTCAGTAAATGAAGTAGCAAAGATACTTTGCTTTATGCTTTTCCAATCAACAACACCTCCATTTAGAACAAATACATATCCAGTCTGAGATTTTAAGTCGTCAGCATCTGTCAGATATCCAGCATCAGTGTAGCAAGAAACCCTGAGCTCTTGTTCATCTGTCCCTCCATAAATCAGAAACATATCCTTGGTATTGCGTAAATACTTAAGAATATTTTTCACAGCAGTCCAGTGAAGTTCACCTGGATTCTGTTGAAATCGGCTTGTCATATTTTGTGCGAACGCAACATCAGGACGAGTACATCTCACATCATACATAATAGAACCTATAGCCGAAGCATAAGGAATTCTTTGCATGCGCTCTTTCTGAGCAGGTGTTTCAGCACCTTGTGACTTACTCAATTTAGGCTTTTCTTGCATTGGGATTGCGCCACGTTTGGAGTTCTCCATACAAAATCTTTTTAAGATTTTCTCAATGTAAGCACTTTGACTTAAACCAATTAATCGTCTAGATCTGTCTCAATAGATCTTGATTCCAAGAATATAGGCAGCTTTTCCTAAATCTTTCATGGCGAAACATCTTCCAAGATAGGATTTTACATCTTGTAACATTGGAATATTGTTTCCCATAATCAATATGTCATCAACATATAAAATTAGGAAAGTGACATAACTCCCACTAGCTTTTTGATATACACATGGCTCATCTTGATTTTGAGAAAATCCAAATTTCTGTATCTCATCATCAAAACATTTATTCCATTGCCACGATGCTTGCTTAAGTCCATAAATGGAACGCTTGAGCTTGCATACACGGTTAGGATATTTTGGATCAACAAAACCCTCAGGTTGCTCCATATAGACCTCTCGTAAAGATGTCCATTGAGGAAGGCGGTTTTGACGTCCATTTTCCATATCTCAAAGTCATAGTATGCAGTTATGGCTATGAGAATCCTTATAGCTCTAATGTCTGCTACAGGAGAAAAGGTTTCTTCATAATCAATCCCGTAGGTTTGAGTGAAGCCCTTTGCTACGAGACGAGCTTTAAAGGTGTATACCTTACCATCCATGTCAGTCTTCTTCTTGAAGAGCCACTTGTTGCCAACTGTCTTGCAGTTAGGAGGAAGCTCAACTAAGACCCAGACATCATTGTCTTTCATGGATTGCATTACCACATTCATTGCATCAAGCCATTTCTTGGATTCAGGATCCAGCAATGCAGCTTTATAGTTATGGGTTCACCAAGATCCCCTAACTCATGTTCCTCAGCGTCAATGTATAAACACATACGGTTAGGAGCACGGCGTGTCCTATTGGACTTTCGAATGGGAACAATATCACTTTGAGGTTCTTCAACTTCTTGATCATCCTCACCGTGATGAACTCTAATGTCTAAAGAAGGATTTGTATCTTCTTCTTGAAGTAATTCAAGATCATCTAAACTCCCACTTGCTTTAAGATCCATAAGATTACTTTCACAGAACTCAGTTCGAGCAACAAAAACTTTGTTCTCAGATGGAAGATAGAAAGAATATCCCATAGTTTCCTTAGGGTATCCTACGAAGATACACTTAACAGCTCTAGGTTCAATTTTGTCAGGTTTGGTAAGTTATATCACGCTTAGCAAGTGACTCACAACCCCAGACTTTTAAGTAAGACAACTTAGGGGCTTGCCCATGCCATACTTCGTATGGTGTCTTTTCAACCTTCTTAGTTGGAACCATATTGAGAATGCGTGCAGCAGACTCAAGGGCATAATCCCAAAAGGACTTTGGAAGAGTATTTTGTTTCATCATAGAACGCACCATGTCAAGCAGGGTTCGATTTTTCCTCTCAGATACACCATTGTGTTGTGGAGTATAAGGAGGAGTTCGATGGGCAATAATCCCATGCTCCTTCAGATGATCCAAAAACTCTTGACTCATATATTCACCTCCACGATCAGAACGTAGTGATTTTATGGTCTTCCCGAGTTGATTTTCTACTTCCTTTTGAAACACTTTGAATGTCTCAAACACTTCATGTTTATGTTTCAGCAAGTAAACATAACCATACCGACTATAGTCATCAGTGAAAGTCACGAAGTAATTTGCTCCTTGTCTTGACGTGATTCTAAATGGGCCACATACATCTGAGTGTATAAGTCCAAGTAAATCTTTAGCCCTTTCCACTTGATGTGAATAAGGTTTTCTAGCCATCTTACCAGACATACAAGCAACACACTTTTCAAAAGACTTAATGTCAGATGAGTTGAGGAGTCCATCGTGTTGCAACTTCTCCATGCGTTTCTTGCTAATGTGTCCAAGACGACCATGCCACAAGAGAGCAGAGTCCAAGTTTGACTTGGCTCTTTTATTGCTTACAGCAAACATAGAACTTTCATTTGTATTCGAACAAGACATTTCAATTCCAAAAACACCATCACGAGGAATAGCAGTAAAATAAACAACGTTATTCTTAGTAACTGAAATATAATTATTTGATTCAAAACGGTTAATAAAACTATCGTCATACAAATGAGAAACTGAAATAATCCCCCTAGTAATAGAGGGAGCATAATGACAATCATTTAAAACAATAACTAATCCACTAGGGAGAGATAAATGATAACTTCCAATCGCTTCAACTTCTACGCGTTGACCATTGCCCACGTACAGACTTAAAGCTCCTGGCTTCAGCTTCCTACTGCCCCTTAGACCCTGAGTATTATTACAGATATGAGTACCACAGCCAGTGTCATATACTAAGGATGATTTAGGGAAAGAGTAGAGTTCTATAGTGAAAATACCTGAAGAACTAGCTGCAAGAGACTGTTTCTTCTTTTTCATTAACTCGGCGAGATACTGGGGACAATTCCTTCTCCAATGTCCTGTCTCACCACACTGGTGACAGGTAGCGTCCTTTGCTGGATTATCCTTCTTGGGTGGTGGAGGAATCTTGGGTTTGGATTTACACTCAGGAGCATAACCAAACTTGTTGTTTCCATTTCCACGATTCCCCTTAGCAGCCTTAAACGATTTATTCTTCTTTTGGTTTTTCTGGACCTTACCACCCGCCCCACGTACATAATGTAGTGCAGGTGCAGCATCTTTCTTTGGCAACGTCTGCTCATGTTGCTTAAGCATAGCATGCAATTCATTCACAGTCTTCCCCATGCTGTGCATATTAAAGTTCTGCACAAACGAGATGTACTCTTTAGAAAGACCAATTAATATCAGACTGACTCCATAGTTTAGAGTAACGGGGTGACCAAGACGTTCCAAATTGTCAATGTAGCTCTTTATCTTAAGAACATATGAGCTAACCGATTGACCCTCTTCCTGCTTGCAAGCGTGGAATTCACGTGCAGTTTTTAGAAGCTCTTGTTTTGCTTGTTGAGAGAACCTAGACTTCAACTCCTGAAGCATGTCATAAGCACCAAGATGAGTTAGATTTTGTTGGATCTCTAACTCCATAGTCATGAGCATGAAGGCAGCTATGTCCTTTGAACCTTTAACCCAAGCATTATGAGCTGCAAGAGCCTCAGGTAGGACAGGGTGGCCAGGAGTAGCAACAGGTGCTGCAGGTATGGGATGCTCTAGATAAGCTTCCTTATCTTCAGCTGATAGTATGATGCGAAGCTGGCGATACCAATCAATGAAATTAGGTCCAGTGAGTTTTTGTTTCTCAAAGAAACTCCTGAGTACCGAACTGTTTCCGACTGAAGTAGTCATCTACAATTGAAAAGTTCAAATAATTAGTATTTTCGATAATTACATTCTTAAAAGAATTAACTACCCAATTAATTACTAATAAGACTAAAATCCATCTTGCAACCCCATTTAATTACCATAGGTCTGACCAGTGTATAAAAAAATATGACAAGAAGTAAGCGACGAGCGTTAATTGCATAATGCAACTCTTAGATTTTATGAGACTGTTTAAGGCATTAGTATCAAGTAATAACGTCAAAAGCATGTTTAGTTCTCATCTTATGCCTCGGGTTCAAGGTCTGACCAAGTTAATTCGAGATAAGTCGACCAAGTATGAGCGTGTAAAAATAACCATAGGTCTGACCAGTGAGAAATAATTACCATGGGTTGGAAAGGCCCTTAGGTCTGACCAGAGAAGTCAATCCAAGTGCACGTGTTCATAGTTGGATGGCATAGACTTAAAATTAACAAATAGGTATGCACATATAAATGTGGTAAAAGTCGTGTACAAAGAAGCATGCAAAACAACTTTGTAACACTAATTTTAAAAACCTTTTGGTAATGACACTGTAGTGATCATCATGGTTCACGGTAGCTCCAATCGAACGCACAGGGAGGCAAAGGACCAGGTAAGCACTGAAGCATAACCTTAGACATTATTTCGGTGCGACTGTGCGCACCTCTTTGAACCCCCTTTTGAGTTTGTTCTAGTGGGTGAGCCGTACATCCCAAGTGTCCATAGCGTCTAGTTTTTTAATTCTTTAAAACGTGTTTCATATATTAGGTCACTTTATTATACAAAAATAATTTTCCACGAATCAAATAGCAAGTCACAATGAGCATGGTATTTAGGCATGTAAATAAAGACCAATTATTAATGTTATGGTTACGATATGTATTATTCCATATTGCATACAATTAGGTGTCAAAGTAAGTAATAATGCCCATATAGGAATCACAAACATATAAGCATAAACATCAACATAAATAACAACATATTGTTCTGAGTTCTCTTGCGAGTCTTCCCCAAACGGAGAACCATAAGACCGTCACTAGGATGTAATACCTAGATTGCCCCATACATAACTAATAAAAGTAATTGAGTGGGACTTGTGGCCGAAAAACACATAAAATAGCATGCCAATCTCAATTATCAAGTAATAACGCAATTTTATGTATTTATAAACCAATATGTAATTCTAATTATCATAATAATTCTAATTAACAATTAATAAATTCAAATTAACTTTTAATTCTAATTAGCAAGTAATTTTAATTAACATGTAATTCTAATTAACAATTTAATTTCAATTAACAAATTAAATTAATTAACAAGTAAATTAAATTCTAATTAACAAATTAATTCCAATTAACAAATTAATTCTAATTATCAATATAATTTTTAATTTGTGTGTGACTAGTTATTATTTATTAAAAATTGACAAGTATTGCATGTAATTATCGAAATAAAATAAAACAAATAACTAAATTAGGTTTCGTGCAGCCTTTTAAACATGTTTATTAATAAGAAACGTGTAACCCATAATCGCAAAAACGAGTTGACTCGTGATGCCACTGTTGGGATTTTAGAACCAGTTAACCATTAACCTCTACGAGTACGCAGCGGATATTGGATCTAGTTATCGCAATTATGTTAAGCACGTAATTAATAAACAAATAATTAATACAAGAATTAATTATTAAAAAGGATTTAGAAACCTAACCTTGCTTGGCAATTGATCTTTATAACGGAACAAGAAACCAAAACGAAACCTTAGTATCAAAATTAGATACCTCGAAGAGTATCACACACAAACCCGATTAACGTATACGTTCGATTAAAACGCTAGTCGAGAACGTAAACAATAAATCAAACAACCCTTTGTCACTTGAATACAAAACTCACGTACAGAAAACCTCCAAGGAACCACGTCACTTTCTGTCCGAGATCACCAAGTAGCTGAAACAGCTTCTATGCCTTACCCGATATCGGACACGCCTTGTCCGATATATACCACTTTCTGTCCGAGATAAAATACCACGAGCAGGAGAAGTTTACTTCCTTATTGTTGTTGTTATTGTGTCTATTAGGAGACCAGGAACAATAGCTAAACCAAGAGAACTAAACACTTGATTCTAGTACAAGTTTAGAATTCAACAAAACTATAAAACCCTTGTCGATTTGTGTAACCAAACGACCAAGAGTAAATAGCAGAAGATTGTGGATCGGTTTAGGGATTAGAGAATGATATTATGCGTAAGTTTTGAGGAGAGGTTGTGTTTGTATATATACAAACCAAACCGACTCCCTATTGGAGTACAATAGCTTCTTCGACAAGTTCAACCCAAGCCAAAACCCACGTCCATCTTCTATGCCCGATCAGTGGCTTATCAAAGGCCCATGGCAAATCCAATTTGCCCCATGTTAAGTCCAAGAACAGCCCATGGTTCAAATTCATGATCGGGTCAAATAACGGGTATGTTTATTCAAGTATTAGTTTACGTTCAACACGTATACTCATGTTTATCGCGTGTGCCCCCATCGGCTCATACACTATTAGTCGTTTTGTCGTGTTTGAAAACTCCCACAAACCAACAATTATGCTAATGGATAATCCTTACAGATAGGCTGAAAGTAGCGGTGGTGACTCACTCACCGCTACTTCAGCTTTTTATTTTCTCTTATTTTCCCTTACTGGCACTTATCATGCATTCGTATGGTCACATTTTCTTCACCTTTCATTAAGATACCACTTTATATAAAATATACCTCACTAAATATCACACACACACTCACAAAACAAATAAAAATCATTACTTCCTCTCTTGAGTCACACTTTGTCAGCCGAACATGCTTCATGAGCAACTCACCATACTAGTAAAAAATTGTTGGAATTATATAACATGACAACTGTTAAATATAAACAATAAATATTAAAGTAATCATGCGGAAGCGTAAGAAACATGTGATGAATAATTTTAACATAAACATAAAGTATGCGTACCTTTTGATTCTAGCCCAACAAGAATCAATTTCCAAACTAGCAAATGAGATGAACCCTAATTAGGGTTTATGTGAATTATTAGAATTACCCTTTACCATTTGTAATTCAATCCAAAATACAATCAATAGTGTGATTGTACCACGTTCTTGTACACATGTACTATTAACGAATTAAAGTAAATGTTAGTTTAATTAACACAAAACAATTTGTTAAGGAAAAACAAAGTGATCAACTACGTGGGGAAGTGTGTCCGATCGTTTGAACCAAAAACACACACAAAAAATTTAGGTTTTAGCTTTGGGAGTACAAGAGTTAATTTACAAAGACCCTAGGCCTTGTATATATACCCAAAGAAACTTAGAATCCAAGTTATTGTTGAATTGGTTTACAAAAACCCCCATCCAATCGGTTATGGAAACCAATAAGGTTTCTAGAACCTACTTGACATCTAATTTCATATTTAGTCCTTCCTTTGACATTTAACGATCGTTAGTTCATTACGTTTAATTACTTAACGTTCGTTATACGTTTCGTGTAAATAATAACTAAATATAACATTTAATACTTAATTATTATAACTTAAATTCACATACGTAAAGTGTGCAATCTCGTGGTCTCGAGTTCGATCCTAACTCACGACTACTAATTTATATCCATAAAACCAACAGCTCCCACTTGGATATATCTTAATAGTGTGATCACATCGGTTAGCGTCTAGCAACACTTCGATGCCTCTAACATGACTCGAGTAAGGCTCCTGGAAAAACCTTTTAATGAATTCTCATTATTATTATCCTTTTGTTTATAATACCACGTTAAATAAAGATATGGATTTAATTCATTCTTTATTCAACCATTCTATTTCTCGTTGTAAGTGATTGAGCAAGATTACCAAATCTTCTGAACATATTCAGCGGAGATCTTGGGTGTGGCCACACAAACATCTTGTCAACCCTACGAGGGGCCCAGCAGTATTAAACTCAAAACTAAATTTGAATGAACACGTTCTATCTTGACTACAAGAATAACTCACAAACTTTGTAACACTTCTGAAACAACCCTTATGACTACCAGTTACGTTTAGCGTTAAGTTGTTCCACAGAAGTGCACTACATTCATGACACTTATCTGGTATCTCAAGTCTGAGGATAACTATTCATGATTTGCTTAATAACAATAACCATAAAGTAAAATCATGTAGTTAGGATATGTCCTATATTCAATTCATTAAATATCATCTGAAATTGGTATGCTTTCTCATCAATATACTTTTAAGTATATTCTACCAAATCACTCAGATTTGTCTTAATTTAATAATATTAGTGTTAAATCACATATGATATGTAATATCATATGTGATACTAGTGTTAAATCATATATGATAAATCACATATGATATACATATCATATATTTTTTAACACTAATATCACAAGTGGTATTCAAATTAGTGTTAAATCATATATGATTTTTTTCATACAAATTTTAGTAACGTAAAAAAGGAAAAATACTTAAAAAAACGTGAAAAACACGAAAAACAAAATTTTGTCGAAAGTATATCAAAGTGCCTATCTATAGAAAGATAATTAAATGCTCGTCGTAGTGGTATATTTTTTTTTTCGCTTGACGATTAACGGTTTGAAAGATATTTATATTTGAAAAAAAAGGATGAAAGTGGGTTTTTTTTAATTGTTATGATTAATCTCATCCATTAGATTTAATAAAAATGAAGGGTGAAGATCGATCCCTTAGTATGTAAATAAGTTTTTGTCTTCAAATGATCTTATATCATAAAAATATATTTAAAATATACTTTATTAATATATTTTGCATCAATTATTACTTAACACCGAGAAAATAATTAAAGTTAAAATTAAAAAAAAAATGGTCAAAAAATCAAAACATGACATTTATTTTGAGACGGAGGGGTACTAATTATTAGCCTAAGTGCATGTCTTATGTAAGATAGTCGTTAATTAAACCGTTAGAAGCTAATAGGCTTATAAAATACAAGTAATGGACTTGTAAAATAAGACATACCCTGAAACACATGGAGAGCCTATGTACTTTGGGTTGCTCGGCCATAAGGAAAGAAAGGGGGAGGGAATCCGACTTGTTGACCAAGTTTTGAGAAGCCTATATACTGAATTGCATAATTCGTTATTTGGATCTCTTGCACAACTTTACACAACAAAGAAAATCTCACCATTCCTCTTTCTCATCCAAACCGATCGGCACCTTAGGGTCTAGGGTATTCGGTTCATTTTACAAGAAAGCATGACCACGTGTTGTTGCTTCATTCGCGAAAGATTAAAGAACTAGCATTCGGGTAGTATACATTGACGGATAACTAAAAAAGCTAAGGGCATTTCGGTACATACTATATACTGAACTAGGTTCCTCTGTTCAACATGTCTCGAAATCTTTGAAGCGAATCAAGTCTTTGTAACTTCAATTGTTGCTTAAACCTTTTAGGGCCCGTTTGGTTTGTTGCTAGGAATGACAATGGGTATCGGATTTGGAATGAGATGGAATGATAATGGGTATGAAAAAGTGTATGATTACGATTGTTTATGTTTGGTTAATAAAATATGGTATGAAAAAGTGTATAGATATTTGAATTTTGTAGTGGTAAAAAGATGGCCCCACGGGAATGGATTTCATAGACACCAAATTGGTGTGTAATGAATCTATGACTATGATATACCCATTTCATTACCGGGGCCACAAAACAAAACAAAACAAACACCTACTATGACTTTGAAAGTCATAGTTTCATTCCCATTTATTGAAACCAAACGGACCCTTAATGAAATCATCCGCTTTCACATTCACGCATTCATGTTTCACCCGAGCTGATGCTCTCATTGTCACAGGTCACCTTTGATCAACATCCTCTTCATCGTCGTTTGATTCTACTACCCTCTTCTCACTACTCGATTTTGTTAAATGGTTAGTTGATCTCTTTGTCAAATTCATGTCGGACTTTTCTGACACTACAACAAATATACAAATATCACACATTATATTCTCTAAAAAAATCAATATTTTTTACATTTTTGACACTTAGGGTGTGTTTGTTTCATTAAGATGTTTTGGGTCTGAATCTGACTACCACATCTTACTAGTAAGAGGTGGCTAGAAAGTCTAAATCTGAACGAAATAATGTTGTTTGTTTTTGTATAAGTGTCCGAATGATTTTAAGTGCTCGTTTTTGCAATTTGTTTATTAAACCAACGCAATGCGATAATAAGTAACTTATGTAAATATGAAACAAGACTTTTTATCATAAATATAACATAGTTAATAAACAATCAAATATATTATATAAAGTTTACAAAACGAGTAAGAGGCAGTAAGACAAGCCTTTCACCTCTTACTGAGTAAGATGTTATATGTCTAACTGGGTCTTACTCAAAAGAAAAAAACAAACAAGCAAAACGTCTGCTCACCTCTTACTGGTAAGATTAAGAGGGCTAGTAAGATTTTTTTTTTTAAAACAAACACACCCTTAGACTCTTTGCGGTGGTCACATCGCATTTTCACTCCACGACCAACATCATCACTGACAAAGTGTAATAAGACCATCAACTTCACCACTCAAACACACATCACTTAAACACAAATATGCTCCACAATATACTCACACACACAAAAATAAAGAAAAAGAAACCGGTCGTTCAACCGACTTGTGCTCAAAATCAACCATCGACACGCCGTAGGGTTAGAAGTTTTTTAAGGTGCTCTATTACACTTAGCCTTATAACCGTATAAGAAATCTCATATGATATAATAAATCAATTAATTGAGCTTAAGTTTCTCAAAGTATGTCAATGTTGGCATATATTAGCGCTAGAAAAGTGTAACAAGTAAAAAAGAAACTTTATGTATTTGCAAAAAAGTAAAGAAGTTTGAAATGGTATTTAAATTATGTGGTCTTTGTAACATTAATTTGTTCGCACATTGTAAGTTTGAGAAAACACGTACATTTCTGAAAAATAAGAAAAAAACAAAGTGTGAATATGTCAAGAAAATACTCACCATTAGATAATTTGTCGTAGTGCGAATTATCGCTTGTGAAATTATGCTCTTCAACTAGACCATGATCCGGGGGCACGTCAAAATGTTCATCTCGTCTAGTGAAAGTGTCATCAAGAGGAGAATCAGATTTGAAAGACGAAGTGAGTTTAAAAGACCTAACATGGTCCAAAACGAAGGAGCTCTAGTGAGCTCCTTCGTTGTATTAACTTGTTCAGAGTCAGTTAACTCACTAGCTGAGTTAACTTGCTCTGACAGAGTGCTAAAAAGAGTACTTGTAATAGACTTAACTCGTTGCAAAAGAGATGATCCTCCCCGACTAAGTTGATTCACCGAGCTATTCTCCATTGGTTCATAATGATCATCACTTATATAGTGATCATGAGAATTTTGTGTACTAGTACTATAAAAAGATTAGAGTTATGTGAGATGTTGTGTAAGAATGTCCCTTTCGTCGTTCCTCATCATACCTATTTATAGGATGGATTTGCACCTGATCGAATATAATCTTAGAATATATCTTTAACGCAATCAAATATAATCTTTAGAAGATTTCAACATATCTTAAATATATTCTTTCTCATTTGATCGGATCTTTTATATCTTTAAGATTTGATATCTTAGTATTTGGATATCAATTTTATCCTCAGTATTCGGATATCAATTTTATCCTCAATCTGTAGAAGCTATCTTCCCATTTATGCATGATATACATGAGCTATGTATGTATGTTATAATTTATGTGAAATGTGCCATGAACGCATGCATGATATATCTAAGCTATGCATGACATACACGTATTATATATCTAATTTTGTGAAGAAATATGTCGTGGATGTATGTTAGCCTATCAGTGAAGTCACAAAGTCATTATGGTCATTTTCAAATAAATTTGTTACTTTATGTCCCTCTCATATTAATTACGCGTGACGTTTTTTATAATATATCATGAACTACCATTGCTAACGTCATGTGACTACTTGTGTCGTCAAAAGGGCAAATAAGAAAAGGAATAATATATTAATACGTAGTAATGCTAATGGATAATCCTTACGTTTATAATTCGTGTACTGAATTTTATAATCTACGATCTAGCATTAAAACATGTTCACTTAGACACAAATATGCTAAGGCCATTTCGTTACATACTATATATTGAACTAGGTTCCTCTGTTCAACATGTCTCGAAATCTTTGAAGCGAATCGAGTCTTTGTAACTTCAGTTGTTGCTTAAACCTTTTAATGAAATCATCCGCTTTCGCATCCACACATTCATGTTTCACTCCGGCTGATGCTCTCATTGTCGCAGGTCGCCTTTGATCAACATCCTCTTCATCGTCGTTTGATTCTACTGCCCTCTTCTCACTACTCGATTTTGTGAAATGGCTAGTTGATCTCTTTGTCAAATTCATGCCAGACTTTCCTGACACTACAACAAATATACAAATATCACACATTATATTCTCTAAAAAAAAAATCAATATTTTTTTACATTTTTGACACTTAGACTCGTTCCGTGGTCACATCATATTTTCTCTCCACGACCAAAATCATCACTGACAAGGTGTAATAAGACCACGAACTTCACCACTCAAACACACATCACTTAAATACAAATATACCTCACAATATACTCACACACACAAAAATAAAATAAGAAGTCGGTCGGTCGACATACTTGTGCTCAAAATCAACCATCGACGCGTCGTGGGGCTAGAGGTTTTTTTAGGTACTCTATTACACTTAGCCTTATAACCGTATAAGAAACCTCATAAGATATAATAAACCAACTAAGTGAGCTTAAGTTTATAAAAGCATGTCAATGTTGGCATATATTAGCGCTATAAAAGTAAAAAGGTAAGGTAACTCTTAATACCGTTTTTTACAGGTTATGGGTCTAATACCGTCTTTCACGGTGTATGGGGAGGTTGAGACGTAGACAACCCCACCCTTACCTAAGGTAGAGAGGCTGTTCCGGTTCTACTAAAGGCAGAAAAAGACCTCCGGCTTTGCAAGGGGTAAGGATCGAAGTTTTGAACTTTATCTCCATAGACTAGAGGTAAAGGTGTAAGAAACTTTTGTATTTGCAAAAAAGTAAAGTAGTTTGAAAATGTATTAAATTTGTGGACAACTTAAATTATGTGGTCTTTGTAACGGATTTGAGCAAAGAAAGGGTCAATTTGAGAAAACACGTTTCTGAAAAAAAAAAAAAAAAAAAAAAAAAAAAAGTGTGATAAGATATAAAAGCTTGTTTACATGTAAAAACCCATTTTTGATGCTTTTCGTACCATATTAGTAATTTTTTCAAAAAGGCAACAATTTTAATGTTATGAATACGTCAAGAAAATACTCACCATTGGATAATCTCTTGTAGCGCGAATTATCACTTGTGACATTATGGTCTTCAACTACGCCATGATCCGGGGGCACGTCAAAATGTTCATCTTGTCTAGTGAAAGTGTCATCAGGAGGAGAATCGGATTTGAAAGGCGAAGTGAGTTTAAAAGACCTAACACGGTTCAAAAACGAAGGAGCTCTAGTGAGCTCCTTCGTTATATTAACTTGTTCAAAGTCGGTTAACTCACTAGCTGAGTTAACTTGCTCTGACACAGTACTAGAAAAAGTACTTGTAATAGACTTAACTCGTTGCAAAAGAGACGATCCTCCTCGACTAAGTTGATTAACCGAGCTATCCTCCATTGGTTCACAATGATCATCACCTATATAGTGATCATGAGAATTTTGTGTACTAGTACTATAAAAAGATGACAAATTCACACTCTTGACTCGTTCCAACATCGAAGGAGATTGAGTAAGCTGCCTAGGTGAATTTCCATGATGATGATTATTGCTAAAGTTTGAAGCTATGAAGATAATTGCTATCATGAGATTAAGAACACAAAAAAGAATAGTGGGTGTGGACCAATTAGCTATGTTAGTCCATAATGAAGCAATAGCCATAGATGCACCACCACCAAGCATTTCACTATGTGGTTTTCTGTTTGTATAGAATATGAAGATTGAAATAAAAATGAAATATTTTGTTTTTATATATACAAGTCTTTTGGTAGGCAGATATGGTCATAAAGAGACAAAAAGGGTTGTCGAAAAAAGTTATGGCCGAAATTGCAAACTTTGATAATTTTTAGAAACTGTATTATAAATCGATTCATTAAAGGGTAAATTACAAAAAATAATCAGATATTTTAAAATTTTTATACTATAACCTTTTACGCTAAAAAGGTACGTGTCCACCATGCCTCCACCAGTCATAAATAAATAAAGAGACGTGTTAAAGACAAGTTAAAAGTCATGGTTGGTGATATATAATTGTCCTTGCTTTAAATCATATTTTCTATGTTAATGTTCAACAATTCTTATGATGTGATTTGTAGTTATGATTATCAAGTTTGTACCATTTGGAAAACTAACTCTTGTTTTCTTTTTGATTAGATAAGTAATAATTGCTAATTATTTGTCAAAACAATTTGTGGTGCTCAAAGTTGAAAAATGAAATAAACGACTATTCTTAACATTACAATTTTGTTACAGCTAATTACTTGACTATGGGTGTGTTTGGTGCAGGTTTTATTGGAGCTTAAGTTTTTAAAATAAGTTGTGTTTGTTATGATGGCTTATGAAAGCTTTTATAAGACATAAGCACAAGCCAGTTGAAACAAAGTTATAGAGGTTTATAGTTAATCAAATGCCCCGCGAGTACGCCGGACCTACTATACTCAAAAAAGGCTGTTTGTTTGAACAAACTCGGCGACCGTATAACAAATTGTTGCTTATAGCTGCAGACTTTATGAACCTTATTACTTAAATACTTTTCAAAATGTAGTTGATTATCACGCAAAAGCTAGAACTATATTTAAATTTAATTTGATGTTTTTTTATGCGAATTTACATTAACAAGTTTCAACTCCAACTAATTCATCAAACAACTTTATATAAATATGAACTCCAACTTCCAGCTTATAATATAAGCTTCAGCTCTAGTCTCAGCTTTTGCATGTTTCGCCAAATATACCTTATATATTTTGGTTGTCATATTCTATGGATTTTTCTATGGAGGTGTTGGCTAAACTTGTAAATTGAGATGAGTGTTTATGTTATATAAGCAGATTATGACTTAGGTATTGAAAGCTAATGACCTTATTTTAAGTGCTTCAATTGGCTTATGTTCAATAAGCTAATAAATTGGAGTATCGCAATAAATTCAACTATTTGGTTTAAGTTTTTGAGTAAATTTTTATTTTAAGTTGTGATTGTCTTTTAAAATTGAAAGTAATACATATATAGTAGTTTTAAGAGTGTCATCATGATGGTAACAAACTAGCAATAATAAAAACAAAATTAAGATGATATTTTAGGAAGACTAAAAACTCTTGTCATTTGTCAACCTTGTGAAATGCATGGTTTGTAATTTTGTATAGCTTATCCAATTCTTTTTCTTTTTTAATGATGAAGGACAACACATTTTCTTTATTCAATTACTACCATTTTTGTTATAGTTATTATCAATACACATAGGACGCATATCATGTTGTTAAATGTTAGTTTTTGAGTTTTTTGTCTTGTCAAAAGGAATATAAGATCTCAACTATAAAAAGGCATTAACAAGTTTCTAGAAAAGCAGTAGCATAATATCAAAACTAAATTATTAACCTGTAAAATAATCAGCACATAAATCATGCAAGTAGTTTATCATTTTATCCCTTCTAGTATTATTGTTTATCATACGAATATTTACACAAAGCAACGGTATATAATTGCAATAATTATATTTGCAAATTTGTGAGTCTGGTGTGACTTTTGATGCAAACTTACGATTTTAATTTATAGTTACTACGAAGGAAAAAAACTATGAGTTATAAACAAAAATTTACAAAAATTTGAGAATTAAACAATATTTAAACTATCAATTTACTGGTTGATATTATTACTATTTTTAATCAAATGTACTTTGGATATAACACATTACTTGTTTTTAAGTTTTAAGTTTTTTAAATTTAAAAAAAAAATTGTATTTTATATATAGTATAAATATTGTTATTTAATATTTTTAAAATAATTTTTCACTTTTTAAAAGTAATAAAATAATTTGAATTTTGTATTATTTCTCACTAAAATTAATATTCGTAAAACTAAATAAGATACTATTAATTGTCTTGTAAAAATGTCATCTTCTTTTATTTTACTTTTAGTGAAGTTAGTTGTGATTAATGTGTTTTCTAAGTTAGCTATGAATACTTTTGGTGAAGTTAGATGTGTTTTTTAAATAGCCAAAGGTCTTTTTAAAAACAGTTTTTTTTAGATATTTTAACGTAAATGTATACTATGTTTACATTTTATCTTTTAAGCGGGATCGGATAATGTTGCATCGTGACCATGGTTTTAAAAGGCGCGTCATGACTCATGGCGGTGTTAAGGCGTCGTTAAAACGTGAGGAGGGACCTTCATGTTACGAAATAGATTAAGGCGTCGACTTTAAGCGTGGCATAAGATGAGGCGGGAAAATGCGCGATAAGACGCGTTAAAGCATTAGGCTTGGCGAGTCTTTTTTATTCAACTCTGATAAAAAAATAAAATAAAATAAAAATAATGAGTATTATTACATGTAAGGATAGTTTTTTAACCTTATTCATTATATACAATATTTTTTGTAAATTTGATATGCATTAAATATGATATAAACATATAAATATTTCATATTTAACGTCACTTTATATTACGCTTTAAAAACATAAAAGTTTCACTTAAACCACTAAAACGTAAGATTTCGTCGTACCGACACTCTACATTTTACGCTATTTGTAACTTTTGATCGTGACTCTTCAACCAAATATGCTCATTTTGACCAAACACGTACTATGGAAATTTACTATTGTAAAGTCACAAAGTCGTTATGGTCATTTTCAAATAATTTTTGTTACTTTATGTCTATCATATTAATTAAGCATGGGATTGGGATTCTTTCATGTTCAAGTTGAACATAAGAGCAAACACATCTATAACGTCATAACGGGCGTTAGTGTGCATTTAACGTCGTTAACGGGCGTTAGACCCTTGGACCTCCGGCGTTAATCAGGCGTTAAGGGACCAACGTTATGTGGACAACGGGCGTTGGTTTTAAAAAAAAAAATCAAAAAATTTATAAAATCACCCCCTCAACAGCTAGTGACCGTTAATTTTTTTTAAAAAAATTACAAAAACCCCCCTAACGGCTAGTTTTAATAAAATAAAAAAAATTCAAAAACATTTTTTTACCACTATAAATACCCAACTAAAACACAATTTTTTTTCACACTTCCACTACTCAATCCTCTCAATCTTCAATCTTTCATTTACTGAAGAAAAAAAATGTCGGGAGGCAACGATGATACATTCTTCAATCTTCTCGGTGGTGGGTGGAATACCTTAAACCCGGGTTCATCATCTAACCCGAACGCGGGTTCATCTTCAAACTCCAACATGTCTCTTCCCAACCCACTAGGCTTCTCGAGCCAAGAAATGTGGCAACAACATCAACAATATCTGTATTGGCAACAACAAAGCCAACAAAGCACATTAAACTCCGACTTTCAAAATCTATAATTCTCACAACACTCACAACATTCACAAACTGAAACACATGATGTTCCTGAGACACCCACGTCTCCTCCAAAAAAATCCAAATGTCGTGTTAAACGAAAGTCAAAAAAATCCAAAGACCCCGAGCCCGAACCAATCGATGATGATGAAGAAGAATTCGCTACTGGGCGTTGGACTCCAGCCGAGGAAGAATTACTTGCAAGGTGTTACATAGCTGTTACGGAGGATCCGAAAGTTGGGCGTGCACAACCCAAAGATACGTTTTGGTATCGGGTCACAAATGAGTTCAATAGACTCAACTTTCAACGGCGCAACAAGGATATGATGTCAAGCAAGTGGAAAACGTTGAACGCCTGTTGCACAAAGTTCAACTCTTTTTACAAACGTGCGCAACGGGAACAACGAAGCGGGGAAAGTGAGATGGATGTGATGAAACGGGCAAAGCAATGGTATCGTGAGGAAACCAAAGCAGCACCGTTTGCTCTCGATGACGCTTGGGAGGTTTTGCGTCATTTTAAGAAATGGGACGCTCCTGAACCGGTTGATTTAACCGGCGATGCCCCAAGCCAAACAAACGAGGCTTTGTTTGGTCATGATGAACAACCACGCCCCATGGGAAAGAAACGTGCTACCAAGAAAGCAAGATCCGAGAGCACGACAAGTAGTGGGGGAGCGAGCACTGGAGGAACGAGCTCGTCAATTTATTTCACCGAAACTATGGCAAACGAATATCATATCAAACGTGAATCCGCTGCAGCGGCGTATCGGGCCCAACAAGAAAAAGATGAAACAATAACAAGGTTGGAAGAGAAAAAGTTTTTGATGATTGATACTGAAGGCAAAGATCCAAATGTCGTGGCTTGGATCAATGAGGAAAAAGACCGAATCATCAAAAAATATAACTTGCAACCTCGTCATTAGATTGTATTATCGTCATTTCCTTTATTGTAACGTTTAATTTGCAGGGTGTTTTTTTATTTCGTTGTAATTTTTTATTTTTTTTATTTCGTATTGTAACATGTTTTCAAATTTAATGATATGTTTAGTTTAATAAATGAAGTGTTTGTTTTAGTTTAGGGGTTGAAATTGAAAATATCAAATGTTAAAGTTTAACTTGGGATGTTATTGATGTGGGTGTTTTTTGGGGATGTTAAGGTGAAATGTTAAAGGTGATGTGGCGCTGACGTGGACAATGTTAAACTTTAACACAAGTTATTGATGTAAATGCTCTAAGAGGTTATGTTATGTAACACCCCAACCCGCTAAGGGTAGAAGTATTACAAAATGGAGTCATATCAAAGCATACATAATGAACATAACAAAGCAGCGGAAGTCTTAAATAAATAACCAAAGGAAAAAATCCAGCCAACACGGCTTAAACGTTACATAAGTTCAAAGGAATAATCCAAGACATAAATAAGCAAAATCCGAGTCTAAATAAAGTCAACATAATGAAGTAGAAACTAAGATGACTAAAGCCATAAGTCCGCATATCCGCTCATCACTCAAACCCATAGCTAAGAATCCCAGCATCTAGCTTAATTACCTGCCGCATGGAAAGAAAACGCGGCTGAGCTTAAAAAGCCCAGTGAACAGATATATATAACAAACGAATAATCGAAGGGTAAGTAACGAAGGTAGCATAATCATAAGGTGCAAATGGGAAATATCATAAGCCATAACAAAGGATAACGAATAGATATAGAAATGAAAGGTCAGTCCTCAACCACGAGCCCATATCATATCATACACATATCATATCATATCATAACAGTTGTATCCCGAGGGGTGACCTCGGAATACCATATATAGGAGGGGAGACCTCAAGTAACAATGGAGTGATCAACTCCCAGAAATGTGAAGACGCGGATTGCACCCGACATCATTCACCAGACAAAGCTCCAATCAGATCAAATCCCTCGAAACATATCATATCTAGGATGCATCCATACGCCCCCCCCCCCCCCCCCCCCCCCCGGAAACATAGTGGCCAAATCATATACATATAGTGAGCTCATAATCATATCATAATGGGGACGGTGTGGAACATCACTCAACCACAATAAAGTCATGCCATTGGTGCATCAATGACACGGTAAGGTTACCTTCCTGACTAGGAAACATATTTGGCTCGGGTATCAGACTGAAGGGTCAAAGCATATTCATATCATAATTCATATCAAAGTTTCATATCATAGTTTCATATCGGAGTTTCATATCAAAGGTTCATATCAAACGGAGCATAGCAAGGTCATAGGGAAGCCCTAATCATGAGGCTTAGAGTACAACGTAACAGTTCAAGCTAATATCGAAAGATGTATAAGAATCACGAGAAACCTTAAGAGATAAGGTCATAATATCTGTACCTTATTCGGAGCAAATCACAATGAAAGTAAAATCAAGAAAGAGATCAATCCCGTCGCCCGGAACCTATATGAATTAAATAGCGTTCTATAAGAATCAGATTACTCGTTTAAGACGGCTTTCCATTTTTAGTAATCTTTCCATTTTAAGTACTTTCTATTTTAGGCAGCTTTCTATATTTAGCAACTTTCCATAATTAGCAGGTTTCCATATTTAGTAACTTTCCATAAATAGCAGGTTTCCATATTTAGTAACTTTAGTCACTTATCTATAGTTAAATAATGAAAATGAGTGTTATTATGATTTAAGGATCATTTATGATAAGTTACAAAAGTTTAGGGTTTAAAATGTCAATAATGTAAAGTATAGGGTTAAAAGTGTAAATATAGCAAGTTTACTCATTTTACTCAATAAATCCATTTAGTTACTATATTAACAAGTTAATCCATCAAGTTTCATAATTTACAAAACAACCCCTTAACTTTATTGAATCATGTAATCACAAACCTTAGTTTTAGGTTATGGTTATCGTATCCGTTCTAACCCATTTTAGCTCGATTTTTACAAGATTATAAGACTCATTATGTGATATTATTTTAGGTCGAGACTCCTCCCCAAAATCAGTTTTGTACGCCTCATGAAAAGACCAAAAAGAGTTTGTAAATCATTCGTTATCGAAACCATTTATCATATACGTATAAGCATATTTTCCTAAGCTCATTAAACCCATCCAAATCCATACATATGTCTCGACATAAAGAGTAACCAAAATCAGTTTCGTATTCATATTCATATCATACATCATTCGAATTACATAGGTTAGGAAACAAGGTTTTATGTATACTTGTGTTATCATTTTATGTGACAAATGTACTTATGATTTTATGTGATATAATTCGACATAACAAGCCCTAGAAACACATTCCATGGCCACGAATTGGACAAGAAAACAAAAAGGGAAGATGTGAGATGATGATACGTTACCCTAGTAGCGTGTACGTGACAAGGAAACAAGAATCAAAGCACCACGATCAAACCAAACCTCCTTGGCTTTATCTAAACCCACGGCTACAAACCAAACCCCACGTACAAGCTTATTTTTGAACCAAACACAATCCCCACGTCCACCAATCGATCACACACGATCACGAGCCTCCTAGGAACCTTTGTTTTATTGGATTTTCGGATTGGAATGGAGGAAATATGATGATGCCGCCACTTATTGAGAGTGAAAGAAACTTAGGGTTTCTTGTGTATTTTGAAATGAGAAGGGAAGTGATAAATGAGATTTTAATAAAATTGATATGGTGATAAATGTGGGAGCCTAAGAGGCCGGCCATCAAGGGGAACAAAGACCAAGTTTTAGACTTTCCCAACTTATCTCTTTATCATGTATATAGTCTTGTTTGTAGACCAAGTTAATTGTGTACATTTTGGTATGTTTAATTGTTACTTAGAGTTTAATTATTCATGTTCTTTTAATGTATATCATAAGTCAATAATTTTCATAATGTGTATATATTATTGATGATATAACTTGTTAAACGATGTTGACATGTTTTCCGAGTTTGTATAATTTTAAGTTTGAGGGCAAAATTGTCATTTCACGCGATTGAGATTTTCGGGTTTTACAACTCTTCCCCTCTAAAAGAAAATTTTCGTCCCCGAAAATTGAAAAGGAAACGAAGCAATAAACGAAGACATACCCGATGATGAAAAGAAATGTGGATAACTAGCTCGCATAGATTCCTCGGTCTCCCAGGTAGCTTCACGCTCTGGGTGATTCTTCCAAAGAATCTTAACAAACGGAATTACTTTGTTTCTCGTGATTCGATCTCGTCGATCTAAAATAGCTTCGGGTTCTTCCGGTAAGGACATATCTGGCTGAATCTGATCCAAAGGATAGGATACCACGTGTAACGGATGGTAATTGTATCCCCGCAGCAGAGATACATGAAATACGTCATGAACATGAGATAACTGAGGAGGTAGAGCTAAACGATAAGAAACTTCTCCGATGCGCTCGAGAATCTCAAATGGCCCAATAAAACGAGGACTGAGTTTCCCTTTAATTCCAAAACGTTTCACACCCCGAAAAGGCGACACTTTCAGAAATACCCGATTACCAATCTGAAACTTCAAATCACGACGATGTTTATCTGCATAACTCTTTTGCCGCGTACGAGCCTCCTTCAACTTCTCCCTAGCGACTGCCACCTTCTCATTAGTGACCTCAATAATCTCAGGCCCCTCAATCAAACGCTCACCTACTTCGTCCCAACAAATAGGTGCTCTACATTTCCTCCCATATAACAGTTCATAAGGTGCAGCCTTGATGCTAGCATGCCAACTATTGTTGTAGGCAAACTCCACCAAGCATAAATACTCATCCCAACTCCCGGTCCACTCTAAAGCACATGCCCGCAACATGTCTTCCAATGTCTGGATGGTCCTCTCCGACTGACCATCTGTCTGAGGATGAAACGCCGTACTGAACTTAAGACGAGTACCCCAAGCCTTATGCAAACTCTTCCAAAAACGAGACATGAAACGAGGATCTCTATCTGACACGATCGCTGTTGGGGTACCATGAAGTCGAACAATCTCTTGCTGAAAAATCTCTGCCAACCTACACACACGATCAGTCATACGAATGGGTAAGAAATGAGCAGACTTGGTTAGCCGATCAACGACCACCCAAATCGCATCATGTCTTTTACGAGTGAGAGGCAAACCGGTGACAAAATCCATAGAAATCTCTTCCCACTTCCAAGTAGGAATCTCCAATGGCTGAAGTAGACCACTAGCCCGCTGATGCTCTATCTTGACCTGCTGACATGTCATACATTTAGAAACATACAAAGCCACATCCTGTTTCATGCCATTCCACCAGAAATGCTGCTTAAGATCTCGGTACATCTTAGTAGAACCCGGATGAATAGTGAATGGAGAACTGTGAGCTTCAGACAACACCGACTCACGCAAATCAGGATCATTCGGAACACAAAGCCGACCCTCATACCATATGACGCCGAAACCATCAACACTGAACTCAGTCTGCTTACCCGCCTCGATATTCTGAACTATAGACCAAAGCTCACCATCATCCTTCTGAGCTTCCTTAATCCGCAATATAAGGTTGGACTCTACCTTCAAGCTCGCCCAATAACCATCATAACCCCGAAAACAAAACTCCACATCCATCAGCTCAAGATCGTGAAGAACCCTGGGTTCAATCTCCAAACTAGCAATCATACCCGACTTTCGGCTTAATGCATCAGCAACCACATTAGCCTTACCCGGGTGATACTGGATGTTCGTGTCATAATCCTTAAGAAGCTCTAGCCATCTCCGCTGTCTCATATTGAGCTCCTTTTGTGTGAATATATACTTTAAACTTTTGTGGTCAATAAAGATATCACACGACTCACCGTACAAGTAATGCCTCCAAATCTTTAAGGCAAAAACCACCGCAGCCAACTCCAAATCATGCGTGGGATAATTCTCCTCATACGATTTCAATTGCCTCGAAGCATAGGCAATCACCTTACCATGTTGCATCAATACACAACCCAACCCTTTCTTTGACGCGTCGCTATAAATCTGAAAACCTCCGGAACCCGATGGAAGTGTCAAAACAGGCGCCGTAACCAATCTACGTTTCAACTCCTCGAAACTCTTTTCACGCTCCTCCGTCCATTCAAACTTTTCCCCTTTCCTCATCAATTGCGTCAAAGGTAACGCCAATCGAGAGAAACCCTCAACAAAACGACGGTAATAACCAGCAAGGCCCAGGAAACTTCTCACTTCCGTCACGGTAGTAGGTCTCGGCCATTTTGTGATAGCCTCGACTTTAGATGTGTCCATCTTGATACCATCAGCAGACACAACGTGACCAAGGAAAGCAACTTGGCTCAGCCAGAATTCACACTTAGAAAATTTTGCATACAACTTCTGCTACCGAAGAGTCTCCAATACAATACGAAGGTGCTGCTCGTGCTCAGCCTCACTCTTAGAATACACAAGTATGTCATCGATGAAGACGATTACAAATTTATCAAGGTACTCGTGGAAAACACGATTCATAAGATCCATGAAAACTGCTGGTGCATTAGTCAAACCAAACGGCATAATCAAGAACTCATAATGGCCATAGCGAGTACGAAACGCGGTCTTAGGAACATCTTGCTCCTTCACACGTAATTTATGATAACCAGACCTCAAATCAATCTTAGAGAAGAATTTTGCACCTTGCAACTGATCAAACAAGTCGTCGATGCGCGGCAGGGGATAACGGTTACGGATAGTAATACGGTTCAGCTCACGGTAGTCAATACACAACCTCATACTCCCATCTTTCTTCTTAACAAATAACACTGGTGCGCCCCAAGGTGAAACACTGGGCCTAATAAAGTCGTTCTCCAACAGTTCTTGCAACTGTTCCTTCAACTCCTTCAATTCGATCGGTGCCATACGGTAAGGAGCTTTAGATATAGGTTCGGCACCAGGAATCAAATCGACGCCAAACTCAACTTCCCTAGCCGGAGCAATACCAGGAAGTTCATCAGGAAAAACATCGGAAAATTCACGTACAACAGAAAGACTTTCGATGGTCGGAACTTCAAGAGAAGTATCCTTAATGGATGCCAGAAAACCAAGGCAACCATGCGAAATGAGAGTGCGAGCTTTCATAGCCGAGATGATCTTAACTGACTTAGGCGGTTGAGCACCGTGATAAACGAAATCAGGTTGGTGAATATTACCAAAGATAACAATTCGAGCATAGCAGTCAATGGTAGCCCTATGCAAGGCCAACCAATCCATACCCAGAATAATATCGAAATCAAACATATCCAAAGGAAGAAGATTAGCCGAACGAATACCATCATCGAATCGTAAGGGACAATCCACATATTCACGATCAATAAGCACTTGGTTTTTCATAGGGGTGGAAATAGAGACTCGGTTTAACAAAGGTGTGGGTGTCATATTTATTTTCCTTACTAATGAAGTAGATATCATAGAATGCGTAGCACCGGTATCAAATAGAGTAAAGGCAGAAATATCACCAATATAAATAATGCCGGTAATGGTACCTGGAGTGTTCGCTGCCTGGTCCCGAGTAACAGAAAACACACGGCCCTTGGTCGGAGCTGGTTTGGCCGTGTTTCCCGGAGTAGTCCCTTTCCCTTGAGTGCAATCCTTCACCCTATGAGTAGTAGACCCACATGCATAGCAACCACCTGTGGCCTTGAAGCAAACGCCCGGATGAGGCTTACCACAAGTGTTGCAAAGTGGAGGAGGAGGCAAAACCTCAGCGGGCCTCCGCTGATATGACGAACCAGAAGAACGGTCCTGCTGACCACCACGATAAGATTGGTCCCTAACCTGACGTTGAACCCCACCATCACGACCCTGACGGTCGTTTCCCGATCTGTCGTACCTCTGAGAACCATGTGCCCTAGTATCCTGACGCCCACGGTCATGTCGACCCCTGAACTCCTGAGTATGGTCCTGTCGACCCCGAGGATGAATACGATCCCCATCCCTGTTCCTCTTGTTGTAACCCTGTTCCTCATGCAATAACTCGATGTTGCGGGCAGCATCCGCAACTGCAGCCACCTCAGTGTACTCAGTATTAATCACCCTGTCCAATACCCACTTCTTCAATCCCCATTTGAACTTACGAGCCTGACGACGAGCATCTCCAGCAACAACAGTACCTACAAACCCAACCATCCTCATAAATCGTTGCATATACTCGTGAGAATTTTCCTTATCCAACTGATGTATGGCTTCGTACTCCCTTTCATATCGCAGCTGTTCTGACTCAGGGAAATACTGTTTGTAGAAGATGCCCCTGAAGGTATTCCAAGCACAAGTATCAAGAAAGTTCTCTTCTTTGGACAAGAGATAGGCCTTCCACCAGTTTAGGGCATCACCCTCGAGTTTGAAAGCAGCAAGTCGGGTTTTCACCTCATCACCACAACCCAGCACATTGAAAAGCTTTTCCAAGTGCGTGATCCAGTCCTCTGCCTCATTAGGTGAAGCTGCCGAGCGAAAAGGAATTGGCTTAAGTTTGTTGAAGCGCTCGATCCATACATGAATGGGTGTAGGTGGGTTAGCACCCCCACCATTATCCCCACCCGAAGAGCTAGCGCCATTCCGAACGTTATTAGTGATGGTAGCAACGATCTCGGGCATAGCAGTGGCCAGAGCGCGTGCAATCAAAGCTTCGAAGTTAGGATGTCCATCCCCGTTGTCGTCGCCGTTCCTTCGAGTTTGGACCAACACGGCTTACACGTTACATAAGTTCAAAGGAATAATCCAAGACATAAATAAGCAAAATCCGAGTCTAAATAAAGTCAACATAATGAAGTAGAAACTAAGATGACTAAAGCCATAAGTCCGTATATCCGCTCATCACTCAAACCCATAGCTAAGAATCCCAGCATCTAGCTTAATTACCTGCCGCATGGAAAGAAAACGCGGCTGAGCTTAAAAAGCCCAGTGAACAGATATATATAACAAACGAATAATCGAAGGGTAAGTAACGAAGGTAGCATAATCATAAGGTGCAAATGGGAAATATCATAAGCCATAACAAAGGATAACGAATAGATATAGAAATGAAAGGTCAGTCCTCAACCACGAGCCCATATCATATCATACACATATCATATCATATCATAACAGTTGTATCCCGAGGGGTGACCTCGGAATACCATATATAGGAGGGGAGACCTCAAGTAACAATGGAGTGATCAACTCCCAGAAATGTGAAGACGCGGATTGCACCCGACATCATTCACCAGACAAAGCTCCAATCAGATCAAATCCCTCGAAACATATCATATCTAGGATGCATCCATACGCCCCCCCCCCCCCCCCCCCGGAAACATAGTGGCCAAATCATATACATATAGTGAGCTCATAATCATATCATAATGGGGACGGTGTGGAACATCACTCAACCACACTAAAGTCATGCCATTGGTGCATCAATGACTCGGTCAGGTTACCTTCCTGACTAGGAAACATATTTGGCTCGGGTATCAGACTGAAGGGTCAAAGCATATTCATATCATAATTCATATCAAAGTTTCATATCATAGTTTCATATCGGAGTTTCATATCAAAGGTTCATATCAAAGGGAGCATAGCAAGGTCATAGGGAAGCCCTAATCATGAGGCTTAGAGTACAACGTAACAGTTCAAGCTAATATCGAAAGATGTATAAGAATCACGAGAAACCTTAAGAGATAAGGTCATAATATCTGTACCTTATTCGGAGCAAATCACAATGAAAGTAAAATCAAGAAAGAGATCAATCCCGTCGCCCGGAACCTATATGAATTAAATAACATTCTATAAGAATCAGATTACTCGTTTAAGACGGCTTTCCATTTTTAGTAATCTTTCCATTTTAAGTACTTTCTATTTTAGGCAGCTTTCTATATTTAGCAACTTTCCATAATTAGCAGGTTTCCATATTTAGTAACTTTCCATAATTAGCAGGTTTCCATATTTAGTAACTTTAGTCACTTATCTTTAGTTAAATAATGAAAATGAGTGTTATTATGATTTAAGGATCATTTATGACAAGTTACAAAAGTTTAGGGTTTAAAATGTCAATAATGTAAAGTATAGGGTTAAAAGTGTAAATATAGCAAGTTTACTCATTTTACTCAATAAATCCATTTAGTTACTATATTAACAAGTTAATCCATCAAGTTTCATAATTTACAAAACAACCCCTTAACTTTATTGAATCATGTAATCACAAACCTTAGTTTTAGGTTATGGTTATCGTATCCGTTCTAACCCATTTTAGCTCGATTTTTACAAGATTATAAGACTCATTATGTGATATTATTTTAGGTCGAGACTCCTCCCCAAAATCAGTTTTGTACGCCTCATGAAAAGACCAAAAAGAGTTTGTAAATCATTCGTTATCGAAACCATTTATCATATACGTATAAGCATATTTTCCTAAGCTCATTAAACCCATCCAAATCCATACATATGTCTCGACATAAAGAGTAACCAAAATCAGTTTCGTATTCATATTCATATCATACATCATTCGAATTACATAGGTTAGGAAACAAGGTTTTATGTATACTTGTGTTATCATTTTATGTGACAAATGTACTTATGATTTTATGTGATATAATTCGACATAACAAGCCCTAGAAACACATTCCATGGCCACGAATTGGACAAGAAAACAAAAAGGGAAGATGTGAGATGATGATACGTTACCCTAGTAGCGTGTACGTGACAAGGAAACAAGAATCAAAGCACCACGATCAAACCAAACCTCCTTGGCTTTATCTAAACCCACGGCTACAAACCAAACCCCATGTACAAGCTTATTTTTTAACCAAACACAATCCCCACGTCCACCAATCGATCACACACGATCACGAGCCTCCTAGGAACCTTTGTTTTGTTGGATTTTCGGATTGGAATGGAGGAAATATGATGATGCCGCCACTTATTGAGAGTGAAAGAAACTTAGGGTTTCTTGTGTATTTTGAAATGAGAAGGGAAGTGATAAATGAGATTTTAATAAAATTGATATGGTGATAAATGTGGGAGCCTAAGAGGCCGGCCATAAAGGGGAACAAATACCAAGTTTTAGACTTTCCCAACTTATCTCTTTATCATGTATATAGTCTTGTTTGTAGACCAAGTTAATTGTGTACATTTTGGTATGTTTAATTGTTACTTAGAGTTTAATTATTCATGTTCTTTTAATGTATATCATAAGTCAATTATTTTCATAACGTGTATATATTATTGATGATATAACTTGTTAAACGATGTTGACATGTTTTCCGAGTTTGTATAATTTTAAGTTTGAGGGCAAAATTGTCATTTCACGCGATTGAGATTTTCGGGTTTTACATGTTAGTTATGTTGTAAAGAAAATTTTATTTTTTGATAAAATAAAGGTCTCACAATAGATTATTTATTAGTTTTTTTCATTCATATAAGTCCCAACATGACCTCTCATGTTTAAATTGAATATAAGAGGATCTCAATCCACACGCGTGACATTTTTTACAATATATCCTGAACTACCATTTCCTACAACGTCATGTGATTACTTGTGTCGTCAAAAGGACAAATAAGAAAGGACTAATATATTAATACGTAATTATTGTTGGGATTTTAGAACCAGTTAACCATTAACCTCTACGAGTATGCAGCGGATATTGAATCTTGTTATCGCAATTATGTTAAGCACATAATTAATAAACAAATAATTAATATAAGAATTAATTATTAAAAGGGATTTAGAAAACTTAACCTTGCTTGGCAATTGATCTTTATAACGGAACAAGAAACCAAAACGAAACGCTAGTATCAAAATTAGATACCTCGAAGAGTATCACACACAAAACCGATTAACGTATACGTTCGATTAAAACGCTAGTCGAGAACGTAAACAATAAATCAAACAACCCTTTGTCACTTGAATACAAAAATCGCGTACGGAAAACCTCCAAGGAACCACGTCACTTTCTGTCCGAGATCACCAAGTAGCTGAAACAGCTTCTATGCCTTACCCGATATCGGACACGCCTTGTCCGATATATACCACTTTCTGTCCGAGATAAAATACCACGAGCAGGAGCAGATTACTTCCTTATTGCTGTTGTTATTGTGTCGACTAGGAGACCAGGAACAATAGCTAAACCAAGAGAACTAAACACTTAATTCTAGTACAAGTTTAGAATTCAACAGAACTATAAAACCCTTGTCGATTTGTGTAACCAAACGACCAAGAGTAAATAGCAGAAGATTGTGGATCGGTTTAGGGATTAGAGAATGATATTATGCGTAAGTTTTGAGGAGAGGTTGTGTTTGTATATATACAAACCAAACCGACTCCCTATTGGAGTACAATAGCTTGTTCGACAAGTTCAACCCAAGCCAAAACCCACGTCCATGTTCTCTATCCGATCAGTGGCTTATCAAAGGCCCATGGCAAACCCAACTCGCCCCATGTTAAGTCCAAGAACAGTCCATGGTTCAAATTCATGATCGGGTCAAATAACGGGTATGTTTAAGCAAGTATTAGTTTACGTTCAACACGTATACTCATGTTTATCGCGTGTGCCCCCATCGGCTCATACACTATTAGTCGTTTTGTCGTGTTTGAAAACCCCCACAAACCAACAGCTCCCACTTGGGAGTTGGTGTGTCGAATGGCACACAAAACTAACGACGGAAACGCCTAGCAAACGCTCTCACTCGCTTTTTAACTAGAAGTGTCTGAGAGAATAGTTTCGTAAAAGTTTATCAGTAGCATGGTCATTCAATGTCTTGCTGTAATCATCCTTTGTTATAGATACCGTTAAACCATGGATTATGGATCTCAAATCATTCCATATAGTTTAACCATTTAGAATCTCGTTATAGATTTTAATTCTGATATACCAAATGTAATCAAGAATCATCTTGTATTACCCTTTGGGTCTGGCCTGACAGTTATCTGATTAAATCTGGAGAGGCGCCATGGTATCTTTCTGCACATATCAAGTGGAGTAACAAATCCTTTATTGACTACAAGTGTTGTGGATGCTGCTTCACATCATTCCAAAATATAGCTTTTATAACTACCTTGTTCAGATAGCGGTTTGCGTATACTTACAAAAAATGATATCCACACATAACTGAACTTACTTGCATCTCAAGTCTAAGGACGAAGATAACAAACCATTTTCAATATTTTACTTATGACAAGGATCCAAATATAAATGTTTGAAAGTTGGGGAATCCAATATGTATCTCTAGTGAATACATATGAGTTTGGCGGGAACAATCCGAATTCTCGTTAGAATTATAACCAACACACACATTTGCCTTATTATAAAAATATTCCTATATTGTTAACCGACAAAGGACATATTTATAATGATAAATCATTTCATGGAATAAACATGCAAATATAGAATAACAGATTATATGAATATAATAACAAATACCTCGTATCTTTATTAATCAGAAAATAATAACTGTCTTACAACTCCAAATTATCCAAATACTAATTAACACACAGTTTACATGAGACTACTAGCAGGTACCAAACCTATATCTCTAGTCAATTTAGAATGCTTAGGGAATACCAAAGCTTTCGTAAATGGATCAGCTAGATTGTCATCTGTGTGAACTTTTAATATCTTCACATCGCCCATTTCAATGGTCTCTCGAAGATAATGAACTTTAGCGCGATAATGTCTAGCACCTTTAGTGATTCCGCTTTCATTAGCTATAGTAATGGCTCCAGTATTATCACAATACGTATTTATGGGTTCTTCAATTGTGGGAACAATGTTCAACCCAGAAATGAATTTACGAATCCATACAGCCTCTTTTGATGCATCACAAGCAGCAATATACTCAACTTCAGTAGATGAAGTAGCAAAGATACTTTGCTTTATGCTTTTCCAATCAACAACACCTCCATTTAGAACAAATACATATCCAGACTGAGATTTTAAGTCGTCAACATCTGTTAGATATCCAGCATCAATGTAGCAAGAAACCCTGAGCTCTTGTTCATCTGTCCCTCCATAAATCAGAAACATATCCTTGGTATTGCGTAAATACTTAAGAATATTTTTCACAGCAGTCCAGTGAAGTTCACCTGGATTCTGTTGAAATCGGCTTGTCATATTTTGTGCGAACGCAACATTAGGACGAGTACATCTCACATCATACATAATAGAACCTATAGCCGAAGCATAAGGAATTCTTTGCATGCGCTCTTTCTGAGCAGGTGTTTCAGCACCTTGTGACTTACGCAATTTAGGCTTTTCTTGCATTGGGATTGCGCCATGTTTGGAGTTCTCCATACAAAATCTTTTCAAGATTTTCTCAATGTAAGCACTTTGACTTAAACCAATTAATCGTCTAGATCTGTCTCGATAGATCTTGATTCCAAGAATATATGCAGCTTTTCCTAAATCTTTCATGGCGAAACATCTTCCAAGATAGGATTTTACATCTTGTAACATTAGAATATTGTTTCCCATAATCAATATGTCATAAACATATAGAATTAGGAAAGTGACATAACTCCCACTAGCTTTTTGATATACACATGGCTCATCTTGATTTTGAGAAAATCCAAATTTCTGTATCTCATCATCAAAACGTTTATTCCATTGCCTCGATGCTTGCTTAAGTCCATAAATGGAACGCTTGAGCTTGCATACACGGTTAGGATATTTTGGATCAACAAAACCCTCAGGTTGCTCCATATAGACCTCTCGTAAAGATGTCCATTTAGGAAGGCGGTTTTGACGTCCATTTGCCATATCTCAAAGTCATAGTATGCAGTTATGGCTATGAGAATCCTTATAGCTCTAATGTCTGCTACAGGAGAAAAGGTTTTTTCATAATCAATCCCGTAGGTTTGAGTGAAGCCCTTTGCTACGAGACGAGCTTTAAAGGTGTATACCTTACCATCCATGTCAGTCTTCTTCTTGAAGAGCCACTTGTTGCCAACTGTCTTGCAGTTAGGAGGAAGCTCAACTAAGACCCAGACATCATTGTCTTTCATGGATTGCATTTCCATATTCATTGCATCAAGCCATTTCTTGGATTCAGGATCCAGCAATGCAGCTTTATAGTTATTGGGTTCACCAAGATCCCCTAACTCATGTTCCTCAGCGTCAATGTATAAACACATACGGTCAGGAGCACGGCGTGTCCTATTGGACTTTCGAATGGGAACAATATCACTTTGAGGTTCTTCAACTTCTTGATCATCCTCACCGTGATGAACGCTAATGTCTAAAGAAGGATTGTATCTTCTTCTTGAATTAATTCAAGATCATCTAAACTCCCACTTGCTTTAAGATCCATAAGATTACTTTCAAAGAACTCAGTTCGAGCAACAAAAACTTTGTTCTCAGATGGAAGATAGAAATAATATCCCATAGTTTCCTTAGGGTATCCTACGAAGATACACTTAACAGCTCTAGGTTCAATTTTTTCAGGTTTGGTAAGTGTATCACGCTTAGCAAGTGACTCACAACCCCAGACTTTTAAGTAAGACAGCTTAGGGGCTTGCCCATGCCATACTTCGTATGGTGTCTTTTCAACCTTCTTAGTTGGAACCATATTGAGAATGCGTGCAGCAGACTCAAGGGCATAATCCCAAAAGGACTTTGGAAAAGTATTTTGTTTCATCATAGAACGCACCATGTCAAGCAGATACACCATTGTGTTGTGGAGTATAAGGAGGAGTTCGATGGGCAATAATCCCGTGCTCCTTCAGATGATCCAAAAACTCTTGACTCATATATTCACCTCCACGATCAGAACGTAGTGATTTTATGGTCTTCCCGAGTTGATTTTCTACTTCCTTTTGAAACACTTTGAATGTCTCAAACACTTCATATTTATGTTTCAGCAAGTAAACATAACCATACCGACTATAGTCATCAGTGAAAGTCACGAAGTAATTTGCTCCTTGTCTTGAAGTGATTCTAAATGGGCCACATACATCTGAGTGTATAAGTCCAAGTAAATCTTTAGCCCTTTCCACTTGATGTGAATAAGGTTTTCTAGCCATCTTACCAGACATACAAGCAACACACTTTTCAAGAGACTTAATGTCAGATGAGTTGAGGAGTCCATCGTGTTGCAACTTCTCCATGCGTTTCTTGCTAATGTGTCCAAGACGACCATGCCACAAGAGAGCAGAGTCCAAGTTTGACTTGGCTCTTTTATTGCTTACATCAAACATAAAACTTTCATTTGTATTCGAACAAGACATTTCAATTTCAAAAACACCATCACGAGGAATAACAGTAAAATAAACAACGTTATTCTTAGTAACTGAAATATAATTATTTGATTCAAAACGGTTAATAAAACTATCTTCATACAAACGAGAAACTGAAATAATCCCCCTAGTAATAGAGGGAGCATAATGACAATCATTTAAAGCAATAACTAATCCACTGGGGAGAGATAAATGATAACTTCCAATCGCTTCAACTTCTACGCGTTGACCATTGCCCACGTACAGACTTAAAGCTCCTGGCTTCAGCTTCCTACTGCCCCTTAGACCCTGAGTATTATTACAGATGTGAGTACCACAGCCAGTGTCATATACTAAGGATGATTTAGGGAAAGAGTAGAGTTCTATAGTGAAAATACCTGAAGAACTAGCTGCAAGAGACTGTTTCTTCTTTTTCATTAACTCGGCGAGATACTGGGGACAATTCCTTCTCCGATGTCCTTTCTCACCACACTGGTGACAGGTAGCGTCCTTTGCTGGATTATCCTTCTTGGGTGGTGGAGGAATCTTGGGTTTGGATTTACACTCAGGAGCATAACCAAACTTGTTGTTTCCATTTCCACGATTCCCCTTAGCAGCCTTAAACGATTTATTCTTCTTTTGGTTTTTCTGGACCTTACCACCCGCCCCACGTACATAATGTAGTGCAGGTGCAGCATCTTTCTTTGGCAACGTCTGCTCATGTTGCTTAAGCATAGCATGCAATTCATTCACAGTCTTCCCCATGCTGTGCATATTAAAGTTCTGCACAAACGAGATGTACTCTTTAGAAAGACCAAATAATATCAGACTAACTCCATAGTTCAGAGTAACGGGGTGATCAAGACGTTCCAAATTGTCAATGTAGCTCTTTATCTTGAGAACATATGAGCTAACCGATTGACCCTCTTCCTGCTTGCAACCGTGGAATTCACGTGCAGTTTGTAGAAGCTCTTGTTCTGCTTGTTGAGAGAACATAGACTTCAACTCCTGAAGCATGTCATAAGCACCAAGATGAGTTAGATTTCGTTGGATCTCTAAATCCATAGTCATGAGCATGAAGGCAGCTATGTCCTTTGAACCTTTAACCCAAGCAGTATGAGCTGCAAGAGCCTCAGGTAGGACAGGGTGGCCAGGATTAGCAACAGGTGCTGCAGGTATGGGATGCTCTAGATAAGCTTCCTTATCTTCAGCTGATAGTATGATGCGAAGCTGGCGATACCAATCAATGAAATTAGGTCCAGTGAGTTTTTGTTTCTCAAAGAAACTCCTGAGTACCGAACTGTTTCCGACTGAAGTAGTCATCTACAATTGAAATGTTCAAATAATTAGTATTTTCGATAATTACATTCTTAAAAGAATTAACTACCCAAATAATTACTAATAAGACTAAGATCCATCTTGCAACCCCATTTAATTACCATAGGTCTGACTAATGTATAAAAAAATAGGACAAGAGGTAAGCGACGAGCGTTAATTGCATAATGCAACTCTTAGATTTTATGAGACTGTTTAAGGCATTAGTATCAAGTAATAACGTCAAAAGCATGTTTAGTTCTCATCTTATGCCTCGGGTTCAAGGTCTGACCAAGTTAATTCGAGATAAGTCGACCAAGTATGAGCGTGTAAAAATAACCATAGGCTGACCAGTGAGAAATAATTACCATGGGTTGGAAAGGCCCTTAGGTCTGACCATAGAAGTCAATCCAAGTGCACATGTTCATAGTTGGATGGCATAGACTTAAAATTAACAAATAGGTATGCACATATAAATGTGGTAAAAGTCGTGTACAAAGAAGCATGCAAAACAACTTTGTAACACTAATTTTAAAAACCTTTTGGTAATGAAACTGTAGTGATCATCATGGTTCATGGTAGCTCCAATCGAACGCACAGGGAGGCAAAGGACCAGGTAAGCGCTGAAGCATAACCTTAGACATCCTTTCGGTGCGACTGTGCGCACCTCTTTGAACCCCCTTTTAAGTTTGTTCTAGTGGGTGAGCCGTACATCCCAAGTGTCCATAACGTCTAGTTTTTTAATTCTTGAAAACGTGTTTCATATATTAGGTCACTTTATTATACAAAAATAATTTTCCACGAATCAAATAGCAGGTCACAATGAGCATGGTATTTAGGCATGTAAATAAAGACCAATTATTAATGTTATGGTTACGATATGTATTATTCCATATTGCATACAATTAGGTGTCAAAGTAAGTAATAATGCCCATATAGGAATCACAAACATATAAGCATAAACATCAACATAAATAACCACATATTGTTCTGAGTCCTCTTGCGAGTCTTCCCCAAACGGAGAACCATAAGACCGTCACTAGGATGTAATACCTAGATTGCCCCATACATAACTAATAAAAGTAATTGAGTGGGACTTGTGGCCGGAAAACACATAAAATAGCATGCCAATCTCAATTATCAAGTAATAACGTAATTTTATGTATTTATAAACCAATATGTAATTCTAATTATCATAATAATTCTAATTAACAATTAATAAATTCAAATTAACTTTTAATTCTAATTAGCAAGTAATTTTAATTAACATGTAATTCTAATTAACAATTTAATTTCAATTAACAAATTAAATTAATTAACAAGTAAATTAAATTCTAATTAACAAATTAATTTCAATTAACAATTTAATTCTAATTATCAATATAATTTGTAATTTGTGTGTGACTAGTTATTATTTATTAAAAATTGACAAGTATTGCATGTAATTATCGAAATAAAATAAAACAAATAACTAAATTAGGTTTCGTGCAGCCTTTTAAACATGTTTATTAATAAGAAACGTGTAACCCATAATCGCAAAAACGAGTTGACTCGTGATGCCACTGTTGGGATTTTAGAACCAGTTAACCATTAACCTCTACGAGTACGCAGCGGATATTGGATCTAGTTATCGCAATTATGTTAAGCACGTAATTAATAAACAAATAATTAATACAAGAATTAATTATTAAAAAGGATTTAGAAAACCTAACCTTGCTTGGCAATTGATCTTTATAACGGAACAAGAAACCAAAACGAAACCCTAGTATCAAAATTAGATACCTCGAAGAGTATTACACACAAACCCGATTAACGTATACGTTCGATTAAAACGCTAGTCGAGAACGTAAACAATAAATCGAACAACCCTTTGTCACTTGAATACAAAACTCACGTACAGAAAACCTCCAAGGAACCACGTCACTTTCTGTCCGAGATCACCAAGTAGCTGAAACAGCTTCTATGCCTTACCCGATATCGGACACGCCTTGTCCAATATATACCACTTTCTGTCCGAGATAAAGTACCACGAGCAGGAGAAGTTTACTTCCTTATTGTTGTTGTTATTGTGTCGATTAGGAGACCAGGAACAATAGCTAAACCAAGAGAACTAAACACTTGATTCTAGTACAAGTTTAGAATTCAACAAAACTATAAAACCCTTGTCGATTTGTGTAACCAAACGACCAAGAGTAAATGAATGATATTATGCGTAAGTTTTGAGGAGAGGTTGTGTTTGTATATATACAAACCAAACCGACTCCCTATTGGAGTACAATAGCTTCTTCGACAAGTTCAACCCAAGCCAAAACCCACGTCCATCTTCTATGCCCGATCAGTGGCTTATCAAAGGCCCATGGCAAACCCAATTTGCCCCATGTTAAGTCCAGGAACAGCCCATGGTTCAAATTCATGATCGGGTCAAATAACGGGTATGTTTATTCAAGTATTAGTTTACGTTCAACACGTATACTCATGTTTATCGCGTGTGCCCCCATTGGCTCATACACTATTAGTCGTTTTGTCGTTTTTGAAAACTCCCACAAACCAACAATTATGCTAATGGATAATCCTTACAGATAGGCTGAAAGTAGCGGTGGTGACTCACCCACCGCTACTCCAGCTTTTTATTTTCTCTTATTTTCCCTTACTCGCACTTATCATGCATTCGTTTGGTTACATTTTCTTCACCTTTCATTAAAATACCACTTTATATAAAATATACCTCACTAAATATCACACACACACTCACATAACAAATAAAAAACATTACTTTCTCTCTTGAGTCACACTTTGTCAGCCGAACATGCTTCATGAGCAACTCACCATACTAGGAAAAAATTGTTGGAATTATATAACATGACAACTGTTAAATATAAACAATAAATATCAAAGTAATCATGCGGAAGCGTAAGAAACATGTGATGAATAATTTTAACATAAACATAAAGTATGCGTACCTTTTGATTTTAGCCCAACAAGAATCAATTCCCAAACTAGCAATTGAGATGAACCCTAATTAGGGTTTATGTGAATTATTAGAATTACCCTTTACCGTTTGTAATTCAATCCAAAATACAATCAATAGTGTGATTGTACCACGTTCTTGTACACATGTACTATTAACGAATTAAAGTAAATGTTAGTTTAATTAACATAAAACAATTTGTTAAGGAAAAACAAAGTGATCAACTACGTGGGGAAGTGTGTCCGATCGTTTGAACCAAAAACACACACAAAAAATTTAGGTTTTAGCTTTGGGATTACAAGAGTTAATTTACAAAGACCCTAGGCCTTGTATATATACCCAAAGAAACTTAGAATCCAAGTTATTGTTGAATTGGTTTATAAAAACCCTCATCCAATCGGTTATGGAAAACAATAAGGTTTCTAGAACCTACTTGACATCTAATTTCATATTTAGTCCTTCCTTTGACATTTAACGATCGTTAGTTCATTACGTTTAATTACTTAACTTTCGTTATACGTTTCGTGTAAATAATAACTAAATATAACATTTAATACTTAATTATTATAACTTAAATTCTCATACGTAAAGTGTGCAATCTCGTGGTCTCGAGTTCGATCCTAACTCACGACTACTAATTTATATCCATAAAACCAACAGCTCCCACTTGGATATATCTTAATAGTGTGATCACATCGGTTAGCGTCTAGCAACACGTCGATGCCTCTAACACGACTCGAGTAAGGCTCCTGGAAAAACCTTTTAATGAATTCTCATTATTATTATCCTTTTGTTTATAATACCACGTTAAATAAAGATATGGATTTAATTCATTCTTTATTCAACCATTCTATTTCTCGTTGTAAGTGATTGAGCAAGATTACCAAATCTTCTGAACATATTCAGCGGAGATCTTGGGTGTGGCCACACAAACATCTTGTCAACCCTACGAGGGGCCCAGCAGTATTAAACTCCAAACTAAATTTGAATGAACACATTCTATCTTAACTACAAGAATAACTCACAAACTTTGCAACACTTCTGAAAATAACCCTTATGACTACCAGTTACGTTTAGCGTTAAGTTGTTCCACAGAAGTGCACTACATTTATGACACTTATCTGGTATCTCAAGTCTGAGGATAATTATTCATGATTTGCTTAATAACAATAACCATAAAGTAAAATCATGTAGTTAAGACATACCCTGAAACACATGGAGAGCCTATGTACTTTGGGTTGCTCGGCTATAAGGAAAGAAAGAGGGAAGGAATCCGACTTGTTGACCAAGTTTTGAGAAGCCTATATACTGAATTGCATAATTCGTTATTTGGATCTCTTGCACAACTTTACACAACAAAGAAAATCTCACCTTTCCTCTTTCTCATCCAAACCGATCGGCACCTTAGGGTCTAGGGTATTCGGTTCATTTTACAAGAAAGCATGACCACGTGTTGTTGCTTCATTCGCGAAAGATTAAAGAAATAGCATTCGGGTAGTATACATTGACGGATAACTAAAAAAGCTAAGGGCATTTCGGTACATACTATATATTGAACTAGGTTCCTCTGTTCAACATGTCTCGAAATCTTTGAAGCGAATCAAGTCTTTGTAACTTCAATTGTTGCTTAAACCTTTTAATGAAATCATCAGCTTTCACATTCACGCATTCATGTTTCACCCGAGCTGATGCTCTCATTGTCACAGGTCACCTTTGATCAACATCCTCTTCATCGTCGTTTGATTCTACTACCCTCTTCTCACTACTCGATTTTGTTAAATGGTTAGTTGATCTCTTTGTCAAATTCATGTCGGACTTTTCTGACACTACAACAAATATACAAATATCACACATTATATTCTCTAAAAAAATCAATATTTTTTACATTTTTGACACTTAGGGTGTGTTTGTTTCATTAAAATGTTTTGGGTCTGAATCTGACTACCACATCTTACTAGTAAGAGGTAGCTAGAAAGTCTAAATCTGAACGAAATAATGTTGTTTGTTTTCGTATAAGTGTCCGAATGATTTTAAGTGCTCGTTTTTGCAATTTGTTTATTAAACCAACGCAATGCGATAATAAGTAACTTATGTAAATATGAAACAAGACTTTTTATCATAAATATAACATAGTTAATAAACAATCAAATATATTATATAAAGTTTAAAAAATGAGTAAGAGGCAGTAAGACAAGTCTTTCACCTCTTACTGAGTAAGATGTTATATGTCTAACTGGGTCTTACTCAAAAGAAAAAAACAAACAAGCAAAACGTCTGCCTACCTCTTACTGGTAAGATTAAGATGGCTAGTAAGACTTTTTTTTTTAAACAAACACACCCTTAGACTCTTTGCGGTGGTCACATCACATTTTCACTCCATGACCAACATCATCACTGACAAAGTGTAATAAGACCATCAACTTCACCACTCAAACACACATCGCTTAAACACAAATATGCTCCACAATATACTCACACACACAAAAATAAAGAAAAAGAAACCGGTTGTTCAACCGACTTGTGCTCAAAATCAACCATCGACACGCCGTAGGGTTAGAGGTTTTTTAAGGTGCTCTATTACACTTAGCCTTATAACCGTATAAGAAATCTCATATGATATAATAAATCAATTAATTGAGCTTAAGTTTCTCAAAATATGTCAATGTTGGCATATATTAGCGCTAGAAAAGTGTAACAAGTAAAAAAGAAACTTTATGTATTTGCAAAAAAGTAAAGAAGTTTGAAATGGTATTTAAATTATGTGGTCTTTGTAACATTAATTTGTTCGCACATTGTAAGTTTGAGAAAACACATTTCTGAAAAATAAGAAAAAAACAAAGTGTGAATATGTCAAGAAAATACTCACCATTAGATAATTTGTCGTAGCGCGAATTATCACTTGTGAAATTATGCTCTTCAACTAGACCATGATCCTGTTGAGTTTATGATATATATAAAATACAATAAAACATAAAGATATCAAGAGTACACAGCGGAAGACTTAAAGATCATAACAAATAAATAATTAACTGAAAGTATGCGTAACGTACCTCTTGCGAATGTCAAATCCTTTGAGCAAAACAAAGAAGTGGTTTGAAGAGTTGTCCCTTACCGTTCTACAACTCAAACCAATATAGTGTAAGAATAGTGTCTTACTACCACGTTCTTGTACACACGAATTAACCAACGAATCAAGCGATTGCTAGATCTAACACAAGTACTCGTTTAAGAAAAACGAAACCAAACTCCCTTACAAGGGGTGTTCGGCCGAAAATGGGACAAGAAAGAGGAGAGGAGAGATCTAGGGTTAATTCAATGCACAAGTGTCTGAAACCCTAGAACCTAACCCTCTTTATATACTAGTAGGGAAACTTTGGGAACAAGTTTATGAATTAGGCCTTGGAAAGGCCCCTATGGCCGGCCACTATGCAAAGCCCAAAGGGAATCCATAACTTTTCCAAGTTTTCCATTTCTAGTCCTTTCTCTTTTCATTTAACGGTCGTTAGTCCTTTTTCCGTCAAATACTTAATGATCGTTAACCGGACTTAATGTGTAATAATTAATCGTAAACATAAACATTAATTATTAACTTTAATTCTCATTCGCTAATGTGTGCAATCCCGTGGTCACGAGTTCGAATCCGGACATTCACATGTTTGTAAATATATACATTTCCAACAGCTCCCACTTGGATATGTTTACAAAACGTGAAATGACATTGGTTAGCGTCTAGCAACACGCCAATGCCCCCGGTACAACTCGTGTATGGTTTTCTGGAGAAAAACCAAATTTGATGATTCATCATCATATTCATCCTTTTGTTTCTAATACCATGTTAATAAGAATATGGATCTTACTCATTTCTTAATTTAACTATTCTGTTTCTCGCTTTATATGATTTATTAAGATTACCAATTCTTCTGAACAGAAGACCTTGGGTATGGCCATACAAACATCTTAACAATCCTACGAGGGGCCCAGTAGTATTATACTTCAAAATAAATTTGAAGAAAACAAATCCCATTTTGACTACAAGCAGGATTCATAAATTTCGCAACACTTCTGAAAACAACCCTTATAACTACCAGTTACGTGTAGCGTTAGATTGCTTCACAAAAATGCACTACATCCATGACATATCTCTTGTATCTCAAGTCAGAGGATAAATATCCATGATATACTTAATGACAAAGATCCATAAAGTATCATCATGCGGGTGGGATAAGTCCTATACTCAATTCATTTAATATCATCTGAAATTAGTCATGCTACGCATCAATATACTTTCAAGTATATTCAAACTAATACTCAGATTTGTCTTAATTCAATATCATTCCCATGTTATTGATTGACAACGGACTATTTAGAATAACTTAAGTTATTCAAGGATTTAAACATGCAAATACAGGACACAATATTATAAATGAAATTAAACATATACCGTACTTTAATTCATTATAAATAATAATTGTTTAACATATTTTATCTAAATACTAAATAGATCAATGCATGATAATTCTCAGTTAATGAATTTTTTGCCACAAGTCATGCAACTCATACTTGTTGACAAGGCATAATTTCAACTAACTTTGATCTACAAGAATTTTGAGAATACTTATTTCAAAAATTCAATAATTGAATTTCTTGTATGTGTTTACACATATCTTGATATTGTCATATCATTCCATAAGGTGCGTGATAACCTGAACCACCTTTATATGACAATCATCTTTCAAAACTTTTAAAGTTTTAAAGTATTCTTCATTCTTTAATGTATAATGCAACTATGCTCTTAGCATAACTAGTCATTATCAAGGATACCATGACTAGAATTGAGTGTCATCTCAATTATACCAGCATCATTGTGTACAACAATATGCTCTTTAAACATCCGTAAACTTCGAACAGTTATAGTGTAATGTTGGTGCCTACCAAACTCAAGTTTGTTGGCAATGACAATTATGAAATAATTGCCATATATTCGTCCATAGAATCTAGGAGCATATCCAGACTGTGGAATGTGATTCTAAATCCAAACATATTCCTTTTAAAATATTTATTACACTAACAACTTTCAATGTTGTCAAATCATCTTGTAACCAAGCATGACACAACAATCTTATACACAACATGATGTACATGATGAATCTTCAAGTTAAACTTTAAGATCTCATTCATATTATATCTTGTTAAAGATATGTATTTATCATGTTTTATTAGACTCATTTATTTTACCACATATGTTTATAAACATATATTCCAAGGTTGTATGTCTTATTTCCAAATCTTACAAACAAAGTTTCATTCCCAATTAAAACTTAATTTAGGTGGAATATAGTTGCCCATACAACATATAAGATTTAAGAAAATATTACTCCCACTAGCTTTCAGGAATACTTATGAGCTATCTTATTTTAATTTATTAAATCAAACATTGATTTAATATTAAACATAAGAATCATCTCATAGATGCATGCATATATCCATTAATGGATTCTTGCAGTTTGTACATATTCAAAGATTAATTGAATTCATAAAACTACTTTGTATTACTTATCGTCCTCGCAAAAGTAATTCCACAACAAAGAGTTTTGATATTCATTGTCAAAATTTCATATCAATGAAACTAAGTATGACAATTATAATCTTTATACTTTTATTTAATGTATCTAGAAAAGAATATTCAATCATAGTTAATTGCTTAAATATGATTAATATTATTATCACTAGACATGCATTAAATATGTGTACAATATTGTCCATATAATTTCTACATAAAGATTTAAACCACTAGGGTTTCCATCCTTTGAAGAAAATCATCTTTATTTAGATAAACCAAGTATCTAAAATTGATTATATTTATGGACAGCATCTCAACATTCATAGTATGATTGATTTACCACAATTCAACATTTGGTAAATTATTAACAGGCTTACCATGATCCTGTAACTCATAATCCTCAGCATATTAAATATCTGAGATATCCTTACGGATCTATGAATGACAATTCCATCATTTTGAGGTCTATCATTTACATGTTTAGCCTCATCATGATATTTGCTAGTGCATTTTAGAAGATTATGTATTTTGTAATTCAATCTTTCAAGATATAAACAAAACTCCCACTTGCCTTTAACAATTTAAAGATTACATTTAAATAGTTTATCAAGTAGAGCAACAATACATTGTTCTCTTTTGGGATATTACAAAAAACATTGACAGTTCCTAACATTAGTTTGTTACAACTCACTCTATAAGTAGTTTAACAAATTCAGAACTTCATTTATAAGACTTAATGTGATTCATCACATTCCATAAACAAATGGTGTCTTATCAATCTTCTAGGTTGGAGTCTTATTGAGTATATTCAATCTATACTCAATCTTCTAACCTTGATAACATGTGGAAGAAACTATAGTTATCTTGAATCAAACATGTCAATAGATTTTGATTCTTCTAACTGAACATAGCATAAAACTATGGTATTTCATTAGAATTAATATTGTAAGATAATCTAACAATATCTAAGATAACTATCTGCTCTTTGGCTTACCTATTTACCAACAAAGTAAAACTTAATGGTACAATAGAATTACCAAGTCAATTTCATACATTATAACTCAAGTATTTTTGACCAAATCAAAAGACATATCAGTTATAATCCCACTATACGTTATAAGTCATTGATCAACTCATTGACTTCATGCATATGTCTTAAAACATAGCAAGTTAACGTCTTACTTTATATTGTAAGTCTTGTATTAACAGACTTCATGTTTGTGACTTTACAAAATCATAAACATTTATAATTAAAGTAATTATGAACACCACCTCGGGTTTCAATTAATATTTCAAGTTAATATTTACTACATATATTTAAGTCATTCAACGAATACTCAAATTCAAAGTAGTATCAGATTACTTCATTTAATTATGTCATTCCATGAAATGTTCAATGTAAGAAACTGCAGAATCATCCATGCTCGTTCTCACGACACGTGAATATTTTACCTTGGGCTACAATCTAGTTCACGTTCTCACGTAACATAAATTGTAACTACAAGTGTTTCTTAAATATTGAAAGACATAAATATTTAAAATAAAGTAGTCTTTGTTATCATCTTGACACATGTTCTTAATAGGGCAATCATACACATTTAAATGTATAATTCCTATTAGAACGTTACTCTCTTACCTTGCGGTCAAGAGAATCCATTTAAATCATATTTATATGTGTTGTACCTTGCACACAATAAAGATTTCTCCCACTTGTGCTTGGAACAACATCATGTAGCAGATAAACAACACGATACACGTTCGTTTATTCGATTAATATGATTTGTGTCATAGATATAACAAGTAGATGTAGAACTATATTGTTTAGTAAGGAAACGCACATGACTTTCCTTAAAAACATAAGTGTCTACAATTGGAAAGTAATTATCTTTGAAGATAATCTGGGTTACTACACAGGAAAAGAAATAGGATTGAGTCTCATGCTTCTCCCATGGAAAAGAGACTTCGTTTGTCTTTTCGGTAAATTATTCTCGATCAAACATTTGTTTGAAAGCATAATGGAGCAATTTACTGATCAAAGACTAAACTTTGTTTACGGTTAAATGTTGCGATTATACATTCAAAAGAATTACAAAATTCAATTTTAGTATTTTCGATAATTAACCTTTTTCAAGAAAATTAATTACCCATGGTTAATAAGCATATAACCATTTAATTTTCACTGAAAAACTAGGATCCAAATTGTCATAATCTCATCACATCAGTTGATCTGCTAGTAATGAACCTTATACAAAGTGGTAGAGCTTTTGCTCAATTGCCAATTTCAATTGCAATTCCTAGATTTATGGGATTTATATATAGCCAATTTCAATTGCCATGTAAACATGTTTTATCCCATCTTATGCCTTGAGTTGCCAGTTCTCACTACAAAACTCAATTAAGTTGTCCAACTTAAGAAACTGCAAAATCGTCCATGCCCGTTCTCACGACACGTGGACATTTTACCCTTTGATTACGATCTAAGTCATGATCTCACGCAAATAAAAGGTAATCGTAGGTGTTTCCGTTTCGTTGGATGGCATATAACTTAAATTAAAGGGTAATAATTTTGATGTCAAATCAAATATGTACAAAGATGTCATGCATTCATCTTCGTAACATAGGTTTTATTAAAACATTTATATCTTATTTTAATGTTTAAGTTTTTCATCATCAAACTTTAATTGAGGTATTGGTTTCACCAATCAAGGAATTTAGTGTTAATTATCATCCATTATACCGTACTTTTGCATAAGTGTAAACACTTAGTGTTTCGGATAATTACCACCGAAGTGGCGCATGGAATTAACACTAATTCGCCCTTAAGATGAGCTTGCACATTTAATGGCTTACTAAGTAGCTCCATTCGAACTTACAGAGGGCAGAGGACCAGGTACGCGCTAAAGCACAACCTTAGACATCCTTTCAGTGTGACTGTGCGCACTTCTTTTAATAACCCCTTTATAGTTCATTCTCATGGGTGAGCCGTTCAGTCATTTGTACCAAAGTCATCAATCAATTAAACGTTTATGATTACTATTCTTAAAAATACATGTTTCACCATTGTTTAGGTCAGTTTATTTTTCTTGTAAAAATACCCTTGTTACACATAACAAACAAGCAAGTATTTGTAAAAATAAACAAATAAACAATAAATGCATAACAAAAAAAAATCATGCATATCAAATAGCCACATGCAAACGTTTTTGATAAATCCTATTAAATTAATAATGATTGAGGTCTTCCCCAATATAGATCTATCATAATTTAGTGTATATCACTTAAACAAGAAAGACATACAATAAAAGCAGATCAATGATAAAACATGCAGATAATTATCATGGACATAAAATTACACTTAACAATTAATGCAATGAAACAGAGTTACGCATATACACATAAAGTTGCATGCATTTTAGGGTTTCTAATCCAATTAAAACATTAGTTTACAAAACCCTAATAAGGGTACCAAAATAAACGCCCCCTTTAAAAAATTAGGGTTTAGGTTTAGCAAACCCTAGATCTATGCATACAAAAAATAACACAACATGTTTATTTTATTTATGTGTTTCAGTAATTAATTACTTGTTATACAAGGCTCGTGATGCCACTGTTGAGTTTATGATATATAAAATACAATAAAACATAAAGACATCAAGAGTACACAGCGGAAGACTTAAAGATCATAACAAATAAATAATTAACTGAAAGTATGCGTAACGTACCTCTTGTGAATGTCAAATCCTTTGAGCAAAACAAAGAAGTGGTTTGAAGAGTTGTCCCTTACCGTTCTACAACTCAAACCAATATGGTGTAAGAATAGTGTCTTACTACCACGTTCTTGTACACACGAATTAACCAACGAATCAAGCGATCTCGTTTAAGAAAAACGAAACCAAACTCCCTTACAAGGGGTGTTCGGCCGAAAATGGGACAAGAAAGAGGAGAGGAGAGATCTAGGGTTAATTCAATGCACAAGTGTCTGAAACCCTAGAACCTAACCCTCTTTATATACTAGTAGGGAAACTTTGGGAACAAGTTTATGAATTAGGCCTTGGAAAGGCCCCTATGGCCGGCCACTATGGAAAGCCCAAAGGGAATCCATAACTTTTCCAAGTTTTCCATTTCTAGTCCTTTCTCTTTTCATTTAACGGTCGTTAGTCATTTTTCCGTCAAATACTTAACGATCGTTAACCGGACTTAATGTGTAATAACTAATCGTAAACATAAACATTAATTATTAACTTTAATTCTCATTCGCTAATGTGTGCAATCCCGTGGTCACGAGTTCGAATCCGGACATTCACATGTTTGTAAGTATATACATTTCCAACAGATCCGGGGGCACGTCAAAATGTTCATCTCGTCTAGTGAAAGTGTCATCGGGAGGAGAATCAGATTTGAAAGGCGAAGTGAGTTTAAAAGACCTAACATGGTCCAAAACGAAGGAGCTCTAGTGAGCTCCTTCGTTGTATTAACTTGTTCAGAGTCAGTTAACTCACTAGCTGAGTTAACTTGCTCTGACAGAGTGCTAAAAAGAGTACTTGTAATAGACTTAACTCGTTGCAAAAGAGATGATCCTCCCCGACTAAGTTGATTCACCGAGCTATTCTCCATTGGTTCATAATGATCATCACCTATATAGTGATCATGAGAATTTTGTGTACTAGTACTATAAAAAGATGAGAGTTATGTGAGATGTTGTGTAAGAATGTCCCTTTCGTCGTTCCTCATCATACCTATTTATAGGATGGATTTGCACCTGATCGAATATAATCTTAGAATATATCTTTAACGCAATCAAATATAATCTTTAGAAGATTTCAACATATCTTAAATATATTCTTTCTCATTTGATCGGATCTTTTATATCTTTAAGATTTGATATCTTGGTATTTGGATATCAATTTTATCCTCAATCTGTAGAAGCTATCATCCCATTTATGCATGATATATGTATGTATGTTATAATTTATCATGAACGCATGCATGATATATCTAAGCTATGCATGACATACACGTATTATATATCTAATTTTGTGAAGAAATATGTTAGCCTATCAGTGAAGTCACAAAGTCGTTATGGTCATTTTCAAATAAATTTGTTACTTTATGTCCCTCTCATATTAATTACGCGTGACGTTTTTTATAATATATCATGAACTACCATTGCTAACGTCATGTGACTACTTGTGTCGTCAAAAGGGCAAATAAGAAAAGGAATAATATATTAATACGTAGTAATGCTAATGGATAATCCTTACGTTTATAATTCGTGTACTGAATTTTATAATCTACGATCTAGCATTAAAACATGTTCACTTAAACACAAATATGCTAAGGCCATTTCGTTACATACTATATATTGACCTAGGTTCCTCTGTTCAACATGTCTCGAAATCTTTGAAGCGAATCAAGTCTTTGTAACTTCAATTGTTGCTTAAACCTTTTAATGAAATCATCCGCTTTCGCATCCACGCATTCATGTTTCACTCCGGCTGATGCTCTCATTGTCGCAGGTCGCCTTTGATCAACATCCTCTTCATCGTCGTTTGATTCTACTGCCCTCTTCTCACTACTCGATTTTGTTAAATGGCTAGTTGATCTCTTTGTCAAATTCATGCCAGACTTTCCTGACACTACAACAAATATACAAATTTAACACGTTATATTGTCTCTAAAAAATCAATATTTTTTACATTGTTCACACTAATTATGTGAGTAGATTTGTGTTTGTGTTGGTTTAGGCCCAATCACAAGTGTTAGGTTAATTATTAGTATAAATACTTTGCCTCATGCAAAAAATAGTTAATAATATTGATTGATTAATTGTGTTTACATGAGACTCGGTATTTATACTAATGACCTTTCCACACTTGAGTTTGAGCCTAAATCAATATAAATACATTACAATTCTAACTCTAACACAAATCTACTAACAACTTAAAATCGGTGTAGTGGTGACCAACGTCACCATCATCAACTCGGCGCTATATCACATTTTTACTCCACGACCAACATCATCACCGACAAGGTGTAATAAGACCATCAACTTCACCACTTAAACAAACATCACTTAAACACAAATATGCCCCACAATATACTCACACACACAAAAGTAAAGAAAAAGAAGTCGGTCGGTCGACAGACTTGTGCTCAAAATCAACCATCGACGCGTCGTGGGGCTAGAGGTTTTTGAAGGTGATCTATTACACTTAGCCTTATAACCGTATAACAAACCTCATAAAATATTATATAAATCAACTAAGTGAGCTTAAGTTTTTCAAAGTATGTCAATGTTGGCATATATTAGCGCTAGACAAGTGTAACAAGTAAAAAAGAAACTTAATGTATAGCTTGTTTACATGTAAAAACCCATTTTTGATTTTTTTTTTTCTTTCCTTTTTCGTACAATATTAATAAAAAAAATCAGAAAGGCAACAATTTTATTGTTGTGAATATATATGTCAAGAAAATACTCACCATTAGATAATTTGTTGTAGCGCGAATGCGAATTATCACTTGTGACATTATGGTCTTCAACTACGCCATGATCCGGGGGCACGTCAAAATGTTCATCTTGTCTAGTGAAAGTGTCATCAGGAGGAGAATCGGATTTGAAAGGCGAAGTGAGTTTAAAAGACCTGACACGGTCCAAAAACGAAGGAGCTCTGGTGAGCTCCTTCGTTGTATTAACTTGTTCAGAGTCAGTTAACTCACTAGCCGAGTTAACTTGCTCTAACACAGTACTAGAAAAAGTAATAGACTTAACTCGTTGCAAAAGAGACGATCCTCCTCGACTAAGTTGATTCACCGAATTATTCTCCATTGGTGCATAATGATCATCACCTATATAGTGATCATGAGAATCTTGTGTAGTAGTAGTACTATAAAAAGATGACAAATTCACACTTTTGACTCGTTCCAACATCGAAGGAGATCGAGTAAGCTGCCTAGGTGAATTACCATGATGATGATTATTGCTAAAGTTTGAAGCTATGAAGATAATTACTATCATGAGATTAAGAACACAAAAAAGAATTGTGGGTGTGGACCAATAAGCTATGTTAGTCCATATTGAAGCAATAGCCATTGATGCACCACCACCAAGCATTTCTGTTTGTATGGAATATGAAGATGGAAATGAAAATGAAAGATTTTGTTTTTATATATACAAGTCTTTTGGTAGGCACTAGGCAGATATGGTCATAAAGAGATAAAGAGGGTTGATGAAAGAAAGTTATGGCCGAAATTCAAACTTTGATAATTTTTAAAAACTATATTATAAATCGATTCGTTAGAGGGTAAATTATAAAAATAATCAGATATTTTTAAAAAATTTATACTATAACCTTTTACGTTAAAAAGGTACGTGTCCACTCTGCCTCCTTGTGTCATAAATAAATAAAGAGACGTGTTAAGGACAAGTTAAAAGTCATGGTTGGTGATATATAATTGTCCTAGCTTTAATAATGACAAATTAGATCATATTTTCTATGTTAATGTTCAGCAATTCTTATGATGTGATTTGAAGTTATGATTATCAAGTTTGTAGCATTTGGAAAACTAACTCTTGTTTTCTTTTTGATAAGATTAGTAATAGTTGTTAATTATTTGTCAAAACAATTGTGGTGCTCAAAGTTGAAAAATGAAATAAACGACTATATATTCTTAACATTACAATTTTGTTAGGGCTAAATTACTTGACTATGGTTGTGTTGTGTGCGGGTCTTATAGGAACTTAAGTTTTTTAAATAAGCTTTGTTTGTTATGGAAGCTTATGAAAAATTATATAAGCCATAAACCTCCAGTTGAAACAGGCTTATGAGGGTTATAGTTAATCAAATTACTTAATACTCATCAAAATGTAGTGGAATATCACGTAAAAGCTGGAAATATGTCTGAATTTAATTTGATGTATTTTTATGCGAATTCACATTAATAAGTTTCAACTCCAACTAATTCGTTAAACAATTTTACATAAATATGAACTCCAGTTTTCAACTTATAGTATAAAGCTCCAGCTCCAGTTCCAGTCTCAGCTTTTGCCTGTTACGTCAAATACATATACCTTATATATTTTGGTTGTCATATTCTATGAATTTTTCTATGGAGATATTCGGCTAAACTTATAAATTGATATTAGTGTTTATGTTATATAAGCAGCTTATGGCTTAGGTATTAAAAGCTAATGAGCTTATTGTAAGTGCTTCAAGGCTTATGTTCAATAAGCTAATAAATTTGAGTATCGCGATAAATTCGAGTATTTGGTTTAGGTTTTCGAGAACTTTTTTGTTTTAAGTTGTGATTGTCTTTTAAAATTGGGTCAATTGCATATATACCCATTAAAACTTGCATATTTGCATATATACCCAAAACATGCTTAAAATGCATTGTACATCATGCAATAAAAACTTGTATTATGGAGAAATATGCAAGTTTTTAAGTTTTAGTGCGTATATATGCAATTCTCACTTTAAAATTGAAAGTAATACATATATAATAGTTTTAAGAGTGTCATCATGTAACAAACTAGCAATAATAAAAACAAAATTAAGATGATATTCTAGAAGACTAAAAACTCTTGTCAACCTTGTGAAATGCATGGTTTGTATCGCTTATCCAATTCTTTTTCTTTTTTAATGATGAAGGAACACAAATTTCTTTATTCAATTACTACCATTTTTGTTATAGTTATTATCAATACACATAGGACGCTTACCATGTCAAATGTTAGTTTTGGAGTTTTTTGTCTTGTCAAAAGGAATATAAGATCTCAACTATAAAAAGGCATTAACAGGTTTCTAGTAGAAAAGCAGTAGCATAATATCATAACTAAAGTATTAATCTGTAAAATAATCTGCACATGAATCTTGCAAGTACTTTATCCGTTCTAGTCAAAGTTTTCAAAATAGAAATGTTACTTTACGATCGTTTTCATTTTTGTAAGAGCAAGATCGTTTAGATTGGAATTCTAAGATCCTACTATAATGTTATTTTCTTAATAGTCTTTGTAAAATTATTCAAATTTATAAATTATTATATATCATAAATAAGGGTGTTAATCGGGTCGGGTTGGTCGGGTTCGAGTCAACTCATGTCAGGTCAAAGCCAGTTCAAGAGTAAAAATAACATACTCGAACCCGGCACTATTTGAACTCGGGGTAGTTAGGTTCAAGTCAATTCGGATCGGGTCTACTCGGGTCGGTCTCATTCAGGTTCGGGTCTGAATACGAGTTAAATTGTCATAAAATTGGCTATTTGTTCTTATTTAAATATATAATTTATAAAAAAAATGTTAAAAAATAAAAATGGGTCAAACGAGTCAACCTGAACCTGAGTTGGCAAAAACAATTTATCTGATACCCGACCCTAATTAGTACTCGGATTGACCCGAATAATATGTTTGACTCGAATAACCCGACCCGAATAGGCTTATTCGGGTTTGGGTCGGGTCGGGTTTTTTAACACCCCGAATCATAAACACAAAATTATATAAATGTTTCATATAAATGTTGTCCTAAATTATGAATATGGAATGTTTAAGAAAATTAACATGTTGTTCTTTATATTTCATAAAACATAATCCATAACTTTTTAGTTTTTTTGTTTACAGTTTGAGAAAAGTAAAATCGGATCGGATTAGATCTTAAGATCCTATGGTTAAGATCGACATCCTATAAGGTCTTAAGCTTGCTAGGATCCTACGTATGCTCCGGATCTATTTTGCTTTGCAATAGTAAAATCGTAAGATTGTAAGATCTGGGATCTTAACAACCATAGTTCTAGTATTATTGTTTATCAGACGAATATTCGTGCAAAGTGACGGTGTATAATGAGAAATAATTATACTTGCGAACTTGTGACTTTTATGTGACATTTGACGCAACACTTACAAATTTAATTTATAACCACTGCGAAAAAAATCTATAGGTTATAAATGAAAAATAATAAAAGTTTGAGGATTAAAAAATATTTAAACTATTAATTTAATGGTAAATTTTATTACCATTTTTAATCTAGTGTAATTTGTGTATATCATTCGTACTTTATATATACTAGTAGTATAAATATTGTTATTTAATATTTTTAAAATAATTGTTCACCCTTTAAAAGTACTAAAACAGTTCGATTTTTTAAGTTTATTGTATTACTAGCTTATAAGACCCGTTGACACCGGGTTATTATTTAAAAAAATAGATAAATGAGATGATAATAAAAGTAATAAGATGAAAAAAGATGTTCCAAAAAGATGAAAAATTAGTATGTAAACAAAATAAAAAAATAATGAAATAAAACAAATAGTGAATCTGTTATTTATTAATATGAAGTCACAAGTAAAACATTTGTGTGAATTACAATAAACATGTAAAAACAAATTCGTATCACATTAAGTGAATATCCGAACATACCTGTTGATAACTGATCAAAGATCGTGAAGAACCTCTTTATAGACTACATTTGTAGTAGTCTTCAATAAATTACTATCGGCATCAGAAACAACAACCTTCAACCATTTTTGCTTTTGACGCGTGAAAGAGCCACATATAATTGTCCGTGTGTGAAAACAGGACGTGGTAGGTATAAACGAACTTTCGAAAGTGATTGGCCTTGGCTCTTGTTATCGTCATGGCAAATGAAAATGACACAGGAAATTGTTTGCGCACGATATTGAGTGGTAAACGTTTATCTGATGGAGTAATTTTCAACCTTGGAAGTATAACCGTATTCCCAAAATGTGTTCCGTTAATTATTTTGGCTTGAATAAAAGTTCGTGTTAATTTAGTGACTTGAAGCCTTGTCCCATTACATAAACCTTGTGATTGATTAATGTTTCTCAGCAACATTATTGGGACACCCACCTTCAATGCAAGCCTATGGTTTGGAACACCCAACAATTTTAATCCGTTGATAAATTCCGGTGAAAAAACGAATTGATCTATAGCACCACCACATTCATTTTATATATGTTAGTCACAACTAAGATAAACCATTTCCTCACCACGAAAGGTCTTAAGAAAATGATCGTTAATAATGTCAACCACTTCATTGGTTGGAGCAAGAATGGCCTTTTCCTGGAAGTAGGACAGATCATGTATGTTATTCAAAAGGTTTTGATAAGTGAAATGAATAACAAATTGTACCGGATCATCAGTTTCATGTATTAGAATATCTTCGGGTATATCTATCAAAACCTCTCCGTCGTGTAGTCCTCCAGTCTCTCCATATCCTACTTTCAATATCCAATCCGCAAATTCCTTTATCTCAGTTACATCTTGAGGGCGTGATCCAACAATTAGGCGCATGCTGGCGGTTAATTTTAAGACTTTGCAGTGATCCCACAAGTAGATACAGTTCTGCTCATCATAAAGGAAGTAGATCCAGTTTTGCTCATAAAAAACAATCATCTAAAAAATAACAATTCATCTAAAAAAATGCCAAATAAAAATTTAATATGTACCATATAGGAAGTAGATCCAGTTCTGCTCATAAAAAACAAACATTTAAAAAATAACAATTCATCTAAAAAAATGCCAAATTTTAGTTTTTATATGGACCATATAAGAGTAGATCCAGTTCTGCTCATAAAAAACAATCATCTAAAAAATAAGAATTCATCTTAAAAATGAAAAATAAAAAGTTTAATATGGACCATATAGGAAGTAGATCCAGTCTTGCTCATAAAAAAAATCTTCAAAAAAAATAACAATTCATCTAAAAAATGCCGCATAAAAAGTTTATATGGACCATTTAGGATCCAGTCCTGCTCATCTAAAATAATCATATATGAAGTAGATCCAGTTCTTCTCATAAAAAACAATCATCTAAAAAATAACAATTCATCTAAAAAATGCCAAATAAAAAATTTAATATGGACCATATACGAAGTAGATCAAGTTCTGCTCATAAAAAATAATCATCTAAAAAATAACAATTCATCTAAAAAATGCTAAATTTTTACTTTTTATATGGACCATATAGTAGTAGATCAAGTTCTGCTCATAAAAAAACAATCATCTAAAAATTAACAATTATCTAAAAAATGTGAAATAAAAAGTTTAATATGGACCAAATAGAAGTAGATCCAGTTCTTCTCATAAAAAAAATCATCTAAAAAATAACAATTCATCTAAAAAATGCCGCATAAAAAGATTATATGGACTATATAGGAAGTAGATCCAGTCCTGCTCATCGAAAACAATCATCTAAAACAATCATATAGAAAGTAGATCCAGTTCTATTCATAAAAAACAATCATCTAAAAAATAACAATTGATCTAAAAAATGCCAAATAAAAAATTTAATATGGACCATATAGGAAGTAGATCCAGTTCTGCTCATCATAAAACAATTATCTAAAAAATGCCAAATTTTTAGTTTTTATAAGGACCATATAGGAGTAGATCCAGTTCTACTCATCAAAAACAATAATCTAAAAAATAAGAATTCATCTAAAAAATACAAAATAAAAAGTTTAATATGGACCATATAAGAATTAGATATAGTCCTGCTCATCAAAAAAATCATCTAAAAAATAACAATTCATCTAAAAAATGCCGCATAAAAAGTTTATATGGACCATATAGGAAGTATATCCAAGTCCTGCTTATCGAACTAAAACAATCATCTAAAACAATCATATAGAAAGTAGATCCAGTTCTGCTTATCTAAAACAATCATTTAAAAAATAATAATACATCTAAAAATGCCAAATAAAAATTTTAATATGGACCATATATGAAGTAGATCCAGTTCTGCTCATAAAAAACAATCATAAAAAAAATGCAATTTTTTTAGTTTTTATATGGACCATATAGGAGTAGATCAAGTTCTGCTAAAAAAAAACAATCATCTAAAAGATAAGAATTCATCTAAAAATTGCTAAATAAAAAGTTTAATATGGACCATATATGAAGTAGATCAAGTGCTGCCCATAAAAAAATATCATCTAAAAAATAACAATTAATCTAAAAAATGCCGCATAAAAAGTTTATATGAACCATATACGAAGTAGATCCAGTCCTGCTTATCGAACTAAAACAATCATATAGGAAGTAGATGCAGTTCTGCTTATAAAAAACAATCCTCTAAAAAATGCCAAAGAAAAAGTTTAATATTTACCATATAAGAAGTAGATCCAGTCCTGCTCATAAAAAACAGTCATCTAAAAAAATAAGAATTCATCTAAAAAATGCCAAATAAAAAATTTAACCATATAGGAAGTAGATCCGGTTCTGGTCATAAAAAAGAATTATCTAGAAAATAATAATTCATCTAAAAAATTCCAAATATTAGTTTTTATATGAACCATATAGGAGTAGATTCAGTTCTGCTCATAAAAAACAATCATCTAAAAAATAAGAAATTATCTAAAAAATTCCAAATAAAAAGTTTAATATGGACCATATAGGAAGTAAATCCAGTCCTGGTTATAAAAAAAAAGCATCTAAAAAATAACAATTCATCTAAAAAATGCCGCATAAAAAGTTTATATGGACCATTTAGGAAGTAGATACAGTCCTGCTTATCGAAAACAATCATCTAAAACAATCATATAGGAAGTAGATCCAGTTCTTCTCATAAAAAACAATTATCTAAAAAATAACAATTCATCTAAAAAATGCCAAATTTTTAGTTTTTATATGGACCGTATAGAAGTAGATCCAGTTCTGCTCATAAAAAACAATCATCTAAAAATTAAGAATTCATCTAAAAATGCCAAATAAAATGTTTAATATGGACCATATAAGAAGTAGATTCAGTCCTGCTCATAAAAAAAAATCATCTGCCGCATAAAAAGTTTATATGGACTATATAGGAAGTAGATCCAGTCCTACTCATCGAACTAAAACAATCATCTAAAACAATCATATAGGAAGTATATCCAGTTCTGCTCATAAAAAACAATCATATAAAAAATAACAATTCATCTAAAAATGCCAAATAAAAATTTTAATATGGACCATATAGGAAGTAGATCCAGTTCTGCTCATCAAAAACAATCATCTAAAAAATGCAAAATTTTTAGTTTTTATATGGACCATATAGTAGTAGATCAAGTTCTGCTCATAAAAAACAATCATCTAAAAAATAAGAATTCATCTAAAAAATGCGAAATAAAAAGTTTAATATGGACCATATAGGAAGTAGATCCAGTGCTGCTAATAAAAAAATATCATCTAAAAAATAACAATTCATCTAAAAAATACCGCATAAAAAGTTTATATGGACCATATAGGAAGTAGATCCAGTCCTACTCATTGAACTAAAACAATCATATAGGAAGTAGATCCAGTTCTGCTCATCAAAAACAATCATCTAAAAAATAAGAATTCATCTAAAAAATGCAAAATTTTTAGTTTTTATATGGACCATATAGGAGTAGATCAATTTCTGCTCATAAAAAACAAACATCTAAAAAATAAGAATTCATCTAAAAAATGCCAAATAAAAAGTTTAACATGGACCATATAGGAAGTAGATCAAGTCCTGCTCATAAAAAAAATCATCTAAAAAATAACAATTAATCTAAAAAATGCCGCATAAAAAGTTTATATGGACCATATAGGAAGTAGATCTAGTCCTGCTTATCGAACTAAAACAACATATAGGAAGCAGATCCAGTTCTACTCATAAAAAACAATCATCTAAACAATCATATAGGAAATAGATGCAGTTCTACTCATATTGGTTTTAACGATCTTAGTGCCTTCCGTTTTTCTTTGTCACGCTTTCTTTCTTTTCTTCTTCAAGTAGTTTAACCTACAAAATAAAAGAGCAATTCAGCCCACTATATGTTGGCCACTAACTGGTAAATATAAAATTTCGAGTTTTCTTAGATATTTAGCAATGCAAATGTGTGGTTGAAAGTGAACCGCAATAAACGTTTTGCATCAATAACCAACATGTACATAATAAAAACATGCTTTCCCAAATATGCGATACAGAAAATTAGTGCAGGAAAATAATGTAAAAAAACATTATCCAAGAAATCACATACCAATTGCTTAACTGCTTAACACTAAAATAATTACATTTTGTAAATCGCAGTTAGCCACGTAGAGATAAGTTAAAATCATATCTATGCATCGTTACCTCCAATTTTGATGGTCTTGAAATGCAAATATATGTAGTGAGCGTTAATTAAGTAATAACCCAATGTCCATAACAATATATGAGAAGTTAGTGCAAATTCTCCATCAAGGCCTTCTAAGCTGTGGCAAACATTTAGCTACTGAGATTTACTGAATTGGTTTAAACTAATCAAAACAAATAGTAACAATCCAAATACATCCATAGTTGAAAGGTGGGGCTACTCTAAAAACCCGTGAAATTCATGGATATTTTAAAGAGACGTTATAGAAAATAGTTTATAACGTGTGTTACGAAGCATGACATTACAAAGAATCACACTCGTATAAGCAATTGTAAATATAAAGTTGGTGCTAATGAAGCATGTCTTCTATCGTCCTATTCGCTTGTTAGAAACACATATGGTATCTTCATGTTCACATGTAGAAAACATATTCATACAAACTTTCACCTTTTATTTTGCTATGATAAATTCTCGATCTTCAACCCCATTTACTAAATTTATTTATAATAGCCTCTTCACCAGCTTCCTACATTTCAAACAGGTTCATCTCATTCCTCAACAGTTACATTTAGTGCGCATACATTCAACCGCAAACCATTTACTTTCATAACCTTTACATGACAAACATCAACACGAATATGAACCATCTTTGATACCTCGCCACCAACATTTACTAAAGCTCAAGACTTGGATTATCAGTAGCACCCTACAACCAAAAGGTAAATATAAAAAACCTTATCAATTGGAGTCAATATGTACTCAAACTTAAAATTAACTCTTCACATATATTTATAGAACTTTAATATATACTAATTTGTATGAATTTGGTTACTCAAACTCAAAATCGACTCAAACCAACTTCATTTTGGTTACTCCAAAAAGTGCATAAAATATAGTACTAACCACATTTTCTATTCCTATACTTAGGGTTATAGTTATGAACATGGAATGTGGATGTGCACTATCAGATTATACCTTCAACACCTGTAGTGATACATGATCAGGTTGTAGTGTTGGTGAGCGATTAACCCCCATTCTTTACATGTGGTATGCACCAGATTCAGTTTCTATCACATATCTTTTCACCTATCCTGGTGTTTTGATAAGTTCCCTACACATAGGTCCATTATTAATCACCATCCGATAATTCAGGTCCTATTTTACTCGATTCCAAAACCTCATTACTTAATATTAGATTCATTGTTTGGTTCCACAAAGCTACATTTGACAGTATAATAACACAAAGTATACGGTTTTGTAACATAATAGTGATTTGAGTTAAATTTAGTTGTAAAATTACTTTACATAGTTCTTTGTAATCGGTTTGGTCTTGTTTTATGTTGCTTTTTCTATTCTCTTCTGAATCTGAGGCTCCACCCGAATAGATGGCGTCACTCACTCATTCTTCTTGGTAGTACATTTTTTGATATGCTTGCTGGTCTGAAAACAAACAACATTAAGAAATAAGTTATCTTGCATTCACTCATCGATCATCATTGTTTTAAGCTTATAACTATAAACCGAAAATGTATACCTGAGCTTAAAATCCATTGACAACTTTTATACTCGAACCGTTAAAGGGGTTGTTAAAGATGTCCTTGAGAACAACTATTCCTTAGCCTGGACAGCAGGACCAACATCAGTAACTGTTGATATCCTTATAGTGAAATATAATTATGGTTAAAACTTATGTTTAGTGGTTCTGCTTGCTATGATTAGGTACTGCAAACTATTTGAACGGGCTATTGTTCGGAAACTATCAATGGTCCATTAGTTCTAACAATTAGGTACACTAAATATCAAGTAAGAAACTATCAATCCATTCGGAATTATAGTATATAACTGTCATATAAAAATGGTGTTTGGATATTAAGCTACTTGAATAACCTTACCTAAACACCCCCTAAGTTATGAAAATCCCCAAACACGCTAATAACCGGAACAACATATCCTAGTACGTCACAGTTGGCTCCATTTTAACAAAATCTAATGATTAACCATACAACATCTTACGTGTACCTACACTTCCTTATAACCATTTGTCATTATAAACTAATCCTCTAATAATATAAAGTATACCAAATTTAAGAAAGTTAGAACCTAATCTGGCATAAACGACATTAAAGTTTAACATGAAAAATTACCTTTTGGTACGGATTTCGTACATTTACCAAACAAACATATCTAGTTTTCCAACTCATTTGAATAGTTATAATATATCTAATTATGTTATATCGTAATACGGGTCACAGCAGAAAAGTGTGTTTAAAACACGGTTTAATGAATTAATATTTGCCACTATTTTTAGGGTATATATGTCCTATATCAAAAATTTAATACACCAATTCATTATATTAACTAATACTAATAAATCGAATAATGGGGTTACACAGGTCATAGTTCTAACGTGTAACCAAATGCTTGCATCACGCTAAATCATTTTATATAAAAGGTGATAATATTATTGCATTCGTAACATTTATTATTGATAATATCTAATAAAGGTTAAAAATGGAGTAATAGCCTATGCGGGTGAGATGACAGTCTTGTGTAACATAAAATTACCCGTCTTGACTCAAACCCAAAATGATGAGTCACTCGACCCATCGGTTTCACTACCCTTCAAATCAAAGTAAGAAAAAAAGATACTTACCTGTAACAACCTTTATTTGTGACTCCATTTTGATCCATAATGTTGTTCCACTGACATCCACAACACGACCCTGGTATTCTTTCCAGGGACCAACTGAATTTTGATGGATGTTTTAGACAAAGAATCTCTTCCTCTTCCTCCACCTATGTGCCTCCCACCAGCTACATTGTATCACAAATGTTGATTAAAAGGATCCATAAAATCTAATATAGATAATAACTCAACTCATTGTAGTCGACTTTTCACAATCAAAATCATCTTTTCAAAGTTATCGAGAAATTTAGTTATTGGATCACTACTAAATGCGTCAAAAGTGTCACCTTTAATAAAAAGGTACATTTATTGGAGCAATACCATATCATAATTTTTTAATAAATCTTTGAAATAGTAACCATATAACCAATATCTACCGACCACCTGCCACTCTATGGTAACATATATGCCTAAGAACCTACATAATTATTGCCTCAAAGTCAGCAACAAAATTCTTAACTATTAACAAAGAATATGATAATTTAATGGGGTGCATCACACACTTAAATAAGCGTAGTGATAAGGTTTTAAAATGTACCATTTTGAGGGGTCGTTTTAGTCCTTATTTGATCACTTTTGTATCCGTTATTGCTTAATATCGTTCCTTTTCACTTTTTAGGTCTCTTGAAGGCAAAATGCTGGAATGACACTTATTTGGACGAAAAGGCGCGAATATATGAAGAAAATGGCCAAAGTCAAAATCGAGACACTCACAGTTGCTGAAATTAGAAGGCGACGGTGTCAGGTGCTAAATTGCGACGCCGTCCGAGGATTTTTGCGACGGTTCAGAACCCAAAACTCGTATTTTCAAGTGACGACGTCTAGTTGTGAAAGAGTAGTCCGTCGCTACTCAGACGGCCTAGATGCAATCCAGACGACGTCAGAAGCTGAAGAGGACGGCGTCACGGACATAAGGTGACGCCGTCGCAAGGTTAACGTGGCCAAGACGAAACCCTAATGACGGCGACACGACGGCGTCACTAAACATAAGGTGAGGCCGTCGCATATGTAATCTTATATATAGAATCCGAATTTTTCAGTTTTAGGAGAGTCTTTTGGAGTGAAAACCTAAAACCGAACCTAAGGTGTCTTGTACAGTATTTTAGGGTTTTAAACCCTATCTTACATCAAGATAAGTATTTACTTCATTAATTCAATTATGTCTTTGATTATTTGTGTGTATGCTTGCATGTTCTCCATGTCCGGCTAATTTATTTGTGTGTTTGCTTAGAAAGTATGAAACTTAATTATTGAATATTGATTGGTTGTTTCTTATCTTAGTTGATATATGATCTAGTAATGAGATAGGTCATTCGTTGTGTACTTAATGCTTGATTCATCTTTGTGAACCTTAGAATATAATTACCTGAGTAGTTGTAGGCTAAACCATCCAAAGAGGGCCTTAGAGTAAGAGTTTATCATCCCTAGTGGGTTTGTAGACGAGACCCTTTGGTAAGTTCAAAGAGTTAGGGAGAAACGCATACCCTACAACTTTAGACACACAACGCAACTAAGAATAAGGACGTGACAACTCAACCATCAATAGGAGATAATTAAGGAGTAGTACAACCTAAGTAAACACATCTTTAAACTATCATACGAGCACACATTAATTAGACATAGACTCCCACAACCTTAGTTTAGATAATTAGATAATAGTAGAGTAATCGGTAGAAATACCAAAACCCCCCAATCCAATACCCGAGATTCGTACCTTTCCATTTCATAAAATATAAAAATACAAAAAATAATCTTCCTCAACCTTAACCTTAGCGTAGTAACTCCTTACTAGCATTCCTATTTCCCTAGAGAACGATATCAATACCCGTGGCTTACCCTAATTACTACACTACAACGATTAGGTTCACTGCCTAGGGTGTTATAAAACTTGCTCGAAGAAAAGGAAGTTTCCTTGACCCCGAACGACGCGTGTAGCGTTACCAAGTTTTTGGCGCCGCTGCCGGGGAATAGAATAGCTAGTTAGTAGTCCACCTCGTTTAGGTTCTTTGCTTGATTCCTATCAAGTAAATTTTTCTTATTTTTAGCTTTCTCTTAGTCTATCCCCCTTCTTCGTGACCCTTTGTTCGTAACCCCGTCACTTTTCATCATGGAAGGTGATAACCAACCACCACTCATCAACCCACCACCAAATGACCCGCCAAGAGCCCGTACGCTTGGTGAATACTCAAGACCAAGCCACCTAGGCTATAGGAACACCATTGAGCTTCCCGACCAAGCCCAAACTATGGCCCTGCGATCCGACACCATCCGGTTGGTGCAAAACGGATGTGCATTCCATGGACTTCGTTCCGAAGATCCAAATCAGCATCTGAGGGATTTCCTCAAAATTGTCGATTCCATCGACCTTGATGCTACTACTCGGGAGACCACGCGCCTGCGTCTCTTCCAATTCTCTCTACGGGACCAAGCTAGTAATTGGCTTGAGCGACTTCCCGCCGGCTCCATCTCAAGTTGGGATGATCTTACCTCTCGCTTCCTTGCTCAATTTTTCCCACCGGGGAGAACCACTAAGCTTAGGAATGAAATCTTGATGTTCCAACAATGTCAAGGTGAATCTCTCTACGAAGCATGGACCCGATTCAAGGACTTACTTCATAAAGTCCCTCATCACGGCATTGATCTTTGGCTCCAAGTCCAAATCTTTTATGATCATGTCAACTTCCCCACTAAGCGATCCATTGACCAAGCGGCCGGTGGAAAACTTAGTGATCTCACCGCGGAAGAATCATGGGGTATAATAGAGGACCTCGCCCTCTATGACAACGAAAGTTGGGATGACCCCCGTGAGCTGCCCAAAACCGTTAAGGCAATCTCCTTGCCTCCTCCCGACCGTAGGATGATCGAACTTGAAGATCAAGTTAGATTCCTCATGAGCTCCTACGAAAATCCTAAATCTTCACACCATGTGAACAAAGCTTCTTCCTCGTGTGAGCCGTTTTGTGATCCTCATAACACGCGCACTAGCACCCGATCCCAAGAACATGCTTCCGTTGACTACGCATCCTCACGTATTAATGGAACGGGAGGAAGATTCCCTACAATACCCGGACCTAGGAATTTCAATGAAACCCGAGAGGCATGGAAAGGCAAGCCCGACTTCTACTGGGGACAAACCAAAGAATTCACCTCCAATGATTTCTCATGGCCCCCACCTAACGGTCCTAACCAACAAAACATCGAAGGGATGTTGCAAAACCTAGTTGCATCCCAAGAAACCCAAATGGCTAAGCTCTCGGACCGCTTTAACCATCAACAAGCCGAGATGGATAGGAAAATAGACAACCTTTTGAAAGCCATAACTAATAGTGATAAGAAGGTTAGTGCTATCTCAACTCCCCAGCCTTCAGGTATAGAGATTAAGGATCCAAGCAAGCTAACTAAGCATGTCCAATTCGTCAATAACATCGCCTTAGTTGAACCTAATGAAACAAATGACGAAGAAGACTATACACTTGTGGATGATGAAACACCCGAGGAAGTAGATGAAGTAGACATTGACTATTTCAACAAATTTCCTACGGAAGAAGAACTATCTCGCCACCCTCACTTAGTGCGTGACCTTCGTCACATGTATGTTAGGAAAAGCCCTCGAATCAAGTTTGGGAACCCTTGGAATCTTAACATACCATGTGTCATAGGACACCTTTTTGTGGCAAAAGCCTACATTGATCGCAAATCCCCAATCAACATAATGACTAGCACCTATTACAATTGGATATTGAAGAAGCCTATTCCAACTAGGCAAGACCCCAATGATCCTAATGTTAGTTGCAATTTTCTCGGAAGAATTAAGGGATTGCCCGTTTATGTAGGTAGTTTCACGTTTCCTACGGACTTCATAATTGTGGATGATATTAGCACGGCCATAGACCCTAGCTTGTCCCATGTTATTCTAGGAAAACCTTTCATAGAAAGCACCGGGATGACCTATGACCCCTCGTTAGGAGTAGTGCGATTCAAGAATGAGACCGATGACATAGCTTACCAAATGCCGTTTAAGATTGAGAAGTTTTCATCACTCTCTAATGATGAAAAGGAACTTAAACTGTCGGTCTATTATAGGAATGATGAGGATAGGGAAAAAGGTGTTGATTATGTTATGGCTAAGATTTTCGGATTCTATAAGGATTGCTTAAGCCTAGGACCGGAATATAGGACCAATTGGGGAGAGGATGAACTCTTAGAGAAGTGCATTATAGGGCACTTCTACAACATGGAATCCCCCATTAGAGACCGTCATGAGGGCGGTAATGAGAAAACGTAGGAGTACGACTATGAGTCTAGCTACAAGACTCTTAAATAAAGAAAAGCGCTTCGTGGGAGGCAACCCATGCTTAATTGTTTGCTTGTTGGTGTCATATATCTTTTATTAATTGTTTATCCTCATGTTTAAATTTGTAAAAATGCTTTATTTTGTTTTTAACTTCGTCTTAATTGCATATAAATGTATTTTACATAAGGGATAAGTGTAGGGAGGATTACACACGTTTTCAAAAGAAACGTAAACATGAGAATAACAATTAACGAAAAGATATTTATGTTTGTTTGTTCGAGTCAAATGCTTGTATCGAGTCATAATGAATGTTTTGCAGAAATTTTTTCAGATTCTAAAGATGTAAATTTTCCAAAATTTTTTCAAGAAAATCGCAGACCAGTTTTTGTCAGGATAACCTGACGGCGTCAGGATTGCAACCTGACGGCGTCAGGAAGGAGTAAAAACATCAGATTACTTTTTTTCTCGTTTTCTGAGCTACTTATAAATTTTTGGAATTTTCCAGGTCTTAATTTTCTTAGAAATTCTGTAAACATCCATTCCACAAGCATTATATCCTAGTTTAAATCGAGTCTTATATATATTATTACCGCCGATTTTACGCGAAGGTTTCGTTTGTTTTCTTCAAGTGTGCAGGTTTAGTTTGTCAAGAAGAAGTTACATAAGATTGGAAGGAGCTTTTCATGCAATAATTCTTCTTGAAAAGGATTTAACCACCACTTTACACGGATCCTACCGAGCTAATCAGGGGAGTACTAGTTTCTTTCATTTTTTATTACCTTCTTTTATCATAACTTTGATACTTTCGGGGAACATTGGGGACAATGTTCAGTTTAAGTGTAGGGAGGGAAAATAAAACGGGAACTTTGAAACTATGCTTATCCTTGACTATTTGCTTTGTCCAATTGTGATTGTGTAATAAACCATGAGGAAATGTCGATTAGGGTAATTTTGGCACCAAATTTAAAATTTTTCATGACATATAGGAGTGGGCCATTAGTCTTAACAAAAGCGTCTCATGGATAGGAAGTTGCATGACTAGCACAAAAACCCTTTACCACCCAAATTCCACCAAAATGTGAGGATCGCCCTTAGATTAGTAGGAATTAAAGCATTCATCTTCAATGCTTAGAGTGTGAACCGGTAGTATATTAGATTCTAGAACTTGTTTTGTGATGCATTCCGAGATCGCAAGTGAGGCTACACTTGTGTAGTTAGGAATAACTAAATGATAAGAGGCATTAGGATAACCCTTGTTTGATACCCGTAATATAATTACTTCTTCCATATCGGTTGAGTAATTCCCCCACACCCTTTGCGTTGTACTCATCTTTAGTACACGATACCCCTAGTTAACCCCTCAGAGCCTATCCTTTTCGCGGTTTTCGTGATGTTTCGGTTCTTCCGGAATATCAATGAAGAACATTGTTTACACCCCACCCCCAAATATACACCCAAATCGCCTTAGCCTACCCCTTATGCACTCACTTTTAGTGCAAATTTTTGTTATCACCCCAAACCCTTAGTTCAATTATCTAGTTGCTTGCATAAGTTGCTAAGTCGAGTCATATCCTTTGTATACAGTTTTGGGACGATTGGGATTCATGGAAAAAGTTAAAGTTTATGAAATGACGGGAAGGGAACGTTAAAAATTCAAATTCCATTTGTTTGCATAATAATGTACCCCAAGTGTTTTGATCTTTTCAAATCGGGTCAAATTAGTGTTAGAGTAATAAAAACTCAAGTGTAGGGATATGCCTATAAATCCCTAGTATTTTGATGTTATCGTAGAGGATGGTAGAGTAAAAGTGTATGAAAAAAAAATTCTAAAAAAAAATAGAAAAAGAGAAAAGAAAAAAAATAGAGTGTAAAAAAAAAAAAAAAAAAAAAAAAAAAAAAAAAAAAAAAAAAAACGGGCTACTATCCTACATTTATCTTTGAATTTATGTTTGTTTATTTCAGTTATCTAGAGTTTAGAGTGTCGAGTCTTGGCTTAGCAACGCCATTCTTCGTATGCATTTAACATAGAGATTTTTGACTTGCCACCACTAAATAGCCTATCCCACCAAACCCTTTGTTTCCCTACCGTAAGCCTAACATTACAACCCTTTAAAAGACCTCTTTGATAGTCTTTCCTAGGTGCTTACGCCAAAGCGATGGAGGTTTGATCTATTCTCAAGCCTATGGTAATCTATGTACTAGGACCGGTTAATGAGTGTTTATCTTCCATTTCCTATTTGTTATATTTCATATATACACCCGAGAGAGATGTGAGTATCCAAACACCCCATGTGAGGTGCTAGTATGTAATTTCCGTGCTTGTTATGACTTTTGCGGGGCTTATATGTGTTGTGGACCGTTTTGAATTAATGCTTCATGACCCCTAACTTATAAATTAATTGGTTAAAAGCACATTTGCTTGAGGACAAGCAAATAACAAGTGTAGGGATATTTGATAAGGTTTTAAAAGGTACCATTTTGAGGGGTCGTTTTAGTCCTTATTTGATCACTTTTGTATCCGTTATTGCTTAATATCGTTCCTTTTCACTTTTTAGGTCTCTTGAAGGCAAAATGCTGGAATGACACTTATTTGGACGAAAAGGCGCGAATATATGAAGAAAATGGCCAAAGTCAAAATCGAGACACTCACAGTTGCTGAAATTAGAAGGCGACGGCGTCAGGTGCTAAATTGCGACGCCGTCCGAGGATTTTTGCGACGGTTCAGAACCCAAAACTCATATTTTCAAGTGACGACGTCTAGTTGTGAAAGAGTAGGCCGTCGCTACTCAGACGGCCTAGATGCAATCCAGACGACGTCAGAAGCTGAAGAGGACGGCGTCACGGACATAAGGTGACGCCGTCGCAAGGTTAACGCGGCCAAGACGAAACCCTAATGACGGCGACACGACGGCGTCACTAAACATAAGGTGACGCCGTCGCATATGTAATCTTATATATAGAATCCGAATTTTTCGGTTTTAGGAGAGTCTTTTGGAGTGAAAACCTAAAACCGAACCTAAGGTGTCTTGTACAGTATTTTAGGGTTTTAAACCCTATCTTACATCAAGATAAGTATTTACTTCATTAATTTAATTATGTCTTTGATTATTTGTGTGTATGCTTGCATGTTCTCCATGTCCGGCTAATTTATTTGTGTGTTTGCTTAGGAAGTATGAAACTTAATTATTGAATATTGATTGGTTGTTTCTTATCTTAGTTGATATATGATCTAGTAATGCGATAGGTCATTCGTTGTGTACTTAATGCTTGATTCATCTTTGTGAACCTTAGAATATAATTACCTGAGTAGTTGTAGGCTAAACTATCCAAAGAGGGCCTTAGAGTAAGAGTTTATCATCCCTAGTGGGTTTGTAGATGAGACCCTTTGGTAAGTTCAAAGAGTTAGGGAGAAACGCATACCCTACAACTTTAGACACACAACGCAACTAAGAATAAGGACGTGACAACTCAACCATCAATAGGAGATAATTAAGGAGTAGTACAACCTAAGTAAACACATCTTTAAACTATCATACGAGCACACATTAATTAGACATAGACTCCCACAACCTTAGTTTAGATAATTAGATAATAGTAGAGTAATCGGTAGAAATACCAAAACCCCCCAATCCAATACCCGAGATTCGTACCTTTCCATTTCATAAAATATAAAAATACAAAAAATAATCTTCCTCAACCTTAACCTTAGCGTAGTAACTCCTTACTAGCATTCCTATTCCCCTAGAGAACGATATCAATACCCGTGGCTTACCCTAATTACTACACTACAACGATTAGGTTCACTGCCTAGGGTGTTATAAAACTTGCTCGAAGAAAAGGAAGTTTCCTTGACCCCGAACGACGCGTGTAGCGTTACCACGTAGTTAGATTAAATTTCGAAAACAAAGAACCTCAAGCTTGATATCTAAGAAAGTGACAAATAGTAGTAAAAATGATCCCTTTGTACGTCCTTTGTTTTTGTTAGAATATGTTGTAGATAATAGGTTATTAAAAACCATGATGACAAAGAGATATATATATAAGGTTCAACCAATATTTTATTAGTTAGCTTACTTGTTTCCACTACTTCTTTAATTAACGGATTTGTCAATGCGGCTCACTTCCAACTACCTTTTAGACACCCGTTTTATGAGATAGGGTTGATTGGACCCCGAGCAAGCTGCAAGCAACACATAGATACTGACACGTTAGACCAAACCAACAAATTTGTCTAATTGAGCATCACTACCGATAAACAGATTCGATATAAACTTCTTTGCAACTACCCTTGAAACCATCAAAGCTGGCAGTAACCAACTCAAACCCAAAATACAAAGAATTTCTATGATAACTAAATTAGTATTAGATTTGTCTGTTAGTTTCTAATATAAGTTAATTTCTAACACTTATTTTGTTTAGACACTAATTATTAATAAGCAACCCCAAACACCCTCTTTATAATCTGTAGTTGCATAAGAATTGCAAAATTTTAAATGCATTTGACTTATAGCTAATTGATCATACATATAAAATATAACAAAATGGAAATGAAACAAACATTTGCATTGATAACCTAACTGATACTAAAATGAACAATATTTGAGACTAACGTGATACCTCATTTATCGATTTCATGATCATCTCTTGGAATTTATGTTTCAGCTGTGGAAATTTGAGTTCAGAAGGGCCACTTTCATATCCGATTTCCATGTCTTGTTCAAACGAATGCGATATGGAGTCCCTGTTATTTTGACTCTTTTTTTCAATGTTTCTCGCTTTCATATCTGATAGCATTAATGCATTTAGAAAAAAACTGATAACATATACCAGTCTTTTATAAAAGTAAATTATTTGATATTACAACGATCATTAACTGAAATAACAAATTTCACAAATATTGTTAATAATCATACTTTCCAGAGATTCCATTAGGACACCTTTCTTCCCAAAAAGCACAGTCTTGATCCATTTTCCAGGAGGCTTCACCAATTTATCACTTAAGAAGTTTTGATAAGCAATCCCAAATACCCTATATTCATATCACTTAAGCAGTTTTGATAAGCAATCCCATGATACATAGTACCAATCCCTTGTATTTATGTCGGATATGGTGCCCTCACAGGTGAAATGCACATCCTGCATTCGTTAAAAAATTAGCATATAAGTCAATAAGCACAGAAAAAGTATCCAAAATAGCTTATAAAAGCACAAAAGAATATAAACCAATAGGCACTCTTGATCGTATAAGCACTAACCAAACACCCCCTAATTCAGGCATCAAACTTTAGTCGTTAAGAAAATTTTGAGCTTTTCTTCACTTCTTAAACTTTTAGACGTATTTGACTGCATTAACCAAAAACTAATTAAATTCAACTGAAACTATCCAGATCGTTAATTATACTAAGACACTCGAAGGCCAGTATTTCCATACGCAATATATTAATACCTTACCTACAATGGAATCCATTATGCCTACCCTGAATTTCCATAGGGTTGTACAACATGATCAGACAAACATGCTGCTTTATTAGTCGTTACCAACAATGGCTATCCTACAAAAGGGAATACTTGAAGTTACATGTTAGTCCTACAAACTTAACCGACAATAAAACCTTAATCTTATTTGTAAATATGGATATATAAATTAATGTTAGGCGAACTCGTTGTAGAAACTCCAATAACAAATATACGTAACATTCATTTAAACAAATGAGATCAAACCAAGGCTGATTTTGATGATCAGAGCCACCATATTTGTAATAAGAAGAAATTGATTGGTAGTTGCTGCAAACAAAAGTGGTTGGATATTTCATCTTAAATGCATCTAAATGCATACCTCAATTTGGATTCGTTGTTGCTGCAGGTGGGTGAGTCCTTTTTTCAGAAGTAGCCATCTCAACACGTAACTTTTCCAGTTTCCGAGCTTTAGCGAGTCAACTGTTTTCCATCGCTTGAAGATGCTCGTAGTTCTCTGCATGCCTCTTCTTCTCATGTTTAACAATAGTTCTGAAGAAGTAAAATTGATGTTATTGCAATACCAAGTGTTAGGATAACTTGCAATAGCAAGTATTGTGAACGGGTCAACCCATCAGTAACTACATATCAAATAAACATACTCATCCTCAGTTAGATCATGTACCTTAACCCATTTGACATATCACGAAAAGAACTTAACCCAAAGTAATAACTATGAGTCAAAATCACAGCCTCTACTTTTACCTTAAGTGAGATGTCTCCTATGGGTGAAACAAATCAGGGGTTGCCCATAGTGTACTCAAATGCTTACAACCTCTTAAATCAAACACAATTGTATAAAATATCCCATGCTCTACTTAATTACTCTGCATCTTAGTAATATTACCTTGATTATTAATAGCTCTCTACTTGTTCCACTGTATATAGAGTTACAAAGCCATCCTACATTTATAAAAGAAATAATTCCATCTTAAGAACATGCATAGCCAATACTGAAAATTCTTGTTGTGATTCACGAATTTGAAGTTACATAAAAAGTATTCATGAAACCTATTTTTTGTTCTCTAAATAATGCATAAAGTTAATAAAAAAAAAACTGATTACGGGCAATAAAACAATGGAAACACTATTATTTATGTCGAGGGTGGGATTTGAACCCACGCCATTTCAGACCAGAACCTAAATAAAAACTAATCGACCTCCTATTCTTTGAATAGCGGCCGGTCAACATAAATAATAGGAGAATTACACATGAAACGTATTGCCTTCTTATCAAATATCCGACCTAGAACTGCCTTATAGCGATCTACCAAAATTGACGTCTTGATATGTGCTTAAACACATATCTTTTCATTAGTAAATCTGACCCAAAATAACCAAGAAAGAGCCGTTTATTGCTAATATTTGTGGTTTTCTTGAGTTTGTGCTTGTGCAGGTACGGATATGTAAAAACACGCAAAAAGGAACCAAATCAGACGTAAATCCGAGAACGAGAGATCAAGAGAGCTTTAGCCGAGCCGGAAGATCAAAATTGAGCATTTATGAAGATTTTATTCTCCGAGGATGATTTTTGGAAGAAATAACCAAGTTTGAAGAAATGTCAAAAATGGCCCTTCAACTTTGAGTTTTTGGCAGAAATGGCCTTTGAAGAATCAAAAGTTGCAAATTCAACCTTGGTTTATTTGAAGATTGACAAATTCAGTCCTTTGAAGATACTTTCAGAATTTACATGTTTGGCCCTTGGAGTTCCAGCTTTTACAAGTTTGGTCCTCTAGTACAACATGGGTTCACTACTAATCCTTTATTCAAGTCCAAGATTGTCCTAAGTCCAATATCCATTACAAATCACACGGCCCAATCCTAAAAACTATACCCGGTCCAATACCAACAAACCAACCCCGCCCGTTAATAACTCACAACCCGAATACCTATTTTACCCGACCACTAAACCCAAGTCAACGCACCTGACCCGGTCAACACACCTTTGAAAAACAATAAAATAAACCAAACGCGCCCTACAGTAACTCGTCTTCCCCATCCCAAACACCCTTTTACCCACCATTTACCCACCAATCCCAAACACCTTAACATCGTACTAAGCATCTATCCACCTTCTAGAAGATGACTTGTCAGATAGGAATGCCAACGTGGACAAATGGAGCTATCCTATTGGCCGAAACACCTCACCAGGTGAACTGGAAGGCAGTGATTGGCTATTGTGACTCATAGATGACATGTGGCTGTGGATAAGCCTTCTAGGCTCTTCCAAGAGGATCCCAAGACCTCCTGATGGCTATAAAAGGACCCTCTTGGCTCATAATTGAAGTCGTGCAATTCCTAGTTTTCATTTTAGCTTATTGTTCTTATTTTTCAGTAGTTTTATAAATGTTTTCTTAAGCTTTTATTGTATTTTCAATTCCTTGTAACCCTTTTTCAATATTAATAAAAGTTCCAAGTTTTTAGATTTTATCTTGCATTTCTTATTTAAAGTAATCAATAAGCTATATGGAATAATGGAATAAGCTCATTTCAGCTTATTATAGCTTTAGTGAAGCTTATATTGCACCCTCACTGTCCACTTTATTCATTTACATTCACAAAATCTCCAGGTCAACGAAAGTCAACTGTGTGGTAATCTTGGTTCAGAAATGGATAAGGGTTGATTTGATGATGGATCTGGGTTGAGTTGATGTTATATGGTTTAGGTTTAGTGGTTCTATTGCTGGTTTGCAAGCCATTGTGGCTGGACCTTTTGTAAGTGTGCTTCTAAGTCTCATTTCTAGCTTATATAAAGTAGCAATAGTTATTTCTATTAGATCTGTTAGAATGTTGATTATAGCTGTCACATTAGCTTTATTTCAGTGTTTTGAATCTGATTTGATGATTAGCATAGGCTGTCTTTGTGTTTGAACTTGAATAAATTGCATAACAGTCAATAAAGGAGTGTTTGGATCAGGGTTTTAAACTGTTTTAGAGGTCAATATATTAGAGTAGATAAGTAGTTTGAGGCTTATCATAGTTATTTGCTTTCATATCTATCCTTGTTTTGTGCTTGTCTTCATCAATAGTCAAAAACTATTTTGTATCTGTTCTTGTTCTCTTAACTGTTGAAATCAGTTGCTATACATCCATCATATGGGTGTATAACTTGATAAGCTAGCTTGCCATTGTTGCATTACATCATATTTCATCTAAATCAGTCAATCATTTGATCTCAAATCTCACAAAAGTCAAGTTTTCAATCTGTTTTTAAAAGTCAAACCCATGTAAAAATCAGATTTATGCAGATCTTGCAGACACTGCACAAGGTTTAATACAGATTGTTATGGTCTCATATTTGGCTCATTTGCAGTTTGCTAGGTGGTCTTTAAGACCACATATCTGTTTTGTACTCAAGCTTTTCTAAGAAGCTTATGAATAAGCTCAAACATAGGACTAGTTCACTGTTTTGGCTTAGAAAATCAGTTAGCTCATAATATTGGTAGTCTGCTTAATTGAGGTTAGGAGTAGCAGTAGATAGTTGCTTTAGAGTAGTTTTGGTATTAATTAGCTTTTGTAATCATTTGGTGGCTATTTGTGCTTATTTGCTTATTCATAAGTGCTTATTTTAACTCCATTTACACTGCAGCTCTATTATCTTACACATTATCATCATATTTCTTATTTTTCATAGATTTAGATTATCATTTTAGAATTTTCCTGAATTTTTCATTAATTTTGGTCACTGTTTAGTATTTTTCTTATTTAAAAACAGTTTTTAATCATTTTCAATTAGCTTTAATTGCAAATAATTAAGAAAAAATTCAAAAAAATAATTTTTCAATTTTCCCAGTTTAAGAAAAATATAAAAAGCATAAAAAAGATTTTTCCATATTTTTCCCCTTTTATTTGGTATTTTTCACAATTTAAATTAGATTGAAATAGTTTTAAATTAGTATAAAATAGGAAATTAATCAGAAAAATAAAAAAATAGTTTTGGAAAGTCTCTTATGGTATTTTAGATTTTATAAAAATAGTTTCATATTTTTCTCCTTAAATTTCATAATTTTTAGTATTTTAATTTAGTTTAAAAGGTTAAAAATTAGTTTTTAATTTTAATAAAATCCAGAAAAATCCAAAAAAATAGTTTTAATTCTAAAATAGTTTTCTAATTACATTTCTAGAGTAAAAGTAATTTTAGGCATTTTTAGGATATAATTTAGACGTAGTTGCATTTTAATTCGCACTTAGGATTTCCCGTAAAATAGATTTCCTTAATTACTTTCCCCACTCCCGTAGTTTAATAAATCAAAATCAAACAAATCAATACATCGAGCATTAAATTCCAAACCAAGAACGACGTTGGCAATTCACGCCTCGTTGGGAAACGATTCGGGTTGACTAATCCGTATACACGATCACACACGGGATTTGATTTATTATTCTTTTTTCTAAAGGAATTTGAATCTATCTTCGTGATTATTTTTTATATCGATATTGAGGTTTTATCCACACACATAACCCCTAAGCCTTCATTATCAGCAAATCAGTGTCTGAACCGTTTTAAGTTTCTTACGGTTAGTCATTCACAAGTGGCTAGCTTGTGTGAGTAAACTTGACGTGTTTTGGCACTGAATCACGTCTCGCCCTTAAAATTGGTTTTTTTCCATTAATTAATGTATGTACTTATAAACAAAGAAAGCAATAACTACAAACACTTGAAACTGTGAGATATACTTTAGCTCTTTGATTAAAACAATCAATTAACTCATGTCTATCTCTTGCAAATGGCTGCTTATTTCAGGACCAATGAGATAATCAATACTATTATGCAAAAGATAAATGATTAAACAAATAAAAAAATCTTGATATCTACCGGTAAATAGTATCAGGTACATTTATTTCCGCGCAGGAAATGCTACCTGTTCTCGGGTCTTTTCTTCCTATCGGGATATAATACGGCCCACAAACCTGCACCTACAATCACAACCATTACTACATTCACAAATTAATACCAAAGGTCTATTTTATTAAAGGTTTATTTTATTTCATGTTCATGTACCAGGAGAGTAGCATCTCTTGTAGCAATAGTAAAAACATCACCACATGAAACCCTTTCAGGAACCCTTTCAATGCGGCTAAACTCGTGGAAGCGTTCTTCTCTTCTTGAAAGGTAACCGTGCCCTCTTGCTTCACCAACCCGCAACAACCTTATACCAATATTTCATAAAAACTGAAAATGGCAAAATGAGCATGTAAATCATATAATACTGTAAACTATAGTTCAATAATGTATAGAAATAACGGGGAAAAAAAATATGCCAACTGTTTCTCGTACCTGTAATTAATGAATCCTTTTTTGGAATTCATTTATAGTCATACAAAGCCATAGACGTGTTCCATAAAAAGCAAGATCTCAAGCTCAAGAACCGCAGATATTTGGCACCTATATCTAATTTATATAGTCTCAAACTGATCAGTTGCTAAACTACTCAGACTAAATGGATTAACAATATAAAATATTATGAGCAACGTACCTTCTGATTTTGTAGCTGCATTCTGGTTCGACTGCATGTTGCAATGCAAATGATATCGACCACGATGCAACCATGAATTTCTTTTGCTGAATTTGCAACTCCTACCTCTTTTTTAACTCATTTCTCATCCTGTAAGCAACAGTCTTGCATCGATAACTATCCGGTATGAACTTCTATTAGTATTATAATGTATATACTATACTGTGCAAGTATCTTCAAATGAACTTCTATTAGCATGAATCTGATAAATAATTAGCATTTAAACTTAGATTCTTATATATTACATATAAAGGTTAACAGGGTTACCATTGAACTGTTGAATCGACCATATTCACAAATCTCCAAATCCTAGATACTCCTGCATGAGAACCACAAGGCAAGAAGATTAGAATTAACCACAGTAAAAAATTACATACATAATATATGGTTACTAAAATTTTTCATGAAAAAACTTGCAAGTATATAGCTCTAGGAAGCATCTTTTTCGAATGTTGCAAACCCGCTAATTTAACAAATTCAATAGAGGATTCATCACGTGCACCAATCACAAATACATTTTATCAAACAGTTGGTGTGCATAAAAAACACACATATAACATAAACTACAAATAATCATTTTCATCAATCCATATCATCTACTAACAATTAATATGCAAAATGAAAAAAAGATAAAACTTTTCAAACCTGTTTAATTTTCCCCAATCACATTCTACCTCCAAATATAAATTATAACATAATATACAGAAATATATCAAGATGATTTCTCAAAAAAAATAGGGGTTCGATTAAATATAAACATTAAAATTAATTCATCAAGTAATTCAAAGAAATTTCACAAGATATAATAAGAACTCTAAGGTTTCTGAAAAAATAATTGAATTCTGAGATGTCAAGGTTTGACATTTTGAAGAAGTACCTGACTAATTATGCAAGAATATATTTCAATCACCAAATTTTCTATGGTTTCTGCAAAAAAACAGCACATCAAAACATGTATACTATAGGATTTAAATCAAAACCTTAAAAAAAGATGAGTAGATGCGAAAACTTACGAATGGGATGATGTATCAAATGATTGGATGTGTGTTTTTGAATCGTGCAACTCATTAAGATATGATATGAATGGTTGATTGATATGTTTTGACTTTTGATTTGGATATGAAAATAGGATGAATTGTAACTGATTGGAAAATTAATGACTTTCCAAAAAGCAGAGGTGCTAAACGTAAGGAAGAAGTCTTAGGACCTCACGTGTTCCTGCACGTGATATACGTGGAGGGATGCATTGGGTGTTATACATTAGTGCTAAATATAAAAGTGTTTTTAATAATAAAATTTAATGCTGTGCTTTAAGAGGGTGGTACAGTATTTTCATATCTATACTATATAAAATGGAAAAATGGTCAAAGTGGAAAAAGTGAAAAATGTTGAAAGTTGAATGTTGAAAACATGGTCAATGGAGAGAGAAATAAATAATATAATTAATACCTTTATTAAAACACCCCATTACTCAAAAGTACAATAATCTATTCACATTGTACACCCAATTAAACGCACATCTACCAAATTAAAAATAATCAATTGAAACCGATACCGGGTTGACCCGTTGAAACCGATACCGGGTTGACCCGGGACGCTTCAAACCCGGCGGGCTGACCCGGTTTAATTTGACATTTTTTTGACCCAACCTATCGGTTTGACTCGGTTTAAATCGACCTGTTTTTTTTATTGGAACGGTTCAACCAGTTGAACCACCCGGGTGAAATCAGGTTTCAAATTTGACAAAATTATATGAGAAATGATGAAGTAGTTGTGGAACCCGTGAAAATTTTTTTTAAATGAGAGACCAAGTAATTGTAGTTTTTGGTTTATTTTGCTTTGACACATGTAATTTATTTTAAAAAATGTTGCTCTTGCACCATTTAAGGGACTAGCATATATGAATCGTCGTTTAAAAGTTAATATATATTGTATAGCCCTTTGTCCAGTGTATCAATAATGTTAAGTTTATTAAAATCACAAAAAATAAATAGTATTGTTATCTTTAGCAATAATTATTTGTACCTCAAACAAATAGCTTTGAACAATGCATAAATATCTATACAAATTGATAGTACAAAATAATCTTATATGGTGATATCCAATTTGCAAACTTACAATTTTAAAAGCCACACACCAAATGATAAAAGCTACACATGTAAAAAAATAGTTATCACTGCCTAAATTACTAACAAAACAACAAAAAGCGGTCACACATGTTGGCTATACCTCTAAACTACAATATAATATTGCCAACTACATAATACCGTTGCTTTTTGTAATGCTTGAATCTATTATTACTAAAAATCTTAATAACTTAAAACAATTCTATTAGAAAATATACTCACACACTTAGATCGACTCCACATAATTTTTTTTTAAAACTATATATTTATGCTGTTATGCAACCACGTATCAGAATTGTAGTTATTCGAAAACGATTCTCTAATGCTACAAATACAGTTTGTTGAAGGAAACTTATGGGTCGTCGGAACTTTGCAGAAAACTAGACATCGCTGCCGCTAGGCGCGGGTATTCGTCTATCTTTAAGATGTGTTAATTAACAAAAGTATTAACGGAAAGTATTGAGTTTATTGGTGGAATATACAAAATTTCGGATTTGTCACTACAATGTATAAATTCGTTAATGTCTTGAATAGGTAATTAAGTTTTCTATCTATTTCTTTCACATTTTTTTAACTTGTCTCATAGTTCTGATGTGAAAATCATCTATGATTAATAAACTATCATATTTTTCATTCATGTAAATGGTACTCTCGATCTCTATCCTATCACCTGACGCCACAAATAAGCTTTTACAAATATCTGGTAGGGTATGAAATAATTTGAGCAAGGGTTCTTTTATTTTAATTTATTGTTAGGATTTTCGTATAATTATGTGTATGTTTATCTTTACTACATACATAAAATGTAAAAAGAAAATCAAAGGTGAAAGAGGAAACTTGAAACTTGAAACTTGAAAGTCAAGGTTAAATATTGAAGAAAAATGTTATCTTTAAGCTGTGTTAATTAACGAAAGTATTAACGGAAAATATTGAGTTTATTGGCTGGAATATTCAAAATTTCGGATGTATATGGCTGGAATATTCAACATTTCGGAAAGTATTGATGTTCAACCTATAATGGGTAACTCTTTAATCTATAACCCTTTATAAAAGAGCAATATTTCCGGCCAATTCCCGGACCTAAAAGTTAACATAACCCTTCCAAACCCACACATCTCATCCATTTCCAAATTAAAAACACACATACAAACACACACATCTCATGTCTCGGTTCAAATCAACACACTCTCATCTCTCACACGATCGTCTCTATGTGTCAACAAACCGCATCAACACCATTGATGCCGCCTCATCTTTTTCTCTCGTCGGTTAACGTTGCCGGTGGTGGTAGTGGTGACTGGTGGGTGACTATAGTGACGGGTGTGTGATGTTGTGATCCAAAATAGTGATTAGCGTTTGGCGATTGTGATGGATATTTTAAGACGGGGTACCTTAACGGCGACGTGAATTCTACCATGATGAACCGATGGTGATTGTGTGTATATGTTTGGCACATTAATGTGTTTGACTGTATTAGATTTTTTGGTGAGATTTATCCAGCGATATTTATTCAGATCTGATGAAACCCGGTTAAGAAAACGGCCAATGATGCTTTATGAGGTCACTTTGTATGCTTTTTTGTGTTTTTTATATCTTTGTTGTTTATCAACATATTCTACTTTATAAGGCACCATATTACAACCTATTATTTTGTTTTACGTTAGTTCATAATGTGTGTATCATATGCGATCTCAGTTATTAAATATTGAAATGTGTGCAATGACCGTATGATTTTTAAAAATATTGTTTTGACATTTATATATAGTTAAAATTGCAGGGATATTGTTGTGAATAATTTGAATGTTTACAATCACAAAACATTGTATCGATTTATTATTTAGTCACGGGGTTTATTTTTGGGAATTGATATGTACACATGTAATTTTACTTTGCACACATAAAATTACATGGGGTATTGTTTGTCTTATTCATTAATTCAATGTGTGCATAGTAAAATACTATGTGTACATATCATTACCCTTATTTTTTTTGTTCTTGTTTATGCGCATTAAATACGTTAAATACAACTCTGTTTTCAAATATTGCTATAATGATGGTGATTGATTGGTGTTTTAATCGTAATTGTTCTGGCGCATTAATTTCAAAGATATTATACAAAGTTTCCTGAAATAATTTGGTCAAAATACATTATACAACCGGTGTATATATTTTTGTTAAGTTTCTTAGATTTTAAGTTTTTTTAATTGGGTCAAATCTCATGTCTTGATGGATGATAACTACAAAGTGAAGTCAATCAAAAAGTTCGGTCAAAGAGGATTCAACACCTCAAATGCCGTGTACTAAAAAATTTTACACGGCGAGTAACGTGCATTGTTAGTTATCTCATAATTGATGTAATGTTTTATTTTCAGTTTTAATAAATGTTTTTATATGTTTTTTGATACATGTTAATAATTTTTGCTTCAGTTGAATTATCGCATGTTACTAAACACTTACCACAATATTGCATATCGTTAATTATCTGCCGCTAGAAACCGCTGCCGCTAGGCGCGAGTACTCGTCTATATTAGATAGTATAGATTTCTCATTAAAACTAGTATTTGTAAAACTAAATAAGATACTATTTAATCTCCTATTTAATTGTCTTGTAAAAAGTCATCTTCTTTTATTTTACTTTTGGTGAAGTTAGTTGTGATTAATGTGTTTTCTAAGTTAGCTATTACTGTAATACTTTGGGTGAAGTTGGATGTGTTTTTTAAATAGTCAAAGGTCTTTATAAAAGTAGATTTCTAGATTATTTTGCCCGTAAATGTATAATCTTTTTGCATTTTATCTTTCAAGCGGGATCGGATAATGTTGTATCGTGACCATGGTTCTAAGAGGCGCATCAAGATGCCGCTAAGGCGTGAGATGACTTCACGTTACGAAATAGATCAAGGCGTCGATTTTAGGTGTTGCGTGATTTAAGGCGAGAAAATGCGCACTAACACGTAAGGCGTGGCGAGTTTTTTTATTCAACTCCGACAATTCTTTTATTTTTTGTAAATGAATAGTATTACATGTAAGTATAGTTTCTTAACTTTATTCATTATATACAACGATTTTTGTAAACTCGATATATATGACACATGATATAAATATATAAATATTTTCATATTTTGTACTGACTTATGTTGCATTATAATAAAGTAAAAGCTTCGCTTCAAATGCTAAAACGTGAGACTTAATTATTCCAGCACTGTCACATTTTACGCTATTTATAACCTTGATAACGACTATTCAACCAAATTTGCTCATTTTGACCAAACTCGTACTACGGGAAATTTATTATTGTAAAGTCACAAAGTCGTTATGGTCATTTTCAAATAATTTGTGTTACTTTATGTCCATCATATTAATTACGCGTGACGTTTTTTATAATATATCATGAACTACCATTGCTACAACGTCATGTGACTACTTGTGTCGTCAAAAGGGCAAATAAGAAAAGGACTAATATATTAGTAATACGTAATTATGCTAATGGATAATCCTTACGTATAGAATTTGTGTACTGATTTTTTTATTCTACGATCTAGCATTAAAACAAGTTCACTTGGTTTACTCGATTTGACTCGTTATAGTTGTGACAGGCTTAAATAATGATGTTTAATTCACTAGTTTTTATCTTGGAAATTCAAGGAAACAAGTAGGGTTGAATCAGTTGGAAAACCCATTGTCTCTCAACCGAGAGGTTAGGGGTTCGATTTTCACTCCTTACAAAATGCCGGAGGTCCTTTCTATTTTTGGTAGAACTGCAAGCAGCCTCTCTAACTTAAGTAGGGGTAAGGCTGTCTACATCTTAACCTTTCCCAAACACCGGAAACGGTATTGGGTACCCATAACCCGTGGAAGACGGCATTGGGAGTTACTTTTTTTTTTTTTTTTTTTTTTTTTTTTTTTTTTTTTTTTTTTTTTTATGTAGTGACGAAGAGAAGAGATTCTCGCGAGGTTACGAGATATTTATGGATTTTGCTACCTTTTAAGTTCTAACGGCAAATAGACTTGCTAAAAGCTATTGAAGATAGTATTCCTAGTAGATCGTTTGACGCATTGTATTATGTAACGTACATATCAATAGTTGCTTTTCTGAATGATAAAGGTTACATATTTTGAGAATGACAAATTAAAAACTTCCCATAACTATAGTAAGCGATTACAAATGATTATACTCGGGATCATGGTCGTCTCATGAATCGGCGAAATTTTTGCAGACATTATACGAAATTATATAATGAGCCCTTTCGTTAAACAATATCTATACTACTATATAAAGCATTTAAGTTGTGGGCTCCACAAAAAATTAAGATAAGGAGTTCCAATCATTGAGTGACATGTGTCACTTCTCTAACTAAAAAATAAAAAAATGGATGAGCTCTAACAAACTAAAATAAGGAGCTCCAATAATAGGGTGACACGTGTCACTTCTTAACTAATTAATCACCTTTATTTTTAAATTTAAATATCTTTTTATTCGTTTAATTTTTTTATGATCTAATTTCACCATATTTTCTAAAATTTTATGCTCTTTAATTCAACATCCATTTTGATATATTTTTATGAGTTTTTAGTTTTTACATTTTTAGTATGTTTATTTTGTTTTGATTCAAATTTTTATAACTTTAACCTTTTTTTCAATCAATACAAACTTGATGTATCAAAATTATTTACTTTTGGAAGAGTGTTTGACGGGTAAGAGATTGTGAAAGTATTTTTATATGCGGGAATAATGATGTCACCGGAAAGACACGAAAAACTCAAACAAACACATACAACTAACAAATATACATTTGGAGTGTTGTGAAATGAATTCACTAAGCAGGTAGGGAATTGCGGGGAGAGTTAGGTTAGCAATTCATTTACTATATTTATTATATAACTATATTTATCGCCGCTGCTGTGCGCGGGTATCCAACTAGTTATATATAAAGTGTCACCGTTTATAAGATATAATGCAATTAGTATTCTAAATGTTTTAACATATTACTCATTTAAGATATTTTCTCATCTAAATACTTTTTTCTTCGTGAAAAATATGTCACATGTATATAATTATTAACGGGACAAATTTTGGGGCCCTAAAAATTCTCGGCCCCTGAACGGTCGCTCACCTTGCACACCCTCAAAAACGGCCATGCTCGCAACGTAACTAGGGAGTCACACGGTGTCACAAGACTCTGATAGAGTTTTGTTTCATAGTGTTAATTTTTGTAAAAAAACACTAAATATTTTTAAATGAATCCGGTTCTAACGCATTGTGACACCACGAAGCAAAGTGGTATGTTTTACTCATTTTTTATGTTGGAATAAATTGATAGGTATTTATAAATTGGGGAAATCTTACATGCTTTTCCTAGCAGGCAATTTACCTGCTTTCTTTTATAAAATGAGGGGGGAAACATGTACGTGTAAGATAATGCAGATGCTTAATTATAAACTTTTTAATTTTTTTATAAAGCAAAGCAGGCAATTGCCTGCTTTTTTGATGCACGTAATATTTTCCCTTATAAATTTAGTCATCACTTTTGATAAAAATATCAATTTTAGTGGAAGTTTCATTATTCCAGATCGGGACTAGTGTAGTTTTCAATGTAAGTTTTTTTTTGTGGGGTTTTATTATATTTTGTGGTGTAAGTTTTAAAGTGTTCATTATTATCATGCGGCTGCAGTTGGTGGTTGCCGTCGAGAGTGGTGGTTGCAGGTTTGGTTGGGTGGCTCGTTATGGCAACCCCAAACATCGATTGGTCGTCACGCATTAGTTGAAGCTTTGCTTCTGAATAGCTGATCAACTATTCATAGTATTATTTATCATCTATCATCCAATATTAAATTGCCTATCATCACCTTTATCAAATCATTCATTCAATTGCAATTCACAACGCATAAATCAAAAATCATAGACCTACTTATAATCATCCGTTTCATTTATAATTCATATATTCCAATATCAATAATATAATAATCCATCATATGATTATCACAAGCACATTAATAAGGGTACTGGCAGTGGAGTCGGTATGGCCTTCGGCATGCTCCATACCGAGCGGGGTGTGTAGTGCCTTGTTTTCGGTTTCATTCGGCATGGAAGGATGGAACACCAAATCGGCAAAAGACCCCGATTCTACATGGAACAAATATAGACGTTGGAGCATTTAATGGGCAAGATGACTGAAAAATGTTTTAATGGAGTTTCATTTCTTGGACTGAAAAATGGTTGGGAAGATGACTACAAATATATAAAATTTCATTTTCGACCCTTTGACATCTTTAAATCTTGAATCTAACCCCAATCTTAATTATCTCAGTTTACAATTTTAGTTGGAAGCCCAAAACAACACCTTTAACAAAAACATTATACTCTCTTAAAATATTATGTTTAGAAATTGTTTAATATAATTATAAAAAAAAATAAAAAAAAAATGAGGTATGAGTTAGGCATGGTTGCCACTAAAAATCTATTGTTAGGTATGAGATTGGTATGAGGTGAGTTGGAGGTATATTATTGGTGGGTGATTAGGCATGAAAAAATCTCTTAAGCATGGTTGCTACCACCCTAATCGTCTATATGATTATTTACACCATCCATAGTATTACTTTAAAAAAAAACGATAAAATTTATATCGATTGGTCGTCATAATCTCCCCGCCCAAAGCCAATTCGCTCCATTCAATCGTCCAAGTGACCGGTGTTGTGCAAAGAAAAAAAATAGCCTTTGGCCATTTTTTGGATGTTGGGGTGTTCGTTAAAAAAAGGGTTAAAAACTTATATTACCAATGTACGTTACAAAATTTTCAAATATGGGTAATATATTTTTATTTCGGTCCATCATATGGGTAATATATTTTTATCTCGGTCCCTCATATGGGTAATATACTTTACAAAATTTCCATATATGGGTAATATTTTTGGTACAAAAAAGTTTGAATGGTGATAATGATATTTTTAAAAGTATATTACCTATATTTGAAAATTTTGTAAAGTACGTTTGTAATATAAGTCTTTAACCCTTAAAAAATACTCCCTTCGTCCCAAAATTATAGTACCCTTTTGACTTTTTCGGTCTTTCATTTACAACTTTGACCTTAATTATTTTTGTTTGTGTTATATAATACTTGATGCAAAATATATGAATGGATTGAGTTTTTAATGTATTTTCATTTGGTATAATTTTCATCAACTATTGCATAACATAAATAAAAATATTTAAGGTCAAAGTTGAAAAGGAAAGACCGAAAAAGTCAAACGGGAACTATAATTTTGGGACGGAGGTAGTAATACATTTTAAAACACTTTTGGTTTGTTTAGGGAAAGAAACCAAGCAAGTGTTTGTGTGTACAGTAGAAACTCTATAATATAATACACTTGGGACCACCAAAATTTATTAATTAAAAGAGTTATTAATTAATCGATAAATTAATAATTATTAATTTATATATTAATTAATATTTTATTAATTTATAGTAGAATACTTAGTTTACAAACACCTTTCAAGCTTCCACTTAATTATTGTATACAATGCATGTACTGTATATCAAATGAACGGCCCAATTAAATGCCCAATTAAATGTGCAATTAAATGCCCAAATAAATGTATTAGATGCAATGAATCTTGCAATTTCAGCATGGACTATGGACTATGAGAAAACAACACCAGAAGTTCTTACCATGCTAAGGAAAATTAGAGACGAGATTCAACAAAAAACAAAAGACAATTGAGTCATTTTTCAAGAAACCTTCATAAATCATTCATGTAATATGCTATATATAAGGAATTATTAATTTATATCTTATATGGGGTCTAAAGAAATTATCAAAAATGTATTATCTTATAATTTTAGCGAATTATTAATTTAGCACCCTATCTCCGAGTCGGGACCGGCAAAAAATATTATCTTAAAGAGTTTATTAAATAATCGAGTATTAATTTATCGAGTTTCTACTTTAGTTCGTTTTGTGTTTTGGGAAGAAAAAATTTTGTGAAAGGATTTTGTTAGTAGGTGAGTTTGGTTAGAAAAAGAATGGGTTGCATTTTACATGGAGTGAAATTAACAAGGGTTTTTGGTTTGGGCTTTTATGAAACTTGGGCTAAGAATTTTTTTTATCTTAATTTTGGTCGGGTTGTGCAAACAAATTCGTTGACATTATATGATTTTAGTGTAGAGCATTGATTGGCATGTCTAACCGGTATATCTAATTATATGCTTAAATATATGTGTCAGTATCCTGTTGGTCATTGCAGAAGGACCCGCTTCTTCACCAATCAATAACTTATTGACACATCTATTTAGGCACATAATTAGTCATATTTTTAGGCCTCCCAATCATTTTTCTTTAGTGTATTTTTATTTTATTTTATTTGAATTATTATGTAATGGTTTTTAATTATTAATGGAATTTTATTTGAAAAAAACGAAAGAAAAAAGTTGAGTCACCGATAAGTTCAACATAATGAGTGTTGATGTGGATATGTGATGAGAAGTTGATGTGACACTGATATGGTAGAGTGTTGTGGTTACGGTTATGTTTAAAATAACTATTAGTCTTATGATGGCTGATGGGTTTAGTGAGAGAGATAAGTGATAGGATGTGTGAGAGAAAGTATATGGTGTATGGTATGGGTGGAGAAGACTATATGAGTGATAAAAGGTAAAAGGACAATAATACTCTATCTCCAAGCCAATGGGTTTTAACAGTCTATTTAACATCTGTTTGGTCAACGGAATATGAGTGTTAAGGGTTTCTGAGTCGAGGACTATTTGGGTCAGAAAAAGTCAAAAGACTAAAGGTGAAAGTCAATGCATACCACACCATCCATGTAATTTACTCAAAAATAAAATATTAGAAGAACTATTAGTGTTATTCTTTGCAAAGTAAAGACCAGTAAGAGTATCTCTAATGTATAACACTATATTTGGCACTAAAATAGTGTAAAAAATTAGCATCTTAATGGAATATGCTTGCAATAATTAAAAGTTGCTCCAATACATGACACTAAAATTTGGCACTAAACATCTTCAACTGGTTTAATTTACATTTACACACGATAAACGAAAAAAACAATATAAAAACATATATCAATATTGGACTCATTTTAATTGTATTTGTTAGCCAATTATAAGAATATAATTTATGTAAACTGGTTTTAATATTTTACTTAAATATCAAAGATTTAACAAATATATTGAGTTTCAATAAAGGGAATAGTGTGTAGTGCCATGAATAATGTTGCACTATATTTGGTGCTTTACTATTCATTGCACTAAATTAATGACAAGTTTAGTGCTAACATTGGAGAATAATTTATGTAGTTATTTGTACTTTTTTACACTAAATTAGTGCAAAAAGTACGTTTAGCGTTAACATTGGAGATGCTCTATTACGGTTTAAAAAAATTTGTGCGCCCGATAATATTTGGTCTTAGTTCCGTCCTTACTTATTTAATGATACTTTATTAGTGTTGAGTAAGGATCTAATGAGAAAAATTAGTGAAATGAGAAGAGTGAGAAAAAATTGTAGCCACATATTTCAAATAAAAACAAAAAAATAATAAAAAAAAAAATACATCTATTTTATTAGTACATTTAATATTTGTGATTGTGTTTCTTCTCATTCTTTTCATCTTAATTATATTTCTCATCCTAAGGGGGCGTTTGATTGGGGTAATTTGAAGTATATTGGGAGCATTTGCATTTCAATTTCATTCAAATATCATGTTTGGTAACTCAAATTAGGGCATTTGAAGTAATTTACAATTTCACGAATTGCCGAAATGGAAAGAGTTAGAATGCCTCCAAAAAGTGAGAAATTTTAATTTACTTGAAAAAAAAAATTTATAAACTTTTTTTCTTATTGTTTTTTATAAACTTTTAAATAGAATATTTATGAATTTATATATATATATATATATATATATATATATATATATATATATATATATATATATATATATATATATATATATATATATATATATATATATATATATATATATATATATATATATATTTTTTTTTTTTAATTTTATTTATAATTTTTTTTAAGATTTTTTATAATTTTTTTATAAATTTTTTATAAAGTATTTTTATAAATTTTTTTTATAAACTTCTTTTATAAACTTTTTATATAAAAATTCTTTATAAACTTTTTTTTTATAAATTCTTTATAAACTTTTTTTTATAAATTCTTTATAAACTTTTTTTTATAAAGTTTTTATAAACTTTTTTTTTTAAAATTTTTTATAAACTTTTAGATAGAATATTTATGAAATTTATATTAAATATATATATATATATATATATATATATATATATATATATATATATATATATATATATATATATATATATATATATATATATATATATATATATATATATATATATATATATATTTATAAATTTCTGTCAATCAAACATGCAAAGATATTTTAAATTCCGGAATTTTAAATTCTCAAGAATTTAAATTTTCTTGAATTTAAAATTCCGAAATTTCAAATTACTCCAACCAAACGCCCCCTAAGTCTATTACGTGTCTTTTGTAAGATGGTTATCTTACTAGATAATTCCTCTATTGAAAGTGACATCCATCATTTTGTAACCTTTTAAGTTCTAACGGCAAATAGACTTACTAAAAGCTAATGAAGATAATATTCCTAGTAGATCTTGATGTTTGACGCATTGTATTATGTAACGTACATATCAATAGTTGCTTTTCTGAATGATAAAGGTTACATATTTTGAAAAGGACAAATGAAAAACTTCCCAGCTAGGGAAATGATTTGCACACTTTTCAAATTGTTGAGACACTTTAATTTAAAGTGAAAACAAGTAAAAATTATGTAAGAGTATAAGGGTATGTTTGGCACGGATCAGTGTGAAGCTTTTTGGAGCGATGAGCGGTGAACAATGAGCATTTTGATTTTTAGTAGTCGTTTGGCAAAGGTGCAGTGAGCTTTCCTATTTTTTAAGAATGCTCAATTTTTCAATGCTTCTTTAAGAAACTGTGAGCGGTGAGCTGCACAACTACTACTCACAGCTCACAGCTACTGCTCACAACTACTTTTGCCAAACACACCCTAAGTGTCAATATGCTTTAATTTAGATTGTGTCAATCAATCAATAAAGTGTGCAAATAACCACCCTTAGAATTAAGGTCAATGTTAATGGCAACCACACCAATAAACATACCCATCAAAACTAATAAAAACAAAATACACACACAAAATAAAATGAAAGTTGTGGTGGGCTGATAAACCAAAACAATTGCAAAGTTGGGTGTTTGATCGGTTGCATTCGGTTGGGCTAATGGGCATAACTCGGTCACCTACTCGGTTTGAGGGCAACCAACCATACCATTAGCATTAGCATAAGCACAAATATCGCAGTCTCCCACCTTTTATTTTAGTGTCACATCTTCATTTGTCACATTACCACCCCTCTCACTTTTCAGTTATAAATGTTACCACGGCTCACTTTTCAATCCATTTTTAAATAAATTTAGTTAAAAACTAAATTAAACTTTTATTCATAAATTATTACATTGACAATATTTGGTTGTGAAGAACCGCTAATATTTAGATCGTATTGTGGGTTTCAGACTTTCAGTATTATTATGGATGCATGAATGGTGGGTTTTGGTTTTGTTGGTTTTCGTAAATAAACAACGGAGCTTGAAGGTTTATCGATGGAGTCAGGGTCAAATATGAGCATGTGCAAACTGCAAGGTGCTAACTGCACTAGGCCCATATCTTAGTATCTTATTAGGGCCTCAAATGTCAAATTTTAGCCTTGTGTTTTAGCTTTAGCTAATGTAGCTCATTAGTCCAATAACAGGCCCAGTAAAGTTTTCTTTTACATTTTCGAAACAGAATTGTTGTGCTTTTGGATTTTAACGTAATATAATTCAAATTCTCAATTCGAATGTCAGAATATCAGAATTAGGCCTTTGTAGGTACTTGTACTAATTTTTTAAGTATTAATGATAGTAGTACACATATATCTGTATCCGTGTTTAAGGGGCCAACCAAGTACTTATGGCACCGGGTCCTTAAAATTCACGGGACAACCTTTGGTATAGTTGGACCGAGACGAAAATTTGAATTGGGTGAATCGGCGTTTTAGGGTTTTAGTTTTGAGTGTGTTTTGTTGAGACATTTTGTAAATAATAAGATAATGAGAGAATGAGAAGTTGTGTTTAAAAATGTTGAAGTGTGAGAGTATTTATAATTATAGGTGTAATAAAATGGTATAGTGTAATTTTTCATTTTAAACATATAGCCGTTTGTGAGTGGGAGGCCCACATTTTGCACAATGCCTGAGTGGTGAGGACAATTACCTTTCGTCATTTTATTTCTCTGTTGTCTCACGCGTGACAGGAGAAAGGGATGCAATAGACATGTGGTAGCCAACGGTGAGGGCTTACGCCCATTGCATGCAGCCTAATAAGCGATTACAAATGATCATGCTAAAAACAATATATTCCCATTATACTAAGCTATATTTTCAAACTAAGATGAAGCCTAAGAAAGAACTTACTCATGCCATACAAGCGCATTATTTTTTGCATTTAAGACATTGATATTTAATTGTATTTTAAAAAGCAACAAGTCATTCCCATAAACATGCTCCAATGCTACAAAGTGTTACAAAAGCTTTTGTTTTATATTAAATTATCAATAAAAATGTATTATATGGAAGTAAAAAGTCTTTGTCAAACACTTTGAAGATTTACATGTCAAAATAATAATTAGCTCTAATAGTTAAAGTTTTATGAATGACTTTTATAAATAGTGAAAGTCATTGAAAAAGCTTGCATTGCGGATGCTCTGAGATGAAATTAACCTAAGTGAAGTATTCAAACATCAAAGGACGGACACATGTACGTCATGATATAATACATCTATGTTCGATGTATTATGTTAACAAGCACTATTTAACTTCAGCCTAAAATTATGTCATGGGTACATCATGACATAATACTATTTAATGTCCGCAACTAAAACTTCATATTTCAGAATGTTATAGTTTGATTAGTCTGTCACAATAACATTAGTCGACATTGTTATACTATTTAGTTATGTTTCAATTTTCTACAAGGAGTAAGGACAACTATATATGTGGTTTATGTCACTGTTTAAAAATGCGTACCTTATATCGAATGAAACAATGACTTGATTCATCATCTTCATTTTTGCGTTACATCATCTTTTCACTCCTTCACTAAATCCTTCTTCAACCAACCGAAGCAATGGCCACCAAATCTTTCAAAATCTGTGCAAACCATTTTGTCGTCAAGATCACCAAGCCATTGCAATTCGTCCCTGCTACACGTGTCTTCGAACTTATTACATATATGAAGTGTTTGTTATGTGAGTTTCACATTGTTGTATTAGATTCAAACATAAAATCAATAGTTTGGTATAATCTTTCGGAATAAAGTAAATGATTCAACCAATAAAACCCATTCCACTGCTACTTGGTGGGTATTGTTGAAAAGTTCTTACAACATTCTTATTTTTAATATTCTTAACCACACAATTTATGTACTTTTGTCTTTAACTATTAATTTGTGTTTTTTTTTTAATATATTTTAAATCTAATATAAATTTAATAAATTATATATGATTATATATAATAATATATGTGTCTTTCATACTTTTTTTTTTCAAACATTTCCAAAATCTTTCAAATCTTTCCAAAATCTAAATCCGAATTCAAACCCACTTATAAACCAAACGGACCCTTAACCTTAGGCCAATGCTAATGGCTCGGTTGGTTGCCACTCCAACCGAGCACACGACCAAGTGTGGTCATCACTATCAAGTTAAGGTTGAGTGTAGTATTTGAAAGAGAAAGTTAATGTGGCACTAATGTGGTAGGGAGTAACCACAATATTTATGGTTGCTATTGGCCTTACAAGTAACTATGTAATATTCTTTAGTTTGTCATTTTAAATATAACTAATTTATAAGAGTAAACTAGTGTTCAATAAACAAAAAAAAAAAAAAATATATATATGGGTGAAAAGGAAAAAAATGGAAAATAGTCATTTTAAATATAACTAATTTATAAGATTATGCTTCAACAAGTTGGCGCCATCCGTGGGACCACGAATAAACTATGTTTCGTGTTCTCATATTACCGAAAAGCAGGAATCAATTTCTAAAGTCGGTAACTCTAAAACCTTTATTCCGATGCGCACAATTTAGCTGCATAAATATTTTATTAACGAGATAATAGCTCGTAAACCTTTGTGGTATACTGCTCACGCAAGCCATCTGTGATAATTATAAAAATATTATCATGTATTTACTTTTGTTTAATTATCATGATGCGTACAACTTGTTAATAAAATATACATTATCATGATGTTATTATTTTTATAATATTATAATTATCATTATTAGTTGTTTACTTCACGTGAACCAACATCTAATATAACATGTATACGATTCATGATTTCCTTTACATAAGATTATGATAAAGTCCGCACGATCGGACCTATTTTATCTTTTAGTCCGCACGATCGGATCTAAGAAAAGCCCGCACGATCGGAGCTATTTTATTTTTTAGCCGCGATACATTCGCGCAGATACAATTTTTTACGGTTGGTACGCCTGTTCGCGCTCAAACACCGCAGTCGTGATAAATCTACCCGCGTAAGACCGTACGTTCAGAGATCTTCGCAGAGAACGCGTACGCGCGAATACCACGATGCTAGTCAATCGCCATGATGCGCACTGGACCAAAGGCCGTGGTATAAACATCTGCGATCATCCAGAAACGTTCGAGTCTATGCGGTTAAGATAAATCCTTTTGTGTCTGTCAGTCGCGGTCACGGTACATCCATCCGAGTTTTTTATATATACATTAAAAAATAAACAAAATCTCACGATAGGTTTTATTTTATACAAACAATTGTTTATGTAGTTTGTAAAACCTCACGATAGGTTGTATATATATATTTTTATGCTATGCGCACTCTATTATTCATGCTATGCGCTGTCTATTGTTTTAATTTATTAAGTTTTATATGCTGCGATTCGCGGCATATGCTTTTAATGTTTGCATTAAGTGTTTTACGCAGGCATATATAAGTTTAATGCTCCTACACGAGTAGCACCATCAAACTTGGGGGGCTACCAGGGTACATCCTACCATTGTTTCCGTACGCAGGTATATTTGGAAGCAGATCGAAGACGAATTTGAGTATTCGCACCAACATGCCACAGGGGAGACGTCCTCTGTTGGTTGTAAAGACTCGCGCACATCGCACATTTTGTCGCGCACTGATCAGTGTTTGTCGCCCTTATGCGCAGAAGCACGTCTTCTGTCGCACCTCTTTGTTGCGCACAGCGCACACTTATGCGCAGAAGCACGTCTTCTGTCGCACCTCTTTGTCGCGCACAGCGCGCACTTCTGTTACAGAAGCACGTCTTCTGTCGCACCATGTTGCGTCGCTACTGGTACAAAAGGTACGCCCTCACCTAGGATGCAGCATGCGGGTTTCACTTTCACCTACGCGGCCATCAGAACTTAAGTCTAGCATAACATAGCTATGTGCTATCTCATACTAGACTTGGGGGGCTTGTAGACGTAAGGTCCGGACTGGGCCAGGAATGGGTCAGGCCCGGCATCAGCGGCCCACTCTACGCCTAAACCCTAATCCGTGCCTATATATACACACGCAGGTTATCTCTAAATCTAACACTTTTTGCTATGCCACAGCGCATACTAACTTGACCGTCGGAGGTGGACCCCGGGGCTACGGCTCCGGGTCCACTCCTAACGGGTTCTCTTTGTTGACAGGTCTACTAGGGCTCGAGAAGACGACTAACGGCCAAGGAGAGTCGTTGAATCCAGTCCGCGCCAGATTATGCTTCAACAGTTGCAAAGAGAGTCTCAGAAAAATTGCAGAAATAGTCTCTACCGTTACTTACGGTTACAAAAACAGTCGTTATATTAAATCTAAGGATTATTTGCGTAACAACAAATTATTTAAAAATCCCTTCAATTTACTCATGTTGCAAAAGTGGTCTCTACCCTTACTTGATATTATAAAAACAATGTCACAATTCTCAATTTTCGGTCATGTCTCAAACTCCATATTCATCATTTCCTATCAATTTATGCATATGTTTTGCATTTTTCATTAAACGTTTATTTTCTTATTAAATAAACGCTATCGCGTAAACATTATTTTGAACAATTGATCCGTCACTTCCAAAAAATTATCCCGATATATTTTTGTACTCATAATAAGATTATAAAAATAACATTATTAGTTTACCCGGTGTTTTAAATTTATTTTGTATATAAATTGTTATATTTATATAATTACGACGGTTTTCGTAAATTCAACTCGATAAATATTTATTCACTCAAATCTTTCAAGAAATATATTTTTATAATTTTTATGACCTCAATATATTTTATTTTGACCCGTTAAAAATTTATTTTTAATTAACGCTACCCTAAATACTCAAATGTGTATACAAGTTACCATCTATCCCTAAATAACTATACATTACTAATATATTATTACACTAAATGATACAAGAATAAATCAAGTCTTTAATTTTTCTTTCTTTCTATCATGTTGGTCGACATATGGGTTGAGTCATTCACTAAATGTGCAAAATATCTAATATTTAATGTATTATTCACAACTCATTCAACACATACAAGTTAATATATTCAAAGTGTCAAGCAAAAACTCATTTTTCTCTTCCTCTCTTTTGCTAATATCCGGTCATCCATACAAAGGAAGAAGGAGCTCTTCAAAATATTTTCAAGACAAGTATATTTCAATCTAGACACACTCTTAGTAAAGGTTTTGAAATAAAAACCTAAGGTGTTTTAGGATTAAACCTTTGTTCACATCACCTCATCATATCACTAGTAAGCATTCATAATCATATTTTTATTTCATATTCATTTTTATGGTCATATCATTTTATTTGAGAAATATGCAAGTCTCATGATGTTTATACCATTTTTAAAGGTTTTTATATGTTAAATATATATAATCCATCCTATAATTACTCCTTGTTATATATTAGTTTTGGTGATGTCTAGGAACTCATGACACCCTAAGAAGGTGTATGGTAGGATTAGAATAGCTTCGGAGTTGTTTTGAATGGGTTAGAATAGGTTTGGCGCGAGAAAAACTCATTTCGACACGTTTTGAAAAGGGTCTGTCCTTATTTTGAAATTCTGGAAAATCCGACAGTAGGTAAAAATATTTGGCCTAGATATTTAGAAAATATACTTTAAAACGAAACCGTGGCCGCTTGAACGGATTAAAACGGAGTTATAACGAAGAAGTTATGACTTTTTCAATTTGGCGACGAAAAATATAAATTTCAGAAATTTCAGCATGAAAATGTCACTCTTTACGAGTCAAAAATGAGTCTTAAGCTTTATAAATTGTGTCGACTTATCAAAAATATATTAGTATACTTTGACACGAATCTAAGGGTATAGAAAACGTAGAAAACGGACTTGTAACGAGTAAATTACACGCGATAAACAAAGTTGCCGTAACTTTATTCTATTAGCAACATTAATATATTTTCTATTAAACATATACTACGGCAACTAGGGGCCATGTTGAGGGTCGTTTTTAACATTGATAGGATACTCTTTATAAAAAGATGTCTTCTAGTAAAATCAAGTTCGCCAACCATATTTTCCAAAATATCAAACCGTTCGTCAAGCGGAGTTGTAATGAATAAAATATAGTCGCTCAAAGTTTACCGAAAACCACTCTTAAACACACAAGTACCATACTTAACCTATATTTTTCCTTATGTTCGAGACCTCTAGGATGGAAATGTAGGTACTAAAACTTTGAGATAATGGTACGAGCTTCCCAAAACCGTTGAGTTCGTTTCTTAACGCTCGACGTGCACCATTTTACGACTAGCTTTTAGAGGCCGTTTTTGTCACGTTCATGGAAATTCCAACGACATTATTTTACGACGAAAAGTTATATTCTCTTAATAAATCACTAAATGATTATCGTTGGATATCATTTCAAAGTAAACACATGTGAAGTAATTTAAAAATGGTCAAGACGTTAAAAGATTATATTTTCGACGAGAAGTATTGTTTTCAAAAATACATAAGTGGTATAAATATCATCCGAATTGTGTGCATAACATTACATCATGACTTATTGCATATCATATCATTCATAATAGGTCAGTTTCGAGATTCACGCTACATTTCGGTGTAACCACTTTTGTCATCGCATCTATTTATCAAGTGAGTAATCACATCCCCTTTTTACCGTTTTACTATATTTTGGGGCTGAATGCATGAACCATACTTGAATTAAATTGATTCTTACTTTTGTGAACTCTTTTGACTAGAACTTGTGAACTCAAATCAAATCCTTGAACTTAATTACGAAATTATGACTTGTTGGAATTTATTGAACCGTACATGTTATGACCTTGACCTAAAGTCTCCTATGTTCGGAGCATCACTATAAAGTCTCCCGTGTTCGGAGCGTATCTTTGGGAAGAGGCACCCAGTATATCTTTGGGAAGAGGCACCTAGTATATCTTTGGGAAGAGGCACCCAGTATATCTTTGGGAAGAGGCACCCAGTATAACTTTGGGTAGTGGCACCCAGCATAATTTGGCTTCATCAGGAGCATCACTACAAAGTCTCCCTTGTTCGGAGCATCACTGCAAAGTCTCCCATGTTTGGAGCATCCCTGAATTATTATATACGTGGTACTATATTATGGACTATTATGACCATTTATATTTGACTACTTGACACACTATATTTTGTGCAATGGGTTGTGAACACACAGGTTGCAAGTTTTGTATGGGCGGAACTTGGAACTGAGTGGATTTACAATGCCTTTGCTTTGTGGACTATTTCCGATGACCGAAACCTTTGACTCGTTCTTGCGAGTTTTCTTATTTTACGAAACATGTTTACTCACCAACTATTTTCATAGTTGACCCGTTTTTCTCTCATGCATTTCAGGTGATCGTTAGTAAGCTTTTTCTACCAGGTCTTGCATAATGAAGTTTTCACTTGTCACTACAAATCGTTATGTAATAGAACGAAATATTTTGGAATCTAAACTTTGTAATATATTTGCCGATGACGGCTAAACTGGTATTGTAATGGTGTACTTTTTCTTTTAAATATTAACGTTGGTATGTTCTATTATCTTGTGCTTATGTTCCCTTCCGTTACACCTCATGTTTCCGCCTCCGGCGAGGGTGTGACAGATTGGTACCAGAGCCAAAGGTTATAGAGAATGCCGATTTTTCAAAAATAAAAATCACAGCTATAACCGGAATAAATTTTTATTTTTATTAAACATTGAACACCATCCAAGTCAACTAGTCCTATCGTTGCATCGTTAATCATAAAGTATACATAGCCTGATCAACTATGTCTAATTTATGAAGAACCATGCAATGATAAGAAGGGCAATTTTAAATCATGTTTAGTCGAGTCTTTTGAGTCTGGTCACCTGAAGTTGCATTGGTCGGGTGGGTATGCATAGCATGTTTTTACGTTCACGTCTACATTACCGTATCTTATTTATACCCTCTCTTTTCCATCTTTCGACTTGTTAGACATAGCATGTCTCTGTTCCTGTCATATTTCGATTACTATAACACATTACCACCGTTCTGAACCTCATCTGCCTTCGTCCGAGTGTCATTTACTCAACCCGATATTTTGGTCCATTGCAAGATCATGGCTGCCAGAAACACACGCTCAGGAGTCAACAACAACGGTAACCCAAACAACAATGACAATCCAAACAACAACGCGACTGGAATAGCGGATCTACTCACCCAAATTATGACGCACCTTGATGCTAGACGAACCAACAACGGAGAAGGTACTTCAAACGCTGGTCAAGGATGCAGCTACAAAACTTTCATGACATGCAAGCCAATGGAATTTCATGGTACTGAGGGTGCCATTGGACTGCTAACCTGGTTCGAGAATGTTGAGTCGAAACTTAGTATCACGAAATGTATTGAAGGAAACAAGGTTGAGTTCTCTGCTGGTCTACTACAGGGTCGAGCATTGACCTGGTGGAACAACCAACTGCAGACTAGAGGAAGAGGGGCTGCAAATGCGTTATCTTGGGAAGCATTTAAGAAACTACTAACTGATGAGTACTGCAGAAAAGATGAAGTGCAGAAGCTAGAAGCGGAATTTTGGAATCACTTGATGGTTGGAGTAGAAGTCGACAAGTACACGATCCGTTTCCACGAGTTAACTAGGATGGTTCCTCACATGGTTTCCACTGTGGAGAAGTTGATTGACCGATATATATGGGGATTGATACCGGAAATTAGGAGGGATGTCACTTCATCAAACCCAACCACTCTGCAAGCCGCTGTGGGTATGGCGTATCGCTTGACAAATGATGTGATCAGGTCTGGAGGACTAGCAAAAACGAATGACAATGGACGAAAGCGACAGGAGGATCACCAGGGAAGCCGAGACCAGGGTCAGCAAGACAAGAGGCAACGAATAACCAGAAACTATGGAGCGACTACTCAGGAGCGCAAAAGATACGCAGGTCCACATCCTTTGTGCACTCGATGTAACTATCACCACTCGGGAGACTGCCCAAGGTGCGACAAATGTGGACAGACGGGCCACTTCGCGCAAAATTGCTCAAACAGGACTGGGAATCAAGGACAGAGAAAAGCATGTTACGAGTGTGGAAGTCTAGATCACCTTCGCAATACCTGTCCAAAGCTGAAAAGAACACCTAACCAAGAAGGTAATCGTCCAAACCTGGCGTTGGCAATAGAAGGCCCACAAGATCAGAACATTGAAATTCCTCCCGCTCGTGGTCGAGCATTCTATCTGGGTACCGAGGAAGCCCGCAACGCGTAACGGGTACATTCTTTCGAACAACTACCTTATTTCTGTACGACATGATTTTGAGTGCATAACTTCCTTCCAATTTTTATCACGTTCACGGCATTGATTAATTTGTGACCCATCGATATCGACCTTAGTTGTATTATATTTTGTTGATTTGATTTGATTGGTGTAAGCAAATCCAATATCGAGCGAATCTTTCAAAAGACTTCATTCAAAAGACTTGTTTCCTAGCTTGATCTAGTGACAGTTCTTGTTTGATGAGTTGCGAAAGTCAAGCTAAGAAACAAGTTTACTCAAGTCACTATCTAAAGGTCTTTTGAGGGCTACGTTCGATATTGGGTAAGTTTACCCTATCAAATCTAATCACGAGCACGTACTTAGTTGAATGGGGAACCTGTACGCATGGGCATTGATATGATCATTTAGACTGTTCGTACGAGCATAAACTTTTAGAATCCTTGTCGAGGTTCGGACCATAGTATCATTAATCGAATCACGAGGACGTGATTCCTCTGACATGGGAAGAATGTCACAATTCTCAATTTTCGGTCATGTCTCAAACTCCATATTCATCATTTCCTATCAATTTATGCATAGGTTTTGCATTTTTCATTAAACGTTAATTTTCTTATTAAATAAACGCTATCGCGTAAACATTATTTTGAACAACTGATCCGTCACTTCCAAAAAATTATCCCGATATATTTTTGTACTCATAATAAGATTATAAAAATAACATTATTAGTTTACCCGGTGTTTTAAATTTATTTTGTATATAAATTGTTATATTTATATAAGGGCAAATGACACAAAAAGGTATCAAACTTAGGGTCCATTTCCAATCAAGGTACTTTTCTTTTTTTCTTGCATAAAAAGGTACCCAACAATTTTTTTTGGCGGATTTGGGTTTTTCACTAACGTTCGTTAAGTCAGTTCGTTAGTAAGTTACTTGTTTGGTCCTCAAATTCGTTAACTCAGTTCATGCAACATCCAAAAACAATTTCGAATTTTTTTTTACATGTTTGGTCCTCGAATTCTTATACTCATTTCATGCATCATCCAAAAAAAAAAAAAAAATTCGAAAAATATTTAAAAAAAAATTATCAAAAATTTTTTTCTTAAAATATTTATATATTACTTTTTAAATTACTTTTTTTTCGAAAAATATTTGAAAAAAAAAAATTTAAAAAAAAAAAATTAAAAATATTTTCGAAAAAATAAAAAAAAAAATTCGAAAAAATTAAAAAAAATTTCGAAAAAATTAAAAATATTTACGAAAAAAAATTTCGAAAAAAAATTTCGAAAAATATTTGAAAAAAAAATTAAAAAAAAAAGTTCGAATATTTTTTTAAAAAATATTTTTTTAATTAAAAAAAATAAAAAAAAAAGTTCGAAAAAAAATTAAAAAAAAAGATCGAATATTTCGAAATATTTTTAATTAAAAAAAAAATCGAAAAAATTAAAAATATTTCGAAATATTCGAACATTTTTTTTTAATTTTTTTTCGAACTTTTTTTTTTTTATTTTTTTTAATTAAAAAATACTTTTTTTAAAAATATTCGAACTTTTTTTTTTAATATTCGAACTTTTTTTTTTTAATTTTTTTTTCAAATATTTTTTCGTAAATATTTTTAATTTTTTCGATTTTTTTTATAATTTTTTCGATTTTTTTTTTTAATTTTTTCGAAAATATTTTTAATTTTTTCGAAATATATATTTTTTTTTATTTTTTTTTCAAATATTTTTCGAAAAAAAAGTAATTTAAAAAGTAATATATAAATATTTTAAGAAAATATTTTTTTGATAATTTTTTTTAAAATATTTTTCGAATTTTTTTTTTTTGGATGATGCATGAAATGAGTATAAGAATTCGAGGACCAAACATGTAAAAAAAAATTCGAAATTGTTTTTGGATGTTGCATGAACTGAGTTAACGAATTTGAGGACCAAACAAGTAACTTACTAACGAACTGACTTAACGAACGTTAGTGAAAAACCCAAATCCGCCAAAAAAAATTGTTGGGTACCTTTTTATGCAAGAAAAAAAGAAAAGTACCTTGATTGGAAATGGACCCTAAGTTTGATACCTTTTTGTGCCATTTGCCCTTTATATAATTACGACGGTTTTCGTAAATTCAACTCGATAAATATTTATTCACTCAAATCTTTCAAGAAATATATTTTTATAATTTTTATGACCTCAATATATTTTATTTTGACCCGTTAAAAATTTATTTTTAATTAACGCTACCCTAAATACTCAAATGTGTATACAAGTTACCATCTATCCCTAAATAACTATACATTACTAATATATTATTACACTAAATGATACAAGAATAAATCAAGTCTTTTATTTTTCTTTCTTTCTATCATGTTAGTCGACATATGGGTTGAGTCATTCACTAAATGTGCAAAATATCTAATATTTAATGTATTATTCACAACTCATTCAACACATACAAGTTAATATATTCAAAGTGTCAAGCAAAAACTCATTTTTCTCTTCCTCTCTTTTGCTAATATCCGGTCATCCATACAAAGGAAGAAGGAGCTCTTCAAAATATTTTCAAGACAAGTATATTTCAATCTAGACACACTTTTAGTAAAGGTTTTGAAATAAAAACCTAGGGTGTTTTAGGATTAAACCTTTGTTCACATCACCTCATCATATCACTAGTAAGCATTCATAATCATATTTTTATTTCATATTCATTTTTATGGTCATATCATTTTATTTGAGAAATATGCAAGTCTCATGATGTTTATACCATTTTTAAAGGTTTTTATATGTTAAATATATATAATCCATCCTATAATTACTCCTTGTTATATATTAGTTTTGGTGATGTCTAGGAACCCATGACACCTTAAGAAGGTGTATGGTAGGATTAGAATAGCTTCGGAGTTGTTTTGAATGGGTTAGAATAGGTTTGGCGCGAGAAAAACTCATTTCGACACGTTTTGAAAAGGGTCTGTCCTTATTTTGAAATTCTGGAAAATCCGACAGTAGGTAAAAATATTTGGCCTAGATATTTAGAAAATATACTTTAAAACGAAACCGTGGCCGCTTGAACGGATTAAAACGGAGTTATAACGAAGAAGTTATGACTTTTTCAATTTGGCGACGAAAAATATAAATTTCAGAAATTTCAGCATGAAAATGTCACTCTTTACGAGTCAAAAATGAGTCTTAAGCTTTATAAATTGTGTCGACTTATCAAAAATATATTAGTATACTTTGACACGAATCTAAGGGTATAGAAAACGTAGAAAACGGACTTGTAACGAGTAAATTACACGCGATAAACAAAGTTGCCGTAACTTTATTCTATTAGCAACATTAATATATTTTCTATTAAACATATACTACGGCAACTAGGGGCCATGTTGAGGGTCGTTTTTAACATTGATAGGATACTCTTTATAAAAAGATGTCTTCTAGTAAAATCAAGTTCGCCAACCATATTTTCCAAAATATCAAACCGTTCGTCAAGCGGAGTTGTAATGAATAAAATATAGTCGCTCAAAGTTTACCGAAAACCACTCTTAAACACACAAGTACCATACTTAACCTATATTTTTCCTTATGTTCGAGACCTCTAGGATGGAAATGTAGGTACTAAAACTTTGAGATAATGGTACGAGCTTCCCAAAACCGTTGAGTTCGTTTCTTAACGCTCGACGTGCACCATTTTACGACTAGCTTTTAGAGGCCGTTTTTGTCACGTTCATGGAAATTCCAACGACATTATTTTACGACGAAAAGTTATATTCTCTTAATAAATCACTAAATGATTATCGTTGGATATCATTTCAAAGTAAACACATGTGAAGTAATTTAAAAATAGTCAAGACGTTAAAAGATTATATTTTCGACGAGAAGTATTGTTTTCAAAAATACATAAGTGGTATAAATATCATCCGAATTGTTTGCATAACATTACATCATGACTTATTGCATATCATATCATTCATAATAGGTCAGTTTCGAGATTCACGCTACATTTCGGTGTAACCACTTTTGTCATCGCATCTATTTATCAAGTGAGTAATCACATCCCCTTTTTACCGTTTTACTATATTTTGGGGCTGAATGCATGAACCATACTTGAATTAAATTGATTCTTACTTTTGTGAACTCTTTTGACTAGAACTTGTGAACTCAAATCAAATCCTTGAACTTAATTACGAATTTATGACTTGTTGGAATTTATTGAACCGTACATGTTATGACCTTGACCTAAAGTCTCCTATGTTCGGAGCATCACTATAAAGTCTCCCGTGTTCGGAGCGTATCTTTGGGAAGAGGCACCCAGTATATCTTTGGGAAGAGGCACCCAGTATATCTTTGGGAAGAGGCACCCAGTATAACTTTGGGTAGTGGCACCCAGCATAATTTGGCTTCATCAGGAGCATCACTGCAAAGTCTCCCTTGTTCGGAGCATCACTGCAAAGTCTCCCATGTTTGGAGCATCCCTGAATTATTATATACGTGGTACTATATTATGGACTATTATGACCATTTATATTTGACTACTTGACACACTATATTTTGTGCAATGGGTTGTGAACACACAGGTTGCAAGTTTTGTATGGGCGGAACTTGGAACTGAGTGGATTTACAATGCCTTTGCTTTGTGGACTATTTCCGATGACCGAAACCTTTGACTCGTTCTTGCGAGTTTTCTTATTTTACGAAACATGTTTACTCACCAACTATTTTCATAGTTGACCCGTTTTTCTCTCATGCATTTCAGGTGATCGTTAGTAAGCTTTTTCTACCAGGTCTTGCATAATGAAGTTTTCACTTGTCACTACAAATCGTTATGTAATAGAACGAAATATTTTGGAATCTAAACTTTGTAATATATTTGCCGATGACGGCTAAACTGGTATTGTAATGGTGTACTTTTTCTTTTAAATATTAACGTTGGTATGTTCTATTATCTTGTGCTTATGTTCCCTTCCGTTACACCTCATGTTTCCGCCTCCGGCGAGGGTGTGACAGATTGGTACCAGAGCCAAAGGTTATAGAGAATGCCGATTTTTCAAAAATAAAAATCACAGCTATAACCGGAATAAATTTTTATTTTTATTAAACATTGAACACCATCCAAGTCAACTAGTCCTATCGTTGCATCGTTAATCATAAAGTATACATAGCCTGATCAACTATGTCTAATTTATGAAGAACCATGCAATGATAAGAAGGGCAATTTTAAATCATGTTTAGTCGAGTCTTTTGAGTCTGGTCACCTGAAGTTGCATTGGTCGGGTGGGTATGCATAGCATGTTTTTACGTTCACGTCTACATTACCGTATCTTATTTATACCCTCTCTTTTCCATCTTTCGACTTGTTAGACATAGCATGTCTCTGTTCCTGTCATATTTCGATTACTATAACACATTACCACCGTTCTGAACCTCATCTGCCTTCGTCCGAGTGTCATTTACTCAACCCGATATTTTGGTCCATTGCAAGATCATGGCTGCCAGAAACACACGCTCAGGAGTCAACAACAACGGTAACCCAAACAACAATGACAATCCAAACAACAACGCGACTGGAATAGCGGATCTACTCACCCAAATTATGACGCACCTTGATGCTAGACGAACCAACAACGGAGAAGGTACTTCAAACGCTGGTCAAGGATGCAGCTACAAAACTTTCATGACATGCAAGCCAATGGAATTTCATGGTACTGAGGGTGCCATTGGACTGCTAACCTGGTTCGAGAATGTTGAGTCGAAACTTAGTATCACGAAATGTATTGAAGGAAACAAGGTTGAGTTCTCTGCTGGTCTACTACAGGGTCGAGCATTGACCTGGTGGAACAACCAACTGCAGACTAGAGGAAGAGGGGCTGCAAATGCGTTATCTTGGGAAGCATTTAAGAAACTACTAACTGATGAGTACTGCAGAAAAGATGAAGTGCAGAAGCTAGAAGCGGAATTTTGGAATCACTTGATGGTTGGAGTAGAAGTCGACAAGTACACGATCCGTTTCCACGAGTTAACTAGGATGGTTCCTCACATGGTTTCCACTGTGGAGAAGTTGATTGACCGATATATATGGGGATTGATACCGGAAATTAGGAGGGATGTCACTTCATCAAACCCAACCACTCTGCAAGCCGCTGTGGGTATGGCGTATCGCTTGACAAATGATGTGATCAGGTCTGGAGGACTAGCAAAAACGAATGACAATGGACGAAAGCGACAGGAGGATCACCAGGGAAGCCGAGACCAGGGTCAGCAAGACAAGAGGCAACGAATAACCAGAAACTATGGAGCGACTACTCAGGAGCGCAAAAGATACGCAGGTCCACATCCTTTGTGCACTCGATGTAACTATCACCACTCGGGAGACTGCCCAAGGTGCGACAAATGTGGACAGACGGGCCACTTCGCGCAAAATTGCTCAAACAGGACTGGGAATCAAGGACAGAGAAAAGCATGTTACGAGTGTGGAAGTCTAGATCACCTTCGCAATACCTGTCCAAAGCTGAAAAGAACACCTAACCAAGAAGGTAATCGTCCAAACCTGGCGTTGGCAATAGAAGGCCCACAAGATCAGAACATTGAAATTCCTCCCGCTCGTGGTCGAGCATTCTATCTGGGTACCGAGGAAGCCCGCAACGCGTAACGGGTACATTCTTTCGAACAACTACCTTATTTCTGTACGACATGATTTTGAGTGCATAACTTCCTTCCAATTTTTATCACGTTCACGGCATTGATTAATTTGTGACCCATCGATATCGACCTTAGTTGTATTATATTTTGTTGATTTGATTTGATTGGTGTAAGCAAATCCAATATCGAGCGAATCTTTCAAAAGACTTCATTCAAAAGACTTGTTTCCTAGCTTGATCTAGTGACAGTTCTTGTTTGATGAGTTGCGAAAGTCAAGCTAAGAAACAAGTTTACTCAAGTCACTATCTAAAGGTCTTTTGAGGGCTACGTTCGATATTGGGTAAGTTTACCCTATCAAATCTAATCACGAGCACGTACTTAGTTGAATGGGGAACCTGTACGCATGGGCATTGATATGATCATTTAGACTGTTCGTACGAGCATAAACTTTTAGAATCCTTGTCGAGGTTCGGACCATAGTATCATTAATCGAATCACGAGGACGTGATTCCTCTGACATGGGAAGAATGTCACAATTCTCAATTTTCGGTCATGTCTCAAACTCCATATTCATCATTTCCTATCAATTTATGCATAGGTTTTGCATTTTTCATTAAACGTTAATTTTCTTATTAAATAAACGCTATCGCGTAAACATTATTTTGAACAACTGATCCGTCACTTCCAAAAAATTATCCCGATATATTTTTGTACTCATAATAAGATTATAAAAATAACATTATTAGTTTACCCGGTGTTTTAAATTTATTTTGTATATAAATTGTTATATTTATATAAGGGCAAATGACACAAAAAGGTATCAAACTTAGGGTCCATTTCCAATCAAGGTACTTTTCTTTTTTTCTTGCATAAAAAGGTACCCAACAATTTTTTTTGGCGGATTTGGGTTTTTCACTAACGTTCGTTAAGTCAGTTCGTTAGTAAGTTACTTGTTTGGTCCTCAAATTCGTTAACTCAGTTCATGCAACATCCAAAAACAATTTCGAATTTTTTTTTACATGTTTGGTCCTCGAATTCTTATACTCATTTCATGCATCATCCAAAAAAAAAAAAAAATTCGAAAAATATTTAAAAAAAAATTATCAAAAATTTTTTTCTTAAAATATTTATATATTACTTTTTAAATTACTTTTTTTTCGAAAAATATTTGAAAAAAAAAATTTTAAAAAAAAAAATTAAAAATATTTTCGAAAAAATAAAAAAAAAATTCGAAAAAATTAAAAAAAATTTCGAAAAAATTAAAAATATTTACGAAAAAAAATTTCGAAAAAAAATTTCGAAAAATATTTGAAAAAAAAATTAAAAAAAAAAGTTCGAATATTTTTTTAAAAAATATTTTTTTAATTAAAAAAAATAAAAAAAAAAGTTCGAAAAAAAATTAAAAAAAAAGATCGAATATTTCGAAATATTTTTAATTAAAAAAAAAATCGAAAAAATTAAAAATATTTCGAAATATTCGAACATTTTTTTTTAATTTTTTTTCGAACTTTTTTTTTTTTTTATTTTTTTTAATTAAAAAATACTTTTTTTAAAAATATTCGAACTTTTTTTTTTTAATATTCGAACTTTTTTTTTTTAATTTTTTTTTCAAATATTTTTTCGTAAATATTTTTAATTTTTTCGATTTTTTTTATAATTTTTTCGATTTTTTTTTTTAATTTTTTCGAAAATATTTTTAATTTTTTCGAAATATATATTTTTTTTTATTTTTTTTTCAAATATTTTTCGAAAAAAAAGTAATTTAAAAAGTAATATATAAATATTTTAAGAAAATATTTTTTTGATAATTTTTTTTAAAATATTTTTCGAATTTTTTTTTTTTGGATGATGCATGAAATGAGTATAAGAATTCGAGGACCAAACATGTAAAAAAAAATTCGAAATTGTTTTTGGATGTTGCATGAACTGAGTTAACGAATTTGAGGACCAAACAAGTAACTTACTAACGAACTGACTTAACGAACGTTAGTGAAAAACCCAAATCCGCCAAAAAAAATTGTTGGGTACCTTTTTATGCAAGAAAAAAAGAAAAGTACCTTGATTGGAAATGGACCCTAAGTTTGATACCTTTTTGTGCCATTTGCCCTTTATATAATTACGACGGTTTTCGTAAATTCAACTCGATAAATATTTATTCACTCAAATCTTTCAAGAAATATATTTTTATAATTTTTATGACCTCAATATATTTTATTTTGACCCGTTAAAAATTTATTTTTAATTAACGCTACCCTAAATACTCAAATGTGTATACAAGTTACCATCTATCCCTAAATAACTATACATTACTAATATATTATTACACTAAATGATACAAGAATAAATCAAGTCTTTTATTTTTCTTTCTTTCTATCATGTTAGTCGACATATGGGTTGAGTCATTCACTAAATGTGCAAAATATCTAATATTTAATGTATTATTCACAACTCATTCAACACATACAAGTTAATATATTCAAAGTGTCAAGCAAAAACTCATTTTTCTCTTCCTCTCTTTTGCTAATATCCGGTCATCCATACAAAGGAAGAAGGAGCTCTTCAAAATATTTTCAAGACAAGTATATTTCAATCTAGACACACTCTTAGTAAAGGTTTTGAAATAAAAACCTAGGGTGTTTTAGGATTAAACCTTTGTTCACATCACCTCATCATATCACTAGTAAGCATTCATAATCATATTTTTATTTCATATTCATTTTTATGGTCATATCATTTTATTTGAGAAATATGCAAGTCTCATGATGTTTATACCATTTTTAAAGGTTTTTATATGTTAAATATATATAATCCATCCTATAATTACTCCTTGTTATATATTAGTTTTGGTGATGTCTAGGAACCCATGACACCTTAAGAAGGTGTATGGTAGGATTAGAATAGCTTCGGAGTTGTTTTGAATGGGTTAGAATAGGTTTGGCGCGAGAAAAACTCATTTCGACACGTTTTGAAAAGGGTCTGTCCTTATTTTGAAATTCTGGAAAATCCGACAGTAGGTAAAAATATTTGGCCTAGATATTTAGAAAATATACTTTAAAACGAAACCGTGGCCGCTTGAACGGATTAAAACGGAGTTATAACGAAGAAGTTATGACTTTTTCAATTTGGCGACGAAAAATATAAATTTCAGAAATTTCAGCATGAAAATGTCACTCTTTACGAGTCAAAAATGAGTCTTAAGCTTTATAAATTGTGTCGACTTATCAAAAATATATTAGTATACTTTGACACGAATCTAAGGGTATAGAAAACGTAGAAAACGGACTTGTAACGAGTAAATTACACGCGATAAACAAAGTTGCCGTAACTTTATTCTATTAGCAACATTAATATATTTTCTATTAAACATATACTACGGCAACTAGGGGCCATGTTGAGGGTCGTTTTTAACATTGATAGGATACTCTTTATAAAAAGATGTCTTCTAGTAAAATCAAGTTCGCCAACCATATTTTCCAAAATATCAAACCGTTCGTCAAGCGGAGTTGTAATGAATAAAATATAGTCGCTCAAAGTTTACCGAAAACCACTCTTAAACACACAAGTACCATACTTAACCTATATTTTTCCTTATGTTCGAGACCTCTAGGATGGAAATGTAGGTACTAAAACTTTGAGATAATGGTACGAGCTTCCCAAAACCGTTGAGTTCGTTTCTTAACGCTCGACGTGCACCATTTTACGACTAGCTTTTAGAGGCCGTTTTTGTCACGTTCATGGAAATTCCAACGACATTATTTTACGACGAAAAGTTATATTCTCTTAATAAATCACTAAATGATTATCGTTGGATATCATTTCAAAGTAAACACATGTGAAGTAATTTAAAAATAGTCAAGACGTTAAAAGATTATATTTTCGACGAGAAGTATTGTTTTCAAAAATACATAAGTGGTATAAATATCATCCGAATTGTTTGCATAACATTACATCATGACTTATTGCATATCATATCATTCATAATAGGTCAGTTTCGAGATTCACGCTACATTTCGGTGTAACCACTTTTGTCATCGCATCTATTTATCAAGTGAGTAATCACATCCCCTTTTTACCGTTTTACTATATTTTGGGGCTGAATGCATGAACCATACTTGAATTAAATTGATTCTTACTTTTGTGAACTCTTTTGACTAGAACTTGTGAACTCAAATCAAATCCTTGAACTTAATTACGAATTTATGACTTGTTGGAATTTATTGAACCGTACATGTTATGACCTTGACCTAAAGTCTCCTATGTTCGGAGCATCACTATAAAGTCTCCCGTGTTCGGAGCGTATCTTTGGGAAGAGGCACCCAGTATATCTTTGGGAAGAGGCACCCAGTATATCTTTGGGAAGAGGCACCCAGTATAACTTTGGGTAGTGGCACCCAGCATAATTTGGCTTCATCAGGAGCATCACTGCAAAGTCTCCCTTGTTCGGAGCATCACTGCAAAGTCTCCCATGTTTGGAGCATCCCTGAATTATTATATACGTGGTACTATATTATGGACTATTATGACCATTTATATTTGACTACTTGACACACTATATTTTGTGCAATGGGTTGTGAACACACAGGTTGCAAGTTTTGTATGGGCGGAACTTGGAACTGAGTGGATTTACAATGCCTTTGCTTTGTGGACTATTTCCGATGACCGAAACCTTTGACTCGTTCTTGCGAGTTTTCTTATTTTACGAAACATGTTTACTCACCAACTATTTTCATAGTTGACCCGTTTTTCTCTCATGCATTTCAGGTGATCGTTAGTAAGCTTTTTCTACCAGGTCTTGCATAATGAAGTTTTCACTTGTCACTACAAATCGTTATGTAATAGAACGAAATATTTTGGAATCTAAACTTTGTAATATATTTGCCGATGACGGCTAAACTGGTATTGTAATGGTGTACTTTTTCTTTTAAATATTAACGTTGGTATGTTCTATTATCTTGTGCTTATGTTCCCTTCCGTTACACCTCATGTTTCCGCCTCCGGCGAGGGTGTGACAATACACACGCAGGTTATCTCTAAATCTAACACTTTTTGCTATGCCACAGCGCATACTAACTTGACCGTCGGAGGTGGACCCCGGGGCTACGGCTCCGGGTCCACTCCTAACGGGTTCTCTTTGTTGACAGGTCTACTAGGGCTCGAGAAGACGACTAACGGCCAAGGAGAGTCGTTGAATCCAGTCCGCGCCAGATTATGCTTCAACAGTTGCAAAGAGAGTCTCAGAAAAATTGCAGAAATAGTCTCTACCGTTACTTACGGTTACAAAAACAGTCGTTATATTAAATCTAAGGATTATTTGCGTAACAACAAATTATTTAAAAATCCCTTCAATTTACTCATGTTGCAAAAGTGGTCTCTATCCTTACTTGATATTATAAAAACAGTCCTAAAGTTAAATCTAAGGACTTTTGTATATTGAAATTACATAAATAGTCTATGTAGTTATTATCAATTCTAGAGATGATCTTTAAATGCACACCGCAGCGAAACACGTATAATAAAATCTATGTTAAAAAAAAAATAATAATAATAATTTTACACGGTTCCATTAAAAAAAACATTTTCATATCTCCTTTATTTATATTAAAAATTTTGGGAAAATGATAAACGACCCTAATTAAAGAAGCTTAAAAGATGGTCTAACGCATAAAACACCTTTTAGGCTTATTTAGTTAGGTCCTTATTTCATCACTCAAAATTTTATGTTCACCCAAACATTATTTAAAAATATTATACATTATGTATTCAATAGTTATACTTTAACACTCAGTTTTCGAGTTTTGAGTGAAGAAAAATGGAAAAAAAATAGGAAAGGGAAAAGAATAAGAAAGGGAAATGAATTGTTAGTTGATATGTTTTTGAGATAAAGGAAAGAGCAAAGGAAAAGGAAAGTAATATGTTCTTGAGTGGGAGAAAAATGAAAATAATTTGTTTAAATTACATTATATGCCCTTTAGTTGTTAATGTCAAATCTTTTTCATAGAGTATATTAGTCTTTACATAACATAAGTTTTCGGTTTATTTCCTTTTCCTCCCAAAAATGGGAGGAAGATTATATTAACAAAAATTCCTCCCATTTTTCTTTCCGTTTCCTTTTCTCATCTTTAAAAAAACTTAAGAATACAAAAAAAACTTTATATTTTCTTTTCTTTCCTCTCAAATTATAACTCGAGAACTGGGTCCAAGTAAATATGAAATTAATAGTGAAAGTAACTAAAGAAAAAAAAAAAAAAAGTTATAAACTTGAAGGGCCTTAAATGCAAACAAAACTGTACCACTATAGCACACTTTCCATCTTTTTCCGGGTCTTCGTCTTCACAGCAGCCGGTATCAAAGATCTGATCAAAACACACACCCAAAATGGTAATTAATTATTAGGGTTTCACACTTAACACTAAAAAATTACATGATCTGTACTTAACTATGATTACTGATCTCAAATTTGAATATATATTATGTAACAGGCCCAATCAGCAAAAGCAATAACAAGCCCAGTTCCAGATGTGTGGTATCCAACTTTGGCTGTTTTAATGCTTGCTGTTGGTCTTGTCATCACTGCTTCTTTCTTTATGTATGTCATCCTTTCATTTTAATTACCTTTTTTTTTTTTTTTTTTGGTTTATTGTTGTTGTTTGATCTGTACGAGATTAGTTTTTGAATTTAGGAAAATGTGTGATTGATTGAATTGGTTTGATCTGTATTACTTATGTTAGAGCAGAAGGTATGGGGTGCCATTTGTGAGTCACTGGTGTGCCAACCTTATCGGCTAACATGCCAAACTTGTGACAAATGCACCCTTTTGTGTTTTGAGCCAATGCACTAGCGGGACCTATAGGTGATGTTAGTGCTGTGTTAGAGCACAAGGTATGACAATGACGAATAACACGTTATTGATATGCCACATCAGCGCCACATCATACACTTTTCAATAACACACCAATAACTAAAACACCCTCCCTCATAACACACCACTAACATGTTATTGGGTCTCACAAAATACCCCACTAAAAATACTCACTCACTCACAATAAAAAAATAATAATAATAATAACATACAACATCAAATGGCTTGAGCCATTCAAATGGCTTGGGAACCTTTGGCTCACGAATGACATAAAGTGACGGTATGGTTGGCACAAGTTTGGCACGAATAAATGATGCATTTGGCATGTTATCTTTCCCCATACCGTGTGCTATTATGAGGGAGAGTTGTTTGAGTTATTCGTGTGTTATTGGGAGGTGTATGATGTGTTGCTGATGTGGCATACCAATAACGTGTTATTGGGTCCTTGCATACCTTGTGCTCTTAGTGAAGTTTGGAACATGTTATAGTTTCGGCTTTTTTATAGGGATAATTTTCTTAAAATGTATCTTACTTGACACTTTTTTTGAGTCGAATGTAGTACCGTCGTTAGGATCAGACTATTTAATAACAAACTTTTTGAATTTCGGTTATTTTGTGTATTGGTTTCCAAAAATACATTAATCGATACACAGAATAATCGAAATTCAAAAAGTTAGTTATTAAATAGTCTGATCCTAACGACGGTATTACATTCGACTCAAAAAAGTGACAAGTAAGTACATTTTAAGAAAATTAGCCTTTTTTTATAAAGTGTGATGCCGAATGTATGAATAGCGAAAATGAATTAGTTTGATTAAGTGTGATTACTGAATTATTGGTGTGGACTGCGGAGTGAAGTATGATGAATGATGTGAACCAAGAGATAAGTTCATTGATGTTTGAAGATAGGATTTGCTTACTCTTTTGGGCAATAGGTTTTTACACCCGGAGAATATATTACTCCAAAAATCATTTGAGTACATAGAATGTGAGTGAATCTCACATCTCAGCCCATTACATTTTTGGTAAAGCTAACATAACAAACACTTCTAGTTCTAATAAAGAAGAAAACAATTAATCACTAGAATACATTTGACTCAAAAATGACACCAAACATAAACTAACATCTAATTTGACCACGAAGATTAATGTCCCACACCTTACAGAATGCCATATGTTCTTCGGTTAAGTCATAACTCATATGCTTAATCTTCATACCCATCATACATGCCGTAGTCCTGATCCTCACAGAAACTAGACCACTACTACCACTAGGCCGTTGAGAAGAAGGGGCCATAAACTGAGCGGTCTCATCATATACTTCCTCAACAACACTTTCCCGAACTTGCCTCTTGTTCTACCTCTTTCGCACTTATTATCTGGTGTTACCATATTCGCACTTGACACTAAACCTTCTTCATTATCAATCGTATTATAGGATTTGTTTACTTGACTTAAGGGGTGTTTGCGTTAGCATATTATTTGAGGTTATAGGATTATTTGATTTGGGAAAGCTCACAAGCTCAGTTTTTTTAAGCTTAGCTGCTTATATTAATGTATATAAGCTCAACTTGGGGGTTGTTTGTATAAGCTTATATGTAGGCCTATGAGCTTATTTGATTTCGCCTTATATTTCGTAGACCCATAAGTCTCAAAATAAGCCGGAAATCAAATAAGCTCATAAGCCCACATATAAGCTTAAACAAACACCCCCTTGATAAGCTAATCCAAACACCTCCTTAGTGTTTTTGAATCTTATGTGGTGGTTAAGGAAAGTCGAGAATCTGTGAATGCTTATTGAGCTTCTGTATTAGTTGTGGTGAGTGTTACATTACAGGCTTAATAGTCAGAATTTTTTGTTCTTAAGGTTACTCCAATTTGTTACCCTAAAGAAAAGCTGCAGTTTTGATGTGAAGAATTGAATGAGCTATCATCAGTTACTCATGACTATTTAGTTACTTGAGTCCTGACCTATGCGACTATGCAGCTATGCATGATTGAGATTGCTTGTAGTGTTTTTAGGTTGATCACTTGTGATTTAATCATGGTTTTATTCAGTTTTGAGTTAATTAGAAGTTACTGGTTGGACTGTGTCGTTTTTGCTATTTTCTGTAGACTTGTATTGATGATGAATACGGTTAATATTTAGCTATGTATGGCGGTGTAGCATACAAGTCAATCATGTCACACATGTCTATGATCTGGTGCTTTACAAAGATCAGAAAACCGCAGCACTTGTTCATAAATTTGGATGATTGTTAATAATAGACTTTGTTAACTAGAACATGAATGGTTAAACCCGTACTCGATTGTTACATATGTTAAAATTATACTTACTTCAACATGCCATTAAATTTCTATTGACAACTTTTACTTACCAGATTGTTACAGATGTTAATATTACACTCTCTTTAAATTGCCTGATAATATTTACTTGTGCAGCTATGAAGCGACCTCTTCTAAGAAAAGTCGCAGTCTTGCTAAGGAACTCGTAACAGGGGCAGTGGCATCTGTCTTCTTGGTATGTCACTTGTTAATCGTCATTTGGTCTTATTTCTAGTAGTTCAGTTGCTATAGGAAGATTGGTGGACGGGTATTAAAACAGATGACTCTTAAGTGTTTTTTTAAACGAGTTCGGTTGAGCCAGTAACACTCTTTTATATTCAATTTTTGAATTTTAATTAAGTTGCTACGATGATTAGAAAATTAATATTTTTGTTTAAATAAATGGCAACCTAACACCCTTCACCTGGCCGAGCTCTGATTTCACCCAACAGCTACTCGGTTGTGCATTTTATGACCTTAGATTACCGTTAGGTCCAAAGACGTGTTGGTATTAATAAAAATAAAGCGATTTAGGAGGGTCTTATGCATTTGAATTCACTTCAGATAACTTTTGGTCACTGACTTCGACCTTACACATTGCTTTTTAGTTTACTTTCTAGTTTCCGTTCATTTGGCTGATTAGAGATAAAGCAAAACTACACCAGTTTTTATCAGTTTTGAATGTAACAGGTTGAATACAACCTCGAATTCAGTCCAATGATTGATTTACCGGCTTTTTTTTTGTGATGCAGGGCTTTGGATCCCTGTTCTTGCTCCTTGCTTCGGGTGTCTATGTCTGATTAAATGTTGAGTTTGATATGAGGATGGAAGTTGTACTACAACATAGTCATTTGAAACTGTAGCCGTTTATCTTACTTTACAACTTTTAGAACCTCATTATATGTTTTCTAGCGAGTTGCCTGTCACTTCTATGGCGGATTTATTGATGCGAACTGTTAGTGTTTTTCATTTCCAGTCTACCCATTTCTAAGGTTTGTGCACGTGGTCCGGCACACATTTTGGAATTGAAACCGGACTCAAATGAAACCAATGACTAAAAAAAATTATAACCAAGAACCTGAGTGAAATATTTGGTCCGAGTCTGGTTTTTCTTTGGTGGATGTTTGGTTTCGGTTTGGTGACACTGTTTCGTTCTGGTGACAATGGTTTGAATCATACTCTAATGGTGTTACAGTTAGTTTAAAGGGCTAATTACATCTTAACGTATCATACTTGCCACTTTTTTCATTTTCATATAGCGAATTAAATTTTTTGCAGCTTTATCCCTCAGTTTTTGAATTTCGTCAACTTCGTGTACGATTTTACTTGCACATCTCTTGGCTGGTTACATCAAAATGAAACAAGTAAAATAGAAAAAGTGACAAGTAACATACTTTAAGAGTTTAAGATGCAATTAACCCTAGTAAAATTGTAAAGAAAAATCATACAGTAATTAGGATGTTAAAGTTAATTACAGATAAACGCATAAAAGTGCTTTAATGCTGTAATCGAGTGTTTTCTTGAATGATGTTGAAATGTTGTTTAATTTTTGTACCAATTCTGTAAAAAGGCTTTAATGCTTGCTTTTCTTTGTCAGTAAAAATTTGCCTTATTCTTCGTTTAGTCAACATTAAAGAAATAGAAAATGTCAAAATGTTTACCTTTGTTAAAATGCATTCATATTATGGTAAAAATGAAAAACTCACTTTTAAAAATAGTCTTGATAAACTGATAGACGTTGCAACTATGGTTGTTAAGATCAAGATCTTGATCTTAGTATCTTACGATTTTATAATATTACAAAGCAAAAACGATCATGATTTTACGTAAGATCTTTACGAGATAGGATCCCGATCTTAACTATAGGATTTTAAGATCTCGATCGATCAAATATTACTTTTCTCGAACCATAAGCTAAAAGATTACAAATTTGTATATTAAGTTTTGTAGAGTATGAAAATAAAGAAGGTAACTGCATTAAACATTTTCATAATTATAATTTTGACATATATTTTCATGCTTAAGATCCCGATCCGTTTTTACGATTACGATTTTGCAAATACGAAAATGATATAAGGTAGGATTCCGATCTTAAAAACCTTGGTTTCAACTATATAGGATTGTTGACACGTGTTCAAAAAAATATTTTGCTAAACCGACAATTATAATTTTTGATATATGGTATTTCTTGTGCAACCACTTTTTGTCTTTTTGCAAAACATTTTTTTTTTTTTTTTAGTTTTGCAAAAGGCGGATGTTTGGTACATATAATTGTTACAAAAACTGAGTAGCATGGTTAATTTTTTCAAAACCCTCCATCAAAATTCTACTTTTAGTAGCATTTACTATCAATTAATACAACTACATTACCAAACAATATATTAAAACAAACATCTATTGGTATATGCTATTATCTATTGCTATTGCTTACTGCTTACCGTTATTTTCGTCAAACATAATAGGTGTGTTTGGCAAAACTAGTAGCAGTGAGCAGTAACAGTTCTTTTCTATAAAATGTTTGGTAATTTAGTTGTATGCATAATTATAATGTGTAAAACAACTAGTTAAATGCTAAACGCACATAAATATTACTCCCTCCGTCCCAAATTATAAGTCTATTTTTGACTTTTCAAAGTCTTTTTTTTCCGACTTTGACCTTAATTATTTTTTTTCGTGTTATATAATACTTGATGAAAAGTATACAAATGAAAATGCATTTAAATGACTTTGAAAGCATATATCACAGCTCACTGCTACAAAAATTATTTTAATTACATGTGTTCCCGTTAATGAAGATGTATTATATATATATAACAAATGAAGATGTATTATATATATACAAATGAAAAGTATACAAATGAAAATGTATTATATATATATAACAAATATTATATAACGCTAAAAGAAATAATTAAACTCAAAGTTGGTATAAAATGACTTTGAAAAAGTCAAAATGGACTTATATTTTGGGACGGAGAGAGTATTTCATAGTGCGTTGAAAAATCACCATCCCGTAAAAATAGATAAAACTATTTGATGCTTGCCAAACGTAGGGCTGAACATCGCACATCCCAAAATTGATCGGACTGAAAAATCCGATCGGACCGACCGAACTGAAGGACCAACAATCCGGTCTCGGTCCCAACTTTTTTCTTATTTCAGTCTTGGTCCGATTCGGTCCGATCCAGTCTTACGTACAAACCGACCAATAATGCTTTCTTAGACCGGACCGAACCAGACCAACCCAGAGCGGACCGAACACATTAATTTTTGTACCATTTCAGTCTTGGTCCGGTTCGGTCCAATCCAGTCTTACGTACAAACCGACCAATAACGCTTTCTTAGACCGGATCGACTGAAAGACCGGACCGAACCAGACCAACCCAGACCGGACCGAACACATTAAGTCCGGTCCTTAATCCGTGGTTTTAGTCTAATTTGTTCTCGGTCCGAAAAGACTGATAATCAGCATTAGTCAAACGAGCACTAAAAACCATAACGCCCAACGCCCACCATTCACCGCTACTAATCTATACTACATAAAAAAAAAAATGGTCAAATAGTCAATAATTGGAAAAGTGAAAACTGGAAAAGTGAAACATGTGAAATCTTATATCATTGAATGCTATGCTGTAACTATGTTGTAATCTCACTTAAATGCGATGTTGTATATTTGGAAAGTATACATTGATTTAAAATGTTGCCCAACCCATTCGTGAATGTCACATAACATGTCAAACTTGATAACTTTGGAAAGTATGACTGATTTCTTCAATCTTCAAATACTGGATTTAAATATAATCATTCAAACTGGATTCCTTAACGCTTAAAATACTGATTCTTGAAACAAACTTAATCGCCGCTAAAATTTTGTCGAAAATAGACACCGCTGCCGCTAGACGCTGGTACTCGTCTATTGCACTAAACACTCATGCCAAACACACCCGGTGTAACTATCTCACTATTCAATATTCCACCTCACTAGAAAGAGAAACATTTACACAAATCTCAGGGCTTTATAAAAATCAATGGCACAAGAATCAACTCCAACACCACCATTACTACTCCCAAAGAAACGAGGCAGACCAAAGAAATTCACCACCACAGAAGAAGAAGAAGAAGAGAGTGAGAGTGACGTCATCAGACAAAAGATGCGTGAAAGTAGTAATACGGGTAAAAACAAGAGTACAACGGTATCAGTGGCGAATGAGAAATACAGCCACTGGAAGTCAGTTGTGCCTATTTTGTATGATTGGTTAGCTAATCATAACCTTGTCTGGCCTTCTCTCTCTTGCCGGTACTTTTTTTCTGCTTATTTTTACCTTATTTTTAGCTTAATTTGTTGATTAAGTTATAATGTGTCGAAAGTATGAGTTAATTTTGGTTACGAAACCCTAATTGATTATTTGTGCTTAAGTTTAGCTTATTTTAAGCTGTAATTGAGTTAATTTTGGTCACGAAACCCTAACTAATTATTTCTTTCTACTGCTTATTTTCTGCTTATTTCGAGCTTATTTTGGTTACGAAACCCTAACTCATTGTTTCTGCTTATTTTGTTACGCTGATTGATTTTGAGCTTATTTTGTTGATTAAATTATAATGTATCGAAAATATGAGTTAATTTTGGTTACGAAACCCTAACTGATTGTTTCTGCTTAATTTTAGCTTATTTTGTTGATTAAGTTATAATGTGTCGAAAATATGAGTTACGAAACCCTAATTTAATTATTTGTGCTTAATTATAGCTTATTTTGTTAAACTGATTGATTTTAAACTGTAATTGAGTTAATTTTGGTTACGAAACCCTAACTGACGGACTGTGCTTATTTTGTTAAACTGATTCATTTTAGGCTGGGTTAGCTACTGATTGTGCTTAATTTTAGCTATTTTGTTACACTGATTGATTTCAGGCTAGAGTAGATACTAATAAATTATTTATTTCTACTGCTTATTTTGAGCTTATTTTGGTTACGAAACGTAACTGATTGTTTGTGCTTATTTTGTTACGCTGATTGATTTTAAGCTGTTTTTTGTTCATTATATTATAATGTATTGAGTTAATTTTGGTTACGAAACCCTAATTGATTGTTTGTGCTTAATTTTAGCTTATTTTGTTAAACTTATTCATTTTAAGCTAGGTTAGGTACTAATTGTGCTTATTTTGTTGATTAAGTTATAATGTATCGAAAGTATGAGTTAATTTAGGTTACAAAATATTGATTGTTTGTGCTTAATTTTAGCTTATTTTGTTACACTGATTGATTTTAGACTAGGTTAGGTACTGATTTTAGCTTACTTTGTTACGCTGATTGATTTTAAGCTGTTTTTTGTTCATTAAATTGTAATGTATTGACTTAATTTTGGTTACGAAACCCTAACTTAGTTACTTTGTTAAACTGATTGATTTTAAGCTAGGTTAGGTACTAATTGTGCTTATTTTGAGCTTATTTTGTTGATTTAAGTTATAATGTATCGAAAATGTGAGTCAATTTTGGTTACGAAACCCTAACTGATTGTCTGTGCTTAATTTGAGCTTATTTTGTTACACTGATTCACTTTAAGCTGTAATTGAGTTAATTTTGGTTACGAAACCCTAACTTAATTATTTGTATTTAATTTGAGCTTATTTTGTTAAACTGGTTGATTTTAGGCTAGCTTATTTCGTTACTTGCTTATTTTGTTGATTCGAGCTGTTTCGGTTACAAAACCCTAGGTGTACTGATCGAGTTTGCTCTTTTTTGTTGATTAAGTTATAATTTATCGAGAATGTGAGCTTATTTTGTTAATTTTGAGTTGTTTTGGTTTACAAAGCCCTAGGATAGGTGTACTTATCGATTAAACCTTAATTTATATGAATTTTGAGCTTAATTTTGTTATATTTATTGATTTTAAGTTACGCGCATCTGGTTAGAAATGTTAGGTTAGGGACTTATTGTTCTGTTTTTCTGTTCTCTAGTGATTAAGTTGTAATGTATACGGAATTGGACCGTATTGTGTTGAACCGATTGATTTTAAGTTATTACTATGCGACAATGTGCTTAAGCAAGTAACGGAATGTTAGGTTATGGACTGATTGTGCTATTTTTTGTTGATTAAGTTATAATTTATTGAGAATGTGAGTTTATTTTGTTATATTTGCTGATTTTGAGGTTTTTTGGTTTACGAAACCCTAGGTTATGTGTTCCGATTGTTGTGTTCCTGTTTATTGATTGATTAGGTTATCATGTATGTAAAATTTTGAGCTTATTATGTTATAAACCGATTGATTTTCAGATTTTATGAAGCCTTGCTATTTTTTGTTGATCTAAGTGACTAATTTGTAATTTGTCGAAAATGTGAGTTTATTTCGATAAAATTTGTTGATTTGAGTTGTTTTCGTTGCGAAACTCTAGGTTTAGTGATTATGTTATTGTTTGTTTGTTTGTTAAACTGTAATGTATACGTAATTTGAGCTTATCATGTTTAACTGATTCATTTTAAGTTGTTACTAAGCGACGACGTGTTTGTGTAAAAAACGAAGCCGTAGGTACTTACTGTGGTTGTTGATTGATTAAACGGTAATATATACGGAATTTGAGCTTATTGTGTTAAACTGATTGATTTATTAAACTGTAATGTATACGAATTTTGAGCTTATTATGTTTATCTGATTCATTTCAAGTTGTTAGTAACAAAACTAAGGTTAGGTACTAATTGTGCTATTTTTTTTTACTTGTTACTATGCGTCGATCTGGTTACGTAAGTAATGGAATGTTAGGTTAGGGACTAGTTGCTCTGTTTTCTAGTTGATCGAGTGATTGATTTATAATGTCTCGATAATGTGAGTTCATTTTGTTAAGTTTGTTGATTCGAGTTGTTTTGGTTACGAAACCCTAGGTTAGATGTACTGATTGTTATGTTATTTTTTGTTGATTTCTTAAACTATAATTGATACGATATTTGAGCTTTTGATGCCAAACTAATTGACTTTGAGATGTTACTATGCGACAATCTGGTTATGTATGTATCGAAAAATGCTCTGTTTTTTTTGTTCTGTTGATTTGTTATTGTTTGTTGATTTGTTAAACTATAATTGTTCTGTTTTTTTGTTTATTGAGTGATTGAATTATAATGTATTGAAAAATGTGAGTATATGTTGTTAACTTGATATTTTAATATTTTTTTATGAGATGGTCTGGTTACAGAACCGTAAGTTATGAGTTTACTTTGTTATGTTGATTGATTTAAGTAGTTGTTATGTGTGATGTGGTAATGATGCTTATTATCTTTAACTGATTGATTTTGAGTCGTTACTATGCAACCTTTATGTATTTAACGAAAACTCTAAGTTAGGTTATGATTGTTCTGCGTTTTTTGTTAATCAGGTGATTAAATCATATGATTAATGTATCCAAATTTAAGTTTATTTTGATATGTTGATTGATAATAAGCACACTTGTTATGTGATGATGTGGTTATGAAACCGTAAGTAAGGTGTACTGAGTGTTGTTTAGTTGTTTGTTGATTGATCAAACTATAATGTATTGAAATGTTTAGTTTACGGAAATCTGAGGTTAGGTATTGATTGACTAATGCCTAATGTATACGATATTTGAGTTTATTTTTGTTAGATTGATTGATTTTAAGTTGTTACTATGTGGTGATCTGGTTACTTAACAAACGAAACCTTAGGTCAGGTACTATTTGTTGTATTGTTTGTTGATCACGTGATTTAACTATAATGTATTGAACATTTTAGTTGACGAAACCCTTAGGTTAGCTACTGACTGACTGACTAAACCTGAATGTATACGAAATTTGAGTTTATATTTGTTATATGATTGATTTTAAGTTGTTACTATGTGAAGATCTGATTGATTTAGGTACAAGTTGTTACTAGTTAATTTTAAGCTGTTGCTGTTGTTACTCTTGTGTTGTTCATAGATTGCTTAAACCTTACTGTGTACGAAATTTGAGTTTCATTTTGTTATGTTGATTGATCTAAGTACCTGTTAGGGGATGAACTGGTTATGAGACTTTAGGTTAGATACTGATTGATGTTGATTGATTAGACAATAATGTATACGAAATTTGATCTTTTCTTTGTTATATTGTTTGATCTAGGGTTGTTTCGGTAACCTTAATAGCTTCTGGAAAACTGCTTGAAGAGAATGGCTTAAGCTTAAGCATATTAGTTTTTATTTCGCCAAAACAAGCTACAAATGCTATAAGCCCTTCGAAACTAGCTTACCTAAACACCTTAAAGAGGTTGATAGAATGAAAAAATACAATAAGCTATGCCAAACAACCCCTTTGTAATTGGAATATTTATATCAGCATAGTTACTTTATGAAGTTATTTACTGCTCTTTAGAGTTTAATGTTTGCCCTTCTTGTGTGAATAGATGGGGTCCACTTCTGGAGCAATCGAAGCATAAGAATAAGCAACGTTTGTATCTATCGGAACAGGTAACAAGTTGTTTATTTTGCTTAAGTTTTCGGATGTGAATCTTTTACAATAAGCCGATGTTGTGAAGTAATTTGGATGTGTGTGATAGATGTTCTGTGTTTTGGTTAAAAATTACTATTTAATATTTTGTCATAGTAGTTTTATTTGATAATGCCTCACTTAGTTCATCTTACGTCTGGTATAGAGCCGAAGGTGAGCTCAGTTTTAGGTTAACCTAGAGTCCGGCTTGTGACCTCGATGTGCCTCCATGAGGCATTCTCGGGTCATATAGGTTTTGAGCTGACTAAGAATAGTGGGGATATTGTTTCAGAACTTATATTTTGTAATTAAACTCATATATCAAATGTGTATATAAACATTACAATAAAGTTCGATGAGAGCATGAGCCAAGCCATTATAGGCTTGATCTTGGTTTGTAATGTGTTATGAGCTTGTTTACATGCTCAAGCTCAAGGTTGAACATGATAAAGTTCGACCTGAACGAGCTTGAGTTGCTCATAAAAGGTCGACCCCTTTAAAACTTTGATTGATCTTGTGAATAATCTCTATTTGAGTTTGCCTGCTCTTTGTCATATAAATCTTGGATTTAAGTAACGGCCAACTTAAAACCTAACCTGAAATAAAATTAATGGGTGACCTGAAAGAACGAAAGGATACGGTTTAACTTGGGTAGCAAAGGTGACACTTAATCTGTACTTGTATCTTTAGGAATGATAGTCTGTATTTCATTCATCGTAACACTTGTATTTTTGTATATGCACGACATTTTTATATCACACACAATGATTTATATTCTGATGTCATGTGTTTTTTCTTCAGACTGATGGCAGCGTTCCAAATACACTGGTAATTGCTAACTGTGACGTGGTGAAGCCAAAAGTCGCTGCCGCAGAACACATATCTCAGGTAAGCATTTTGTTTCGTCCATCTTTATTTTGCCTTTCCCCTATTTTGTTTAGTTTTATGAAGCTACTTCTAGTTTTTGTTCTGAATAATGTCTGTGTTGTTGCTTGGTCGGCTTAGTTCAACGAGGAAGCCCGCTCCCCATTTGTAAAGAAGTTCAAAACTATCCTTCATCCTGGGGAGGTAAGTAACAGTATCACTGAACTCGATTAACAATTCGTTTGTTAGGATTTTCTAATCTATAGTTTGCTGATAATCTTTTTACAGGTGAACAGAATAAGGGAACTTCCGCAAAATAAGAACATTGTTGCTACTCATACCGACTCCCCTGAGGTTATAGATGGTTATCCATGCATTCTTTTACGATATTTTGGAACTTTTAATTTGAACTCTTTAGACTAACTTCTATCGTTCATTGAATTAGGTCCTCATATGGGATGTCGAAGCACAACCTAATCGCTATGCTGTTCTTGGAGCTGCTGAATCTCATGCTGATCTGGTGCGTACATTTATCACTTCTGAGAATCTTTTTTCTTCCATTTTATAGAAATTTGCATATTCTTTTAAGAACTTTGAATGTCAAAGGAACACCAAACACTAAAAAAGAAAAGAAAGAAATGGTCAAAATATCTGGTCCCGAGAATCGATAATGATGTAGGAATGTAGTAAACCTCATGTAGGCATTGGGAGTTTTAACATGTTAAAGCTAGTCACATATCATACAACCTGTTTTTGAGTATTTTCATTGTTGAAGACCAAATCTTATATCCTGCAGCTTATAATAACTTAAATTTCAATACTACTTTGATGCCTTTTAACATTGACATACTTTTCCCAATGTATTCAATATTTATGCCCCTCTGCTATTTTTGTATTCATTGAATAGATACTAGAGGTTTTTCGATCTTTTTGTTAGTAGATTGAGCTCGTGTCGTTAAATGTGTGGTAGTTGTACTATCTAACATCTGTATTTTCTTTACTTTTCTGGCAGGTGCTTACAGGACATGCTGATAATGCTGAATTTGCTCTTGCTATGTGCCCAACCGAGCCTTTTGTACTATCTGGAGGTCAGAAAATTTTTGTTCTTACAGCTTTTTAATATGTCATCTTATTTATGATGCAATATTAAACAGTTGAGGTTGTTATCACAGGTAAGGATAAATTTGTGGTTTTGTGGAGTATTCATGACCATATATCAACATTGGCTGGAGGAGAGTCAACCAACCCTGCAGGCTCGATTGTTAAAACTGCTGACAGTGCTTCCCTTGGGCCTCGTGGAATCTTTAAGGGACATACGGATACAGTTGAAGATGTGCAGTTCTGCCCCACAAGGTATATGTCTTGCCATAATTTAGAATCTTTTTGAATCCGAGACTAAGGGATTGTTTACTAAATTAAGTGGCTTGGACATATTACCATATTAGCCACTTAATTGAGAGAGAGGGGTTTTGGTGGACCTCCCCATTAAGATGAATTAAGGGATTGAGGCCGCTCATTAAGTGGAAAGTAAACACCCCCTAAACACTCGTGTAATCATCACTTTTGGCTTCTATAAACATGGTGTTAAAATATTGTTATATGCTTTTGAAGCACACAGGAGTTCTGTAGTGTTGGAGACGACTCTTGCCTCATACTGTGGGATGCAAGAGTTGGAACAGACCCGATTACAAAGGTTTGTTGCAATCCTTGATTTTTTTATTATAGTAATTTGTGTCCTATGCGAATTAATCTGTGTTTCTCTCTATATTAGGTTGAAAAAGCACATAATGCTGATGTTCACTGTGTTGATTGGAATCCTCATGATGAAAACTATATTCTAACCGGGTACATTTTTATATCTTCTCTTTCGTGCCGTAGAATTGTTCAACTTTGGAGAATACTCCGTTGCGATCCAAAAAGGAGTTCATTTTTTAGTTTTTCTTTTGAAATTTGTAAATTTATATTTCTCATGGGTAAAGGTTAATAAAGCATCATTTTGTATTCTTGTTCTAAATTTTAAATGGGATAATTTTTTTTGAAGTCGAGGAGTATGAATAGATCTCAGTTGTTATTTAGTTGTAAATAATTCTTATCTGCTCCTATGATGTCATTTTTAGGTCAGCTGATCAATCTGTCTGCATGTTTGATCGTCGAAACCTAACTTCTGACGGTGTTGGTTCTCCCGTTCATAAGTTTGTGGAACACAAAGCTCCTGTTCTTTGTGTTCAGGTATTAGATCGTCTTAATTTTCTACTTATTTTTTATTTGTAAAATAACATGCTTTTATCTTAAAACACTCTGTAATGCTCTATGTTGCAGTGGTGTCCCGATAAGTCCTCTGTCTTTGGGAGTTCAGCAGAGGATGGCTGTGTGAATATCTGGGACTATGAACAGGTAGACTTTTCTGATGTAAAAATATTAATTTAATTTGTCGTTTCAAGCTCGACTTTGTACTACAAGCCTCTTCATTTTTTTGTATCTTGATTAATGTTCTAAATTATATTCATCATCCATGGGTTGATGTTACAGGTCGGTCAAACGACAGAACGTGGACCTAATGCACCTCCAGGCTTGTTCTTTAAACATTGCGGACACAGGTACAATTCCACCAATCTCGTCAATACAAAATTTCTTTGCAGTATATCTGAGTGTAGATAGGCTTTCTTTGCAGTATATCTGAGTGTAGATAGGCTTTAGACAACCTTGTTCCATGAAATATGTGATAGATTCGTTTTATCAAAACTTTACTTTACTGGTATAATTCGAGCTGCAAAATGCTAATCTAGCATATGTTGTCATATATAGATTTGTGATTTGTGATATTGAGCACACTGTTCCTCTATTTTGTCTATATTGAAGAACGGTATTTTATGCTTGACTAATAGTCAACCATTTTTTTGCCTTTACGGGCTTAATCATGATAGAATTAATGAGCTTCTGTGGTCTGTAAAATTTCTTGGTTTTATTTGGAAAATCTTTACTTATTTATGCGGTTATGCCATATGTTTACAATTGAATGTTATCTCTATTGGACGTAATCCAAATACTTACTGTTTCACTGGGGTATCCAGGGACAAAGTGGTTGACTTCCATTGGAATGTTTATGATCCATGGACTATTGTCAGTGTTTCCGATGATGTTGAAACCACAAGTGGTGGTGGCACACTTCAGGTATAGCTTTTGTTTACAAATTTCGTTTTGTCTCGGTATGAAGTAGAGTTGCCAAAATGGGTGGATCAGGTGGGTTGGGTAACAAGTTAAAACAAGCAGTTTATTTCTGTCCAAAATTTCTAACGATGCTAGTACGTGGAATATGATTGCAAAAGATGTATTACCTGAATCATAATTTGGTAGTTTTATTCGAAAATAAGATGATTTAGGAGGTTTTATACCAAAAAAATCACACTTCAGAGTTCAGACGATTTGAAACCCGAATCGACCAATTCATTGTAAATGATCAAAATTGCCACCTCTATTGTTACGAGAAACTAATAATGAGGGAGAAACTAAGGAAATCTAAATCGATATTATTTTACCTGTGAATGCAGATTTGGCGAATGAGTGATTTGATATACAGACCCAGGGATGAAGTGTTAACCGAGCTAGAGGATTTCAAGGCTCATGTCGCTTCATGTGGTCCAAAGGCGTAGGATGCCTGTTGAATGTTCAGTTTGATTTAAGATTTAGATGTATGGATGTATTTAGCTAATCTTTGAAACCTATGAAGAACAAATGGCAGTAGGTGGGTCGTCTCATTTGCCAGTGAATTTCTAGTAAGGATCCCTAGTGTTAACAGAATGCCGAGAGTTGACTTATGCATGACTTAGTCTTCATGGATGCTTTTGCTAAGGATCATAATAATTTGGCAAATTGTGTAAATCTTTCGAGCAATTTAGTACTAATGCTTGTTTGTTTGATCATTTCCGGCTCGGTCCAGTTAATTGTTCTGTTTTTTATTTTGATTGATGACCTTTTTTTATCACACAATTATGCTTGAATTACTATGCCTAAGTTTAATCGCGGCTCGTAGACCAGTTAGGGATCGATTTGGTTCTGGAGTGGCACTGTGCGGGTCAATTCTCGATTCTACAATCTGCTTCTAAATTGTTACATATCACTTTCTCCCCTTCTCTTCTCCTTTGACTCGTCGAATATACAAGACAATTCCAGTTTATATGGATTTGCAGTGAACGGCGTTCCACGACCGCATTAGTTGTTTCCAAGTACCTTTTAGCTTTGTTCCTATAAATTACTAGCACATCAAGGTGTTGAAAGAGCTTATTAAATGTATCGTTTGCTTTTTCTGGAGGCGTATTAAACTAGGGGTGAGCATTAGTCTAAGACCGGACCGGACCGGACCGGCCAAGACCGAGACCGAAATAGCCTAAAAACCTAGACCGCAGACCGGACCGAATGTGTTCGGTCCGATCCGGGTTATGGTCCTTCGGTCGGTCCGGTCTAAGAAGGCAAAATGGCCGGTTTGTATGCCGGACTGGACGAGACCGAAATAAGGAAAAAGTTGGGACTAAGACCGGACCGCTGGTCTTTCGGTTCGATCGGTCCAGTCGGTTTTCTTGGTCCGGTCTGTTCGGTCGATTTGCTCAGCCCTAATTAAACGTATCGTTAAAGCTCAGTAACTCTAGCAATGTATGATTGATGATGAATAGAAGTTGCTTAATAACTTAACACGCATAAATTGTATCCTTTTAAAGTATGTTTATCTGTCGTTTTCAAATCTCATTAATACGATCATTCTTAATAAAGTGTGTCGTTTCTTTTTAACATAAATCAGACAGATATGACGAATACATCCAAATCACTGTCTCAAGAAATTTAGTACAGATTGAGTAGGATTAGGTAAGATGTTTACATCTGATTTCGGATAGCGTTGTTATTAGAACCTTTTTACTTATCTTACTTTTTTTTACTGTTTTATTGACAAGACAAGATATTTTTTTTTTTAATATTTGTGTTTCATATCTTTTGTCTTTTACTACTTTTGATTCGTAAAATTTTATATTTCATGTCCCGCATTTTTTTTTGGTAGTTTTACCCTCTTTAAACAAGCAATATATATATATATATATATATATATATATATATATATATATATATATATATATATATATATATAGGGGATGGTTAATGTAAGATCAAGCTTAAAGTTGTAAAAATAAGATCAAATCTAAAAAACCACTAAAACATTTATAAATAACAATTTTAGCAATCATACACAAAAAAAATAATATTTTAATATAAATTAACATTTTAGCAACTAATAAGCAAATGATACATGAGTTTGGATTAGTGATACACCTGATACACATTACACTAATAAATATTCCAAAACCAGATACACATACAAAAACCTGATACACATTAAACTTTTAATCAAAGTGTATCACCTAGGTTTCGTAAATTTTAAAAAGAAATCTATTGAAACTTTAACAATTTTAGTTGTAGTAAATAAAAAAATTATTTTTATTGTAAGGAGAGTATCTCTTGTCAAATTTTAGTTCGATCTCATTTTAACAACTTTAAGTATGATCTTATTTGATCTAGATTATATATATATATATATATATATATATATATATATATATATATATATATATATATATATATATATATATATATATATATATATATATATATATATTTTTTTTTTATGCCTCGTATCTTTTATGTTTTACTACTTTTGATCTAGCAAACTTTATATTTTTTTTTTATACTTTCTGTTTCGTAGTTTTTACATAGTTACAAAATTATAAAAATAAAAAGATAAAAAAAAGTAAGAGGTATTACAAGCATTTTAGGGTATCAATAACCTTTCCCTTTCTATAAAAGCCAAAAATATAAAGTAATTTAGTCTTATGTACTCCTTCCGTCCCAATATAATTATCCATTATTATTATTTTTTAATTATTTTTTTAAAATGATGTCACAAATTAATTGCTAAAAATAGATAAGAAAATTTAATTTAGATTACCATATTACCCTTCTTGATATTATTAAAGAAAATAGTAATTAATAAGTTAAGGATAAAACTGTTATTCTATAAAAAGTAAGAAAGGAAAAGCAGCAATGATTATGTTTTTTTAAACTGTGTGTTTTTTGTCGGGAGCCAATTAAATTGAGACGAAAATAGTATATATTTATACTCTTTTATAAAGGATTTAGGACATTCTAAATAAAGAAGTCTTAAAATTTTTAAGACCAAAAACATTTTTTTATTAAAGAAAGTCATAAAAACTCAAACTGTATGTATTAGTTCCAATGCATAGTTATTGTAATGACTTATTTCATCATCTGTAAATTAAATGTAGTTGTCACAACCCATTAAATATAAAGTTGTAACAACCCATTAAATGTGAAGTTGTAACACTCGTTTAGTAAAAAATCTAACAATTACTACATTCTTAATGTAGTTGTAACGACCCATTAAATGTGTTTTAGATCTATACATTTTACATGATGTCTGAAATCTTTAAAAAACAAACACACCCAACAAATAAAAACACACACTAGATCCTTTTCTCTTACTCAACCAGTGTCTCACTCTAAACCACCATAAACCAGTGACACAATCAACCGCCGCCGCCTACTGCCGCAATAATAACCACAGACGTTTGTCATGACCCGCCCGCTCGATAGAGTCATTTCCGAGGTTGGTCGGGATTCCGGATTCTACACTTGCTTAGAAGACTCTATAGAAGTTGTAAGAAGGTCTCTCAAGTAATACAAAGTATTTCCCCATTCCACTTGTTCTTTTCTTTAGAGCTTTCTTAGTTGTCTAGATCGTTGAGTGTTCGAGCAAGGCCGACTTAGTCGAGACTAAGTGCCGCATGGAAGAACCTTGTAGAGACAAGTCCCTGACAAGTGGTATCAGAGCCAGGTTGATTCAAGAGATGGCGAACGAAGGTGACAAGAATGTGGGTGGTGGAAGTGGTGTTGTGATTGATGAGAACCGTGGTCGGGAAGAGTCTCGCCAAGGAGACAAGAGGAGTAGAGGTACATCTAGAGACACGATCGCAAGCTTGGCCAAGAGGATGACGGCTGTCGAGACATCCATGATGGAGTTGAAGAACCAAGTTGAGGGCTTGGTATTAGGGAGGTCATCAATACTCTTAACGGCGACTGGAGACGTGAGATCCATGACTTAAGAGATATGTTCATAGGTGAGATCACGAAGTTGCGGAAGGAGGTTGGAGAAGAGATCTCTACCATTCATCAAACCATTGAAGGCTTGGAAACGGATATGGTATTGTGCAAGTGATCAATGGCTAGTGTGGGAAGTAACACTAGCAACATTGCTACAAAGTTGGAGGTCCCTAAACCATCACCGTTCATGGGAAAGCGAGAGGCTAGGGCGGTTAATGATTTCTTGTGGGAGATAGAGCAATACATGGAGGGTGTCAACATAGTTGACGATGCATCGAAGATCAAGACGGCGACACGTTACTTAAAGGACACGGTGGCGTTATGGTGGTGACGTCGATCTGGAGATATTGAACGAGGTACATGTATCATCAATACTTGGTCCGATTTTGTTCAAGACTTGAAGAAGCAATTTTATCCGGAGAATGCTAAGCACGAAGCAAAGAGTCAACTTCGCAAACTTACGCATTCCGGAACGATCCGGGAGTATGTCAAAGAATTCACTACTCATGTACTCGAGATTCCGGATCTTTCCAACCAAGACTCTCTATTCTATTTTCTTGATGGTTTGCAAGGATGGGCCAAGACGGAGTTGGAGAGACGAGGAATCCAAGACCTTGCTACGGCTATTGCGCATGCAAAGGCACTTATTGACCTTGGTGAGCGGAGGTCGCGCAAACCCACAAATGAAGATAGTGGAGATAAGAAAGGTGGATGAGAGAAACAATTTCAAGATCGGAATGATACAAAGATCGCAATGAAAGGAGAAAATACCATATAAGAGTATAGAGTGTTTCGTTTGCGATGGACCACATAGAGCGCGAGATTGTCCTAAGAAAATGAGTTTCCAAGCTATGATGGTATATACGGAAGAGAGTCCATGTGAGGAGGAGGATGTGCACATGGGATCATTGCGAATCCTCTACGCCATTAATACAAGGAAGGAGTCGCCCACGGTTGAGGCGAAAAAAAAAGTGAGAGTGATGTCTTCCAAGATAGAGGTTAAGAGAAAACGAGCACCTAAGGTAGAGACCAAGGGTAAACCTATGACAAAGTCAAAGGCGGAGGCCAATAGAATTCGATTCGTGAGCACAATTTTAAATGAGATATCCGAAAGAGCCTTAGTCGATACGGGAGTGATGCAGGTATTCCGACCAGGATTTAATATTTATAAGTCTCATCTACCTAAGGTCTACCTAATGCACTAACGATCGTGCGTAGTATAGAAGGTGGTAAATTCGAGGTCGTTCCCAAGAGCTATGTAGATGAGGATCCTATTAAGTCTAAGTGTCACTTGTTTTAAATGGTTTTAAGGTTGAAATGATTAATTAACTAAAGAAAAGAAATAAATTGAAAAAAGTAAATTAAGGTTGTAAACAATGGTGAGAAAGTGTGCTAACCTAATTAATCATCCTATCATGTAATGTCTATGTTTTCTTAATTACTTCCAATTGATTCAAGTGGGGGTTTAAGTCACTAGGACAACATTTGGTCAATTCGTCCAAACCTATCAACAAAGGTTCCTACCTGACGTCAAAGGCCTACCCTTTGGGGAGTCGAGGGTCTCAAGCAACCTAAACCAAGTCATCAAGTACCCTACATGCAAGATTCAAAATAATGAGTGCCCAGGCGCTAGCATCTTAGACACTCATACCAAACTTCTTAAGTTCATCCATCCGAACGGTGATCCTTTGGTCAATTCGTACAAGAGGGAAAAGGTAGTCAGTTGGTCAGTTCTTACCAGCCCCTTATCTACCTACTTACTTAGGGTAAGTTGGTCAATTCTCCTAAGCAACTAGATACGACCGCATTTCAAAACTACCGAAGCTAGGGTAAGTACCATCGAATAATGCATGCATACACTAGAAACAATTATAGAAGCATGAAAACACAAAAAATACAATAAAGGAATCATAACTAGGCTAGCACCAAGGGTGCTTAGCCGATCATATTAAAAGATACAATAAATTCAATTTTAACATAATTGAAGACATGAATTAAAGTAAAAGATAGTAGTGATCGCTAAAGCTTATCGATATGGTGTGATTCCTCCCTTTGAGATGGCTCCGTATGCTCCGTGTAATCTGCCCTTGGAACCATCTTCACGTTCTCTGCCTTTGAGTTGTGAGTAAATGATGTAAAATGCAGATTTTAGGGCTTGTATTTATTGGCCCGATCATAGTTACGGCGTAAATTAAGTTGAGAGTTACGTTGTAACTTAATTATTTCTAAATAGAAGCCTCGTAAAGGTGACTACGGCGTAACATAAGGAATAGTTACGCCGTTGATATACGCAGAAAGGCGCGTCCGGGGTCGAGAAAACCTCCTTTTCTACGAGCAAGTTTTTCAACCCTCTAGGCAGTGAACCTAATCGTTGTAGTGTAGCATGGGGTAAGCCTCGGGGATTGATATCGTTCTCTAGGGGAATAGGAATGCTAGTAAGAAATATATGACGAGAAGGTGGGGTTGAGGATGATTCTTTTTTTTTATATTTTTATGTTTTTTAGAAAGCTAAGGTAAAATCTCGGGGCAATTGGTTGGGGGGTTGGTACTTCTACCGATTACTCTACTTATATTAATTATCTAATTACTACGGATAGCTATGTTTAATTGAGGTGTGCTCGTATGATGATTAAAGATGTGTTCACTTAGTTACTATTACTCCCTAGTTATCTTTTATTGGTTGGTTGAGTTGTCACGTCCATTATCTTAACGCGTTGTATTCCTAAAGTCGTAGGGTGTGCGGATCCCCTAGTTCTATAAGGTTATCGATCGTATATGATTCACGGAATCGACAAACCTAAGCTATTCCATTCGTACACCATATCATCATTAAGCATACTCAAGCATTAAATACAACGAAAGCCTAAACGCACTATTTAAGCCTATATCAATTAAGACAGGAAACAACCTAACAACAATCAATAACTAGGTTTCATAGATCTAAGCAAACACACAAGTAATTTAGCTAGACATGATAGACAAGCAATCATACACACAATCAATTGAACATGGGGTACACATAATGATAAATTGGATTAACAAACTTATCTTGATGTGTAAAATAGGGTATGGGACCCTAGAATACTATCAAAGTCTGACTACAACTGAGTTAGGGTTTACTCTCCAAAATTCTACCTTTTAAAATACAGAAAAATCGAATTCTATATATAGATTTACAATCGCGAAGGCGTCGCCTTTTGCATGCGACGCCGTCAAGTCGCCGTCATCAGGGTTTCGTTTGGGTCAAGTCATCGATGGGACGACGTCACTTGAGAGTTGTGACGCCGTCGGTCTTTAGTTGAGACGTCGTCTTGGTTCTAGATCTGGGCCGTCTGGAGTGAAAACTGTGCGTGATGCCCTCCATTTTTAAAGCTTGACGCCGTCAGGTCTTATGATCAGGAATTTCGATGAGCCGTCGCGTGCATGTTTTGATCAAGTCTTCATAGAAGGACGACGTCGCCATTTGGATGGGACACCGTCAGGTTCTGCTGATCAGTCTTGAGTTGCTTCGATCTTGACTTTGCCATTTTCTTCCTGTATCTTCTCCTTTTCGTCCAAATGTGCTTCATTCCAGCATTTGCTTCCAAAAGACCTAAAAAGTGAAAAGGAACGAAATTAAGTAGTAACGGATATAAAATGTGTCGAAATAGGGCTTAAATGACCTCCTAAAAGCGTACGTTTTAAATCCTTATCAAATATCCCTACACTTGGTATTTGCTTGTCCTCAAGCAAATATACTTCTGACCAATCAATTTATAAGTTAGGGGGCATGAAACATTGGTTTAAAATAGTTTATAACAAGTAAAAGAGCCACAATAGTCATAACAAGCACGTAAATTATATACTAGCACCTCACAAGTGGTGTTTGGATTCTCATCTCTCGGGTTTATATGAAATATAATATGAATGGAAATGGAAGATAAACACTCATTACCTGGCATAGTAAATAGGTTACCATAAGCTTGAGAATAGATCAAACCTCCACCGCTTTGGCGTAAGCACCTAGGAACAACTATCGAAGAGGTCTTTACAAGGGTTGTAACGTTACGCTTAGGGTAGGGAAACAAAGGGTTTTGTTGGATAGAGGATATTTAGTGGTGGCAAGTCAAAAATCTTATGTTACAAGCATGTAAAGCGTGACGTTGCTAAGCCAAGAATCGACTCACTAACACTAGATAACTTGAAACAAAATAAACATATATTTAAAAACATAAACATAAAGATAGATGTAAGATGGTAGCCCGTATGTTTTTCTTCATTTTTTTTTCGATTTTTTTTTCATACATTTTTACTCTACCATCCTCTATGATAACTTCAAAATATAAGGGATTTATAAAAGCATCCCTACACTTGAGTTTTTATTTCTCTAACACTAATTGACCCGATTTGAAAAGATCAAAAAACTTGGAGTATTTAATTACGTAGACAAAGGGAATTTGAATTTATCGTTCTTTCCCGTTACTCCATAAAATATTACTTTTACCCATCAGTCCCAATCGAATATTTCTCATAGTCTATTACACAAATTACCAAGGGCAAGTCATATAATTCCTATCCATTTGAGTGGTAAACGGTTTTTGTGCTAGTCATATAATTTCTATCCATGAGACGCTTCATTAAGAATAAAGTTTAGCTTGTAAATGCCATACTAAATTTTAAATTTGGTGCTAAAATTGCCCTAACGAATATTTCTCATAGTCTATTATACAAATTACCAAGGACAAGACAAATAATCAAATGAGTGAATAGCTTCTAAGTTCCCGTTTTATTCTCCCTCCCTACACTTAAACTGAGCACTGTCCCCAATGTTCCCCGATAGCATCAAAGTTATGATAAAGGAAGGTAAGTAAGGAAAAGAAACTAGTACTCCCCTGATTAGCTCGGTAGGATATGTATGAAGTTGCGGTTAGATCATTTCCCAAGAAGAATGCATAAGTAATAAGCTTCATCCAATATGTGTTTCTTCTTCTTGCCCAATATAACCTGCACACTTATAAGAAAACAAACGAAGCTTTCGCGTAAAATCAACGATAAAACTATATATGACACACAACTACGCTAGAAAGCAAGTAAGATATAATGTTTGTAGAATGGATGTTTGCAGTTTTTTTGGAAAATTAAGACCTGGGAATTTCCAAAAATTTATAAACTGCACAGAAAGTGAAAAACTGAGTAATCTATTTCTACATAGCCTGACGTCGTCAGGTTGTCCTGACAGAAAGTGGTCTGCTGCGTTTTTCTGGAAAAATTACATCATTAAAACCTGGAAAAATTCCTACAAAACATCCATTATGACTCGATACAAGCATTTGACTCTAAAAAACACACATATATATGAATTTCAATAATTGCAATTCTCATGTTCATGTTCTTAAAAACGTATGTGATCTTCCCTACACTTATCTTTTTGTAAAATACGTTTATATGTAATTAAGACGAGGTTAAAGACAAAATAAAGCATTTTCACAAAGTCTAACATGAGAATAAACAACAATGAAAAAGATATAAGACACACAAAAATTTAAAAACAAAACAAGCAAACAATTAAGCATGGGTTGCCTCTCACGAAGCGCTTTTCTTTATTTGTGAGTCTTGTAGCTAGACTCGAAGTCGTGCTCCTACGTGACTTCATTACCATCATCTTCTTCCTCATGACGATCTCTATTGGGGTTTTCCATGGCATAGTTATGTCCTATCATGCACCTTTCTAAGAAGTCATCTTGCCCCTAATTGATTCTATATTCCGGTGCTAGCTTCAAACAATCTTTATAGAACCCAAATATCTTATTCATCACATAGTCTACTCCTCTCTTCTTATCCTTCTCATTCCTATAGTAGACCGATAGCTTAAGTTCCTTTTCATCATTGGATAGTGATGAAAATTTCTCAATCTTAAATGGCATTTGGTAAGCAACGTCATCGGTCTCATCGTTGAATCTAATTATCCCTAACAACGGATCATAAGTCATCCCGGTGCTTTCTATGAATGGCTTTCCTAGAACTACATGGGAGAAGCTAGGATCTATAGCTGTAGTAATATCCTCCACAATCATGAAATCCGTAAGGTTGGTGAAACTACCTACATAGACGGGCAATCCCTTAAATCTACCAAGGAAATTACATCTAACTCTAGGATTATTAGGGTCTTGCCTATTTGGGATAGGTTTTTTCATTACCCAATTATAGTATGTGCTAGTCATGATGTTTATTGGGGATTTGCGATCAATGTAGGGCTTTGCCATGAAAAGATGTCCTATGCAACATGGTATGTTGAGATTTCTAGGATTTCCAAAGGTGATTCGTGGGCATCTCCTAATATACATGTGACGAAGGTCGCGCACTAGGTGTGGGTGGCATGAAAGTTCCTCTTTCGTAGGAAACTTATTAAAGTATTCATCACCTACTTCATCTATTTCATCAGCTGATTCATCCTTAGGAGTCTCACTAACCTCAAGCACCGTCTCATGGTTTGCTTCATTACTATTCCTATTTGGTTTTACTAGAGTGATGGCATTGAGGAAGTGAACATGCTTTGATGAAGACGGGTACCTAGTTTCGAAGTACTTGCTCGGGTTCTTAATCTTAACAATGGAAGCTTCGGGAGAGTGAGTCGAGATGGCATTAACCTTTTCGGTGGTCTTCCTATCATTATTGGTTATGGCTTTCAAAAGGTTATCTATCTTCCTATCCATCTCGGCTTGTTGTTGGTTAAAGCGGTCCGAAAGCTTGGCTATTTGGGCTTCTTGGGATGTAACTAGGTGTTGCATCATCCCTTCTAGGTTTTTTTGGCTAGGGCCATGAGAGCTTTGGTTGTGTTGTTGGGGCCATGGGGAGTCGATAGAGGTGAATTCTTCGGTTTGACCCCAATTATAGTCGGGTTTGCCCCTCCATGCTTCTCGGGCTTCATTGAAAGTCCTAGGTCCGGGTGTTGTGGGGAATCTTCCTCCCATTCCATTGGTACGCGAGGATGCGTAATCCACGGAATCTTGTTCGGGGAGTCTCGTGCTATTACGCGTGTCATGGGGACCACTACATAACTCACACAAGGAAGAGACCTTGTTCACTTGGCGTGAGGGCTTAGGAGTTTCGTAGGAGCTCATTAAGAATTTGACTTGATCTTGAAGTTTGAGCATCCTACGATTGGAAGGTTGTGAGTCAATGGGAGGCAAGGATATTGCCTTGACGGGTTTGGGCAACTCACGGGGGTCATTCCAACATTCGTTGTCATGGAGGGCAAGGTCCTCTATTGTACCCTACGATTCTTCCGTGGTAAGTTCACTAAGTTTGCCACCGGCCGCTTGCTCGATAGTTTGCCTAGTTGAGAGATTGACATGATCGTAAAAGATTTGGACTTGAAGCCAAAGATCGATGCCGTGATGAGGAACTTTATGGAGCAAGTCTTTGAATAGAGTCCACGCCTCGTAAAGAGTTTCGCCTTGATGTTGTTGGAACATCAAGATGTCATTCCTTAGTTTGGTAGTTCTCCCCGGTGGGAAAAATTGGGCGAGGAAATGAGTGGTGAGATCATCCCAACTTGAGATGGATCCGGCGGGAAGTCTCTCAAGCCAATTACTAGCTTGGTACTGTAGAGAGAATTAGAAGAGACGCAAACACGTGGTCTCCCGTGTGGTAGCATCAAGGTCGATAGAGTCAATGATTTTTAGGAAGTCCTTGAGATGCTGATTAGGATCTTTGGAACGAAGTCCATGGAATGCACATCCGTTTTTCACCAACCGGATGGTGTCGGATCGCAGGGCCATAGTTTGAGCTTGAACGAGGAGCTCAATGGTGTTCCTATAGCCTTGATGGCTCGGTCTAGAGTATTCACGAAGAGTACGGCCTCTTGGCGGGTCAAGTGGTAGTGAGTTGAGTGGAAGTGGTTGATTTGGTGGAGGATTATCGTTTGGTGGTGGACTGTCACCCATGGTGATAAGTGACAAGGTTACGAACGAAAACATGAAGAAGGGGGATAGACTACAAGGAAGCTAATGAAAATGAGAAAAAATCTTACTTGATAGGAATTAAGCAAGGGAACCTAAACGAGATAGAGATCTAACTAGCTATTCTATTCCCCGACAGCGGCGCCAAAAACTTGATGTGTGCAGAAAGGCGCGTTCGGGGTCGATAAAACCTCCTTTTCTACGAGCAAGTTTTTCAACCCTCTAGGCAGTGAACCTAATCGTTGTAGCGTAGTATAGGGTAATCCTCGGGGATTGATATCGTTCTCTAGGGGAAAAGGAATGCTAGTAAGAAATATATGACGAGAAGGTGGGGTTGAGGATGATTCTATATATATATATATATATATATATATATATATATATATATATATATATATATATATATATATATATATATATTTAATTTTTTTTATGTTTTTTAGAAGCTAAGGTAAAATCTCGGGGCAATTGGTTGGGGGGGTGGTACTTCTACCGATTACTCTAATTCTATTAATTATCTAATTATCTAATTACTACGGATAACTATGTTTAATTGAGGTGTGCTCGTATGATGATTAAAGATGTGTTCACTTAGATACTATTACTCCCTAGTTATCTTTTATTGGTTGGTTGAGTTGTCACGTCCATTATCTTAACGCGTCGTATTCCTAAAGTCGTAGGGTGTGTGGATCCCCTAGTTCTATGAGGTTATCTCTCGTATATGATTCACGGAATCAAAAAAACTAAGCTATTCCATCCGTACACCATATCATCATTAAGCATACTCAAGCATTAAATACAACGAAAGTCTAAACGCACTATTTAAGCCTATATCAATTAAGACAAGAAACAACCTAACAACAATCAATAACTAGGTTTCATACATCTAAGCAAACACACAAGTAATTTAGCTAGACATGATAGACAAGCAAGTATACACACAATCAATTGAACATGGGGTAGACATAATGATAAATTGGATTAACAAACTTATCTTGATGTGAAAAATAGGGTATGAGACCCTAGAATACTGTCCAAGTCGGGCTACAACTGAGTTATGGTTTGCTCTCCAAAATTCTACCTCTTAAAATACAGAAAAATCGAATTCTATATATAGATTTACAATCGCGACGACGTCGCCTTTTGCATGCGACACCGTCAGGTCGCCGTCATTAAGGTTTTGTTTAGGCCAAGTCATCGATGGGACGGCGTCACTTGAGAGTTGTGACGCCGTCGGTCTTTAGTTGAGACGTCATCTTGGTTCTAGATCTGGGCCGTCTGGAGTAAAAACTGTGCATGACGCCCTCCATATTTAAAGCGTGACGCCGTCAGGTCTTACGATCAGGAATTTCACTGAGCTGTCGTGTGCATGTTTTGATCAAGTCTTCATAGAGGGACGGCGTCGCCCTTTGGTTGGGACGTCGTTAGGTTCTGCTGATCAGTCTTGAGTGGTGATGCAGGTTTTACTGATAAGGTTTTAATTTTTATAATTACTCGTTATACTTATGTTCTACCCTAATGCACTAACGGGCAGTGTACCCGGTCGTGTGTAGTGTAGTATTTGGTAAAACCGAGGTCGTCCCAAGAGCTATGTGTGCGGATTTAAACTAAGTCTAGGTGTCACAAATTTTAATATGGTTTCGATATAATTAACTACTAAACCAAATAAAGGCGAAGGTTGTGATCAATAGAGGAGAGGGGTGCTAACCTAGTTACTCATCCTAATTAGTAGTGTTCACGTCTAATTACTTCCAATTACTTCAGGTGGGGTCAAAGTCGCTAGGACAACATTTGGTCAGTTCGTCCTAACCTATCAGCAAAGGGTCCCACTGGAGAAATCAGGTGACCCGTCATAAGTCCAGTTGTTCTTAGTCCCCTAAGCCAAGTCATTAAGTACCGCTACATGCTAGATTCATAACAGTGAATGCCCAGGCGCTAGCATCTTAAACACTCACCCCCTACTTCTTAAGTTCATCCAAACGGTAGGTGATCACTTGGTCAAATCGCACAAGCAGAAAGGGTCTTCAGTTGGTCATATCTTACCCTTCCCAGTCAGTCTACCTACTTAGGGTCAGTTGGTCATATCTCCTAAGTAACTAGCCACTACCGCCATTCAAAACTACCGAAACAAGGGTAGCTAACAATAAACTATGCATGCATACACTTAGAAATAATTATACGGAAGCAATGTAAACGCAAACAAAACAATTAAGGAATCATAACTAGGCCAACACCAGAGGTGCTTAGCCGCTCATATTAACTAAAACAATCGATTCAATGTTTAACATTACGAAATACATGAATTGAAAGTAAAGAAAAGATAAAATGCTAATGCTTATCGTAGGGGAGTGATTCCTCCCTTGGAGATAGCTCCGTATGCTCCTCTAGATCTGCCTTCGAATTCTACTCACGTTTACTTTGTGTTGTGTGTGAAATGGTGTAACACCCCCGAAAATCTTAATGACAGCGGAAGACTAATTCAGGTGTTACTTGAATGGAGATCATAGTCAATAATTATAGAAAACGACTCGAAAGAGACGTTTTATTAAAATAGTTATTATTCATCAAAAACTCATAGTTTGTTACAAAACGTTGTAAATAGATCAAGTGTTTTTCCAAAAGAAAGATCATGAGTTTGAAAGAAATGACAACTTTTATGTTTTACACCACCAGATAAGCCTTGCCATGCCCCGTTCCACGCCTTGGTCATACTCTTCATTGATTACCTGAGATAACATGCTTAAAAAGGTCAACAAAAATGTTGAGTGAAATCCATACGTTTAAAATAGTTGAACACAAGTATATGAGCATGATCATTGTAAACTAACAATATCATAAGAAAAATCACAGATTATTATGCGCTAAGCTCATGAAACCAAGACTCAACTGCATACACCGAATTACCAGTGTACGTAAGTATGCCCCAAAGGAGGTAATAGCCAATTACCTAAAGAAATTCAATATGATGCGCTCCTGTTATTTCTCTCTAACCGAAACGGGGTCGTTAATCCCATAGTACTATTCACGATATCTACGTTCACTCGCGGTGACTAATGGTTCATCATCAGGGGACTTGTGGCTAAATACTTAGGCGGTACCAATAATCAAGAAGATAGAGCATTTATGAAAAACTTTGTGTTCTAGTTTAGAGCATGTATCTCCCTCGCGGGGTTTATAAAAATAAAGTAAAAGCGAGGCTATGAACTCACCTTGATGAAAATGAACACGCACAAATAGATCAAGCACAATGTAGTGGAGGTTCCAAACCGAAACCTAAAAATGATGAGATGGCGAGTCTCAGTAAAATGAGCATTTTGGTTCGCGACCAAAATAATAGAGCATTGAATATATTCTTATTCAATAGATCATTGGATTGTCCAATCCAATAGTGTGCGTGCGTGCTTAACGTTTAAGTTAATTTACATGCTACATTGCCTTAATTAATGATCCTCACTTACGCATAAGTGAAATGTTTTCCCCCGTTGTGATCTTAATGGTTTTATTAAGTATTTTAACTTGTATAGATTCCCCATGTGTTTTATTGGGTTAAGTATATATATATATATATATATATATAATTATTTTCTAATAATATATATATGTATATGTATATATATATATATAGGGGATAGCTTGGCTACAATTTTTGTAGCCAATTAACTACAATCCTTCATATAAAATACACAAGCAATGAATCAGGGCCCCACAGAGAATAACCAGGACCCACAAAAAGAATCAGGGACCCACATTTACACATACAAAATTGTAGCCAATTAGCTACAAAAAATTATAGCTAATATATCCCCATATATATATATATATATATATATATATATATATATATATATATATATATATATATATATATATATATATATATATATATATATATATATATATATATATATATAGGCTCCGGTTTTATTGAGAAGGTTTTTATTTTGAGAAGATTGAGAAACCTTCGTTTTAGCAAATTGATTCATGTTTTTGATTTGATTCACAAGTAAACATCATTTTATGGTGAATCGAATCTATAAATCACAAATTTGATTCACAAATCATTGTTAAAATCGAGTTATGATGATGATTCATTAAATTTGTACAGATGATTCAGTATTCTACATATATCGCAAAATCGAGATATTTTTAACATTGATTCAAATTTTTTTTACACGTTTTGAATTTTAATCATATTAAAATGAGTTTTACGCTTGAAAAACATGAATCAAAGTTAAAAATCTATCGTTTTTGAAAACTTTCTCAACCTTCTCATAATAAAAACCTTCTCAATCGATCCGGATTATATATATATATATATATATATATATATATATATATATATATATATATATATATATATATATATATATATGTTTATCTATATCCGAAAATAATACGTTCATTTGATCAAAATACTCGTTTTTACAAAGTTATGATAAGATTATAAGTTTTTCTAAACTTTTCCGAATTTACACTTTTTACCCTCAAGTTATGAAAAGTACGAGTTTAGTCCCTTAAGTTTGAAAGATTTACACTTTCCACCCGAAACACATTTTATATCAAAACTTTCAGAAATGACATTTTCAATCCTTAGGTAAAACTGATTTTACAAAAACAGTCCTCCTAGTTCAATTTATACGCTTTAAACCCTTGTTTTTCTAACTTGACACTTTTAACCCAAAATCTTATTTATAACTAGATTAGGTAAATTACATAACTGGTCCTTGTTCTTTCTTTCATGTACGTGCACGTGGTTTTTACCCTTTTTACTTTCAAAAATGGCCATATTAGTCCTTAGACCTTTCATGCATGTTTATATATGTTTAAAATTAGTCCCTTTAACTTTTAAAAAGTCACGGTTTTAACCCAAGCATAACACAATTTGCAAATCAAGTCCGAAATATAGTTTTTATACATGAAAACTTTGCAAAACGTTCACAACTTATTTCTAGCTTATAATTAGTGCTTAATGGTTTATTTTCATTCTATTGGGCCGGGTAAGGTTTTTATTGGACATAGTTTGGGCTTAACGGGCTCAGTTGTTGGGCTTTAGGCCCGTATGGTTTATCGTATGAAATAATTGGGTACGAGAGGTTCCTAGGGGTTGTGCTATGTATGTTCAACCGTTCTCAATGGGTAACTAGTGAGTAGGTGTCGTGTGGTGTATCCATAAGAAATTATCAGCAAGATGTAGTGTCGAGTGCAACCTAAGTCCATTATACGCGTTAAATAAAAGGATAACGAGACATAAGGTGCATTTTAACATTGCAACGTGTGATTATAAGAATGTAAATGAGAGAGGGCGAGTTTGAAAAGGACTTACAACACTCGTAACGAGTGGTGATGATACGTGAGAGAGGTGAACGAGTACAAATGCTCAACGAGAACCCCTTGTTACCCTTATAATGTTACCCGTTTTCCTTATATTAACCCAAGCCTTCCTAGTTCCTCTTCAACGCAACGTTTTCTCCTTCTTATTCGTTTTCCACAATAGACGATTTAACTTAGGTGTGTGAGAGTTTGAGTACCTTAGTTAATGAGTGTGTGTTTGATATTTCTTCTAAGTCTTGGAAGGTTTATAAGGCAAGCATGGGCATGGTCTTCCCATTATTTAATCTCCTAGATTACCTACATCTAATCTTATTAGGCATGTGTTCAAACTTAGTCTTGGCTTTGGGGTGATCTTCGGCTGAATTTTGGGGCGTGGAAGTGATGTCAAGTCAAGGAAAGCATGGTAAGGAACATGTTATCCAATGGTTCTAAAGGTCAAGGCATGGTCAAGGTATTTTGGGTGTGGTTTAAGGATTAAACTAATAATCTAGGTGGCTAGTTGGTTGAGCTCTTGTCCCCCCCCTTTTCCTACACGAGCCATCTTGGCATCCTAGGAAGAGTTTTAGTTTGGCTTGTTTGTGACTAGTATTTGTCGACCAGTTACAAAAGAATTGGAAGGGCAAAGTTCTACTTGAATGGTGTTATTACTTCTTTGGTTAGAACGGTTGCAAGACAACACAAAAGTAGTATCACAACCTTCAAATTTTGTTACATTGGGTGTGTTGGGCTAGTAGCTAGGCCCAAAAGAACTTTAGGGTGTTCGGGCTTGGTTGTGGGTTCGAGTACAAGGACTAAGCCCAAAGGAAATATCAACATGTTGGGCTCGAGTAGTTAACGAGGCCCAAATAATAATAAAAAATGGTGTGGGCCTGGTTCGGATATGAGGCCCATTAACGTGTCGGGTTGAGGTGTGAAGTGGTAAAAGTCCAATGAGTTCTGAGGCCCAATACGAATTTTAATATATTTTTGTTATAATTTAATTCGTATTTTTACAAATTTTTACGTATTCGTTACGTATTTTAAGGTTAACAAGATCGTGGGGAATTTTATTCTGATCACAACGGTATATTTTTGAATGCTCAAGTTGCGTTGATCATGCATATGCCAAACGATATGCAAATGTAATGTTTAGAAAATTTCAAGACAAAATAACTCGTGCTTAATTTCTGATTAAGGCTTTAAGTACATTGAAATTTTCCGGGAGCTTACAAAGATGCTTTGAAATGCTGGAAATCGTGGGGTATTTATAGGCCAGATCCGGTTACGGCGTAACTAATTATAAGAGTTACGCCGTAACATCCAATTCTTCGTATTTTGCACTAAAAATGCTGGTTACGGCGTAACTGGGGAACGAGTTACGCCGTATCTTCAATAAATCTTGGTTACGCCGTAATTGATACAATAGTTACGACGTAGCTTGCAGCGACGCGGAACATCATTTGACCTAGTTGGTTACGCCGTAATCTTTGGGAGAGTTACGCCGTAATCTTCTGTTGAGTTTGTTTTCTGAGCCACTCCTTAGTTATGGCGTAACGTGAGAGAGGAGTTACGCCGTAACTGCTTCAAAATAAGCATACTATGATATATCTTCAATAAATCTCTAAATCCGCGTCTCTTTAGGTCTAATGCTCGTAATTTACTTGAAAGTGAAATATAGAGGAAAACAAGCGTAAATCCATATAAATGATATAAAATACGAGCATTATCGGGGGAAATTGACACTAAATATTCAGGACTATTTGATGTTATCAAATATCCCCCCACTTGAACTCTACTTGCCCTCAAGTAGACCTTATTAGATAGATTCTTAAAAAGATATCTCCCATTACCTGGAAAATATAAAATTACAAATCCCTTATGCTAGAATAAAACAAAGCCGAAACAAATCCCTTATGCTAGAATAAAACAAAGCCGAACACCTCACGAAAAGGGAACAAAACACTCAAATCTCTCAAGTATTCTAAGTGTCAATTTCTGGGTGATCACTCATTGCACAGTCATAGCATGTATAATATCATAAGCTTGGCGGTTACACAAATCTCCACCACTAGAGTTAAGGACTAAACAATTCTCGAAGACAATATGGGTAGACACGACAAAGGTTAAGGGTGATTTGTCATTACTAACATGTCACGACGAAGTGGACAAAATCAATGATACATGACCAAATCCATGGCCAAGACACCAAAGATTGCTCGCTGCATCACCTAGACATGCTTCATGACTAAGGGTAGGATAAGACATGGGATAAAATTGGTGTAAAATAAAATCAAGCAAATAGTCTAAATCTACAACTAGGTCATCACCACTTACCGTTCGCCCAAAGTTCAAGTTTCGAAGTTAAGAAACCGGATCATGATATTACCAGGTAGATGTACCATTAGAGGACGTCATGATGGGCACACTTCCAACTTCATTCTTCAAATGTGACCGAGGTGGCCTCCTCGATACTAAATCTATATTAAGCTCAATAGTGCTTATAACATAGCACTTTTACAATAACAATAACTTTTTTTATTATTTTTTATTTATTTTTTTCTTTTCGAATCACATCATCATTTTTTTTAATTTATTTATTTATTTATTTTTTTGAACATGGCATAATAACAACATTCCCCTACTTGAGATGAACAGTAAGAGAATTTGGGGGGGTCTTCAATGATCTCTAAGGATATGTCGTCCACGAGAGCGTGATTCATGGACCTTTCCACTTGAATCTTGAACTTAGGCAAATAATGACTTCTCAATTACAAATAAAGACTACAGGGTAGGCTAAGGTGTAATGGTGTATCGAAACAATATGTTGGGTGAACAAAATGAAAGGAATGGCTCAGAAGGGAGTATCTTGCACTAAAGGTGAGTGCAACAAAGGGTTTAACATGGGGGTCGAGAAGTCGAGGTGACTAATCGATAGACACACAATGGTAGGCTATTTGGGTGATAATCCTATAATACTGCCTTCTTAAACAGAAAAGTCCAAATACATCGAGCTAACTCAACATACCTCGTCTACGGTCTCGAAATGATGTAAAGGCCAAGTTCTAAAGTTTACAAGCTACCGACATACTCATAATTTAGTGGATTTGGGGTAAAAATTTGGAAACGGATAAGGCTAATCTCACCATATAATATCAAGGGTTAGAATGTGCTCGGCTAAGGTCTAATCTAGTTAGGTTAAGAAAAACATGTCAAAATTTTAAAAATGGCATAATATTCCAAAATAAACGAGAAAAACGAGGGCAATAAAGTTCAAGAGATAATTCTACTCCCGTCCCCCACTGGAATTGTACAAAGTCCCTTTTGTACTAGGCGTTAAATAAAGGTGAAGAGAAAAGTAGAATTAGAGCAGGAACTTCCCTGAAATTTGCTCCAAAAAGAAAGAAGGCCCACGAAAAGAGTCGTGCCTTTGCATAAGCATCCACGAGCAAACTTCAATCCCTGAAATCACACTACCGACAAGCATAATTCTAAAAAAGAAAAAGGAAAGAAAAAAAATGAAAAAGAAATCTAACTCACTTTCGTAGGAATCACGGTTGCATTTAGCGTATGCAACAAGCCTTTTAAACCACTTGGTGTCCCAAATGGACGAGTGTAGTCCCGTGAGGGCTTACAGGGAACATACCCACAAAGTTTATTTGAAAACTAATACTAGGTTATTGTGTTTAAAATGAAAGAAGTGCTACAGAGGGTAGTTACGTCGTAACTCCCATAAGGAGTTACGCCGTAATTAAGCAAAACCTGACAGGGGTGGCTATGGCGTGACCATAGCCGGGGTTACGCCGTAATTGGTAATGCTTCTGATGAAGATTGCTGCATAAAAGGTGTGTTACGGCGTAACCATAAGATTTAGTTACGCCTTAACTTTGGACAGACCAGGTCCCCAATCAGAATGTTGTAGCAACTTTTCCAAAATCCTGCAGAAATGTTTAGAAACACAAAACCCAACAGAAAGGAAATAAAACAAATGAAAGGGATAATTTGGGTTGTCTCTCGAAAGAGCACTTTTCTTTATTTACGAGTCTTTAAGTTAGACTCAGAGCCTCGGGGCTTCATGGTGGCCTTTGGACTTGGCCAAATTCCTCCATTATTAGGCGGCAATCATTCATCCATTCGATAAAAACCTTTTTTCCCGCTGTGTTCCCGATGCTATATGTTCCAAATTTTTGCGAGAGCCACTCATTAAACGATAAACATGACTTTTCGTAGTCGTCACCTTCTGCTATAGAATCAATTGTTGCACTTATGTTTGATCTTTCCTTATTGGTCATTACAACAATAAGGTGATAGTTATCGTAATTGCATTTTAGTTGTTTTACTAATCTCGTATTAATTTCTGAGTCTCCAAATCTTACTTTGTACCAATCTTCAAAGGATAATTTTCCGAATTTTATATCGTGTCTCTCAATCTCGTGAGGGCACGTCCGTTCATCCACCCTTTCATCACAAAATTCACGAAAGGGGTTACACGAGAGCCATGCTTTCATTGATTCGTTATCTTCCGTCAATATAGGGGTGTAGTAATGTTTGTTTGGATCCGGAGCTTCCTTAATCCCCTCAATCAGGATGATCTTTCCCTGTTCCTGTTTACGACTATCAAAATTCTCTTCACGATTGTTAGTACTAAGATTATAACATAGAGGTGGGTCGAGCGACGGAATGTTGACAACATCATCTTTATTTGAAATTTCTAACCTTGGATTCAATTGTTCTTTCATGCTGAAAGTGATTCTTTCATTTTCAGTTTCCAAAAAAATTTGTTTTTCAAAGACCTTTATATGTGCTCGACAAGTGGCCAGAAAAGGCCTTCCAACAATTAAGTTGTAAGTCTCTCGTTTCCCCATGTCAATAACCACAAAATCAGTAGGAAAAAGGAATGTCCCAATTTTAAGGAGAACATTATTAACCACTCCCCTAGGTACAGCTTTAAAGGAATCAGCCATTTCAATCATCATTGTTGTTTCTTTTAAATTGGTAAGTTTTATTTTATCAAACAATGTGGTAGAGATACGGTTTACCCCAGCCCCCAAATCAGCTAATGCGGGAATTTTAAGATTACCGATAGTGCATGGAAGAAGAAAAATTTCCTGATAGTGTTCCTTCTCAGGAAGTTGGCTTGGCAGGTCCTTGTCGTCTTCCGATTTATCATCTTCTTTTAGGTAGTTAATCCCGGATAGATCATTGGTGACAGAAGAGGCGCACTGTTCTTTCTTCGGTTTATCTTGTGCAAATATGGCTTTGCAGGCATTGGCTTTGTCATTACTGGTCTCAAGATTTTTAGCTAATTTCCCAATTTGTTTTTCGAGGTTTTTAATTGCGGCATCCTGGTTCTGCAAGTTCATGTTGGTGTCTTCTTTTACCTTGACCATCCATTCCTTGAGTCTATCACTTTTCTTTGTAGACTCCTCAATATGTTTATGCATTATTTCTTCAAGGCTTGGTCTAGGAGGATTGTTGTTGATTCTTGTATAGAACCATGGGGATTTTTCTCGGTATATGGCCCCGTTACCATTGTATCCGTTGAAGGGACTTCCACCTCCATATTTTACTTCTTTAATCCTTTTAACTTCCTCGTTGGATGAACATTCCTCAGTAGGTAGAGCTACATTGTGTTCATTCCGTTCAACTTGTATGGAATGCACATTTTCCTTGAGCTTTTTCATGTCTCTTCCAAGACTTTCTAATTTGTTGTTTATTGCTGCAAGGCTTTCCATATTTCCACTCTTACTTTGATTGCTCCCTCCATTGTGCCATTTGTGAGATTGGTCAGCCATCTTCTGAATAGTTTCAAGAGCCAATGTTGGAGTCATTCCAGGTATTGGTTCTTGAGAATCGATCATTTTCCTTGAGGAGATGTTCAGACCTTTGTAAAAGACGTTCACCTTTTGCTGGCTGTTGAGGTCGTGAGTAGGGCACTTGTATAATAATTCGTTGTACCTTTCCCATGCTTGGTACAACGTTTCATCACCCTTCTGCTTGAAGTTATGGATTTCTTCTAATTGTTTAGCAGTCCTGGATGGAGGACAGTATCTCTGAATGAAATATTTTTTAGGAGAGGCCAGGTGTTGACTGTTCTGGCAGGTAATTGATTAACCCATCTTTTAGCACCTCCATTGAGAGAAATAGGGAACACACGTAACAAGACATCATTGTTTGAGACTCTTGGAATTTTGAATAGGCTGACAATGTATTCTATGTTGTCCACGTGCTCGTGAGCATCATCGGTAATGCTTCCCGAGAAAGGGTTTGCAAGCAACTCCCTTATAAATTGAGGTTTGATTTCGAATTGAGCATCTTCGGCGATGGCTGGCCTAACGATCCCTGGTCTTTGTTCTTCTCTAGTCAACGCCAAATATTCCTCAAGAGTGAGGTCATCAATGTTAACAACTTCCATGGTACCTGAAACTTGAAAATAGATCGTGAGAAATTGAGAAATTTTTTGAAACAAACCAGAAATGAAATGGAAGACTTAATGAAAATCCTAATATAACTCTCCCCGGCAGCGGCACCAAAAACTTGATTCAGGTTTTACTGACCAGGTTTTAATATTTATAATTACTCGTTATACCTATGGTCTACCCTAATGCACTAACTGGCAGTGTACCCGGTCGTGTGTAGTGTAGTATTTGATAAAACCGAGGTCGTCCCAAGAGCTATGTGTGCGGATTTAAACTAAGTCTAGGTGACACAGATTTTAATATGGTTTCGATATAATTAAATACTAAAGCAAATAAAGGCGAAGGTTGTGATCAATAGAGGAGAGGGGTGCTAACCTAGTTACTCATCCTAATTAGTATTGTTCACGTCTAATTACTTCCAATTACTTCAGGTGGGGTCAAAGTCGCTAGGACAGCATTTGGTCAGTTCGTCCTAACCTATCAGCAAAGGGTCTCACTGGAGAAATCAGGTGACCCGTCATAAGTCCAGTTGTTCTTAGTCCCCTAAGCCAAGTCATTAAGTACCACTACATGCTAGATTCATAACAGTGAGTGCCCGGACGCTAGCATCTTAAACACTCACCCCCTACTTCTTAAGTTCACCCAAACGGTAGGTGATCAGTTGGTCAAATCGCACAAGCAGAAAGGGTCGTCAGTTGGTCATATCTTACCCTTCCCACTCAGTCTACCTAATTAGGGTCAGTTGGTCATATCTCCTAAGTAACTAGCCACTACCGCCATTCAAAACTACCGAAACAAGGGTAGCTACCAACAAACTATGCATGCATACACTTAGAAATAATTATACGGAAGCAATGTAAACGCAAAAAAAAAACAATTAGGGAATCATAACTAGGCCAGCACCAGAGGTGCTTAGCCGCTCATATTAACTAAAACAATCGATTCAATATTTAACATTACGAAATACATGAATTGAAAGTAAAGAAAAGATAAAATGCTAATGCTTATCATAGGGGAGTGATTCCTCCCTTGGAGATAGCTCCGTATGCTCCTCTAGATCTGCCTTCGACTTCTACTCATGTTCACTTTGTGTAGTGTGAAATGGGATGCTTTGAAATACTGGAAATCGTGGGGTATTTATAGGCCAGATCCGGTTACGGCGCAACTAATTATAAGAGTTACGCCGTAACATCCAATTCTTCGTATTTTGCACTAAAAATGCTGGTTACGGCGTAACTGTGGAACGAGTTACGCCGTATCTTCAATAAATATTGATTACGTTGTAACTGATACAATAGTTACGACGTAGCTTGCAGCGGCGCGGAACCTCATTTGACCTAGTTGGTTACGCCGTAATCTTTGGGAGAGTTACGCCGTAATCTTTTGTTGAGTTGGTTTTCTGAGCCACTCCTTAGTTACGGCATAATGTGAGAGATGAGTTACGCCGTAACTGCTTCAAAATGAGCATACTATGATATATCTTCAATAAATCTCCAAATCCACGTCTCTTTAGCTCCAATGCTCATAATTTACCTGAAAGTGAAATATAGAGGAAAACAAGCGTAAATCCATATAAATGATATAAAATACAGGGCTTTTTCATTAATAGCATACTAAGATAAAACCGTTAGGAAAATCTCCAAATCCGCGTCTCTAAGCTCCAATGCTCATATTTTACCTGGAAATGAAATATAAAGGAATACGAGCATAAATCCATATAAATGACATAAAATATGAGCATAACCGGGAGAAATTGACACTAAAAAGTCAGGACTATTTAATGTTATCAAATATCTCCCCACTTAAACTTTACTTGCCCTCAAGTAGATCTTATTAGAAAATTTTCTAAAAAGATATCCCCTCAATACCCATAAGATATGAGTTTAAAATTCTTAATGCTAGAATAAATCAAAGTCGAACACCTCACGAAATGGGAACAAACACTCATATTCTCTCATCTAGTCTAAGTGTCAATTACGGGGTGATCACTCAAAGCACAATCATAGCATGTATTATATCATAAGCTTGGCGGTTATACAAATATCCACCACTAGAGTTAAGGATTAAACAATCTTTGAAGGCAATATGGGTGAACACAATATGAGGTTAAGGGTGAAATGTCATTACTAATACGTCACGGTAAAGTGGACAAAATCAATGATATATGACCAAATCCATGGCCAAGACACCAAAGATTGCTCACTTCATCACCTAGACACGCTTTATGACTAAAAGGTACGATAAGACATGGGAAATAATTGGTGTAAAATAAAAATAACAAAACAAATAGTCTTAACCTATAACCAAGTTGTCACCGCCTACCGTTCATCCAAACTTCAAGCTTTAAGATGAAGAAACCGGATCATGAACTTTTGGAGAACTTCCAGCTATCAAGGAGACGAAAAGCTCTGTGGATGTGCCATTAGCGGACGTCATGATGGGCACATTACCTGTTCTTCAAACTGATGGTGTAATATCATCACCAACTCAATTCTTCAAATGTGACCAAGGTGGCCTCCTCGACGCTAATATCCAATGAGCTCATAACATAGTGCTTATAACATTGCACTAAATAACATAACTAATAAACAATAAACACATTTTTTTTAAAATCTTAATAAAAACATAAACATCCCCCCATTTGAGATGAACATATATGGAGAATATGGGGGGTCTTCGATGATCTTCAGATGTAAGTCTTTGACGAAAGCGTGATTTTCGAACCTCTCTACTTAAACCTTGAACTTGCGTAAACAGTGACTTCCCGATCACAAATTAAAACTACACGGTAGGCTAAGGCGAATGGGTGTAACGAAACAAACACAATAAGGGTATGAAATGAAAGGAATGGCTCTGAAGGGTGTATATAGGGGTATCTTGCACTAAAGGTGAGTGCAACAAAAAGGTTTAACATGAGGGTCGAAGAGTCGATGTGACTAATCGATAGACAAACAAAAATAGGCTATTTGGGTGATAATCCTAAAACTATTGCCTTCTCAAATTGATTATTCCATATATATCAAGCTAACTCAACATACCTCGTTTATGGTCTCGAAATGATGCAAAGGCCAAGTTTTAAAGTTTACAAGCTACCGACTCACTCATAATTTAGTGGATTTGGGTAAATAAGTAGAAACGGATAAGGCTAATCTCACCATGGAATATCAAAGGTTATAATGTGCTCGGCTAAGGTCTAATCTAGTTAGGTTAAGAAAAACATGTCAAAATTTTAAAAATGGCATAATTTTTCAAAATAAACTAGAAAAACAAGGGCAAATGAGTTCAAGTACTAATTCTACTCCCGTCCCCCCACTTGAGATGTACAAAGTCCCTTTTGTACTAAACATTAAATAAAGGTGAATGGAAAGTAGAATTGGAGCGAGAACTTCCCTAAAATTCGCTCCTAAAAAAGAAAGAAGGCCCATGAAGAAAATTGTGCTTTTGTTAAGTATCCATGAGCAAACTTTGATCCCTGAAATCACAACTAACCAACAAGCATAATTCTAAAAACAAAAACAAAAACAAAAACAAAACAAACCTAACTCACTTTCGTATGAATCACGGTTGCATTTAGCATATGCAACAAGCCTTTTAAACCACTTGGTGTCCCAAGTGGACGAGTGTAGTCTCGTGAGGGCTTATAAGGAACATACCCACAAAGCTCATTTAGAACTAATACAAGGTTATCGTGCTATTAATTGAAAAAATTTAAAGCTGCATGATGAATTACGGCGTAACCTCAAGAATGAGTTACGCCGTAATTTGGTTAAACCTGGAATTCGTTGACAGAAGACTATTACGGCAGAATAAGGGATGGAAATTAAGCCGTAATGGTTGAAAACCTGGAGTGAAACAGCTACTGAAGAATGGTTATGGCGTAACAATAGAGAAAGTTAAGCCGTAACTTGATAATAGGACAGATGCAGGTCCCCATTTTAATCACCATGTATTCTTCTCCAATTCCTGCAAAAATGTTAAAAGCACAAAACCCAACAATAAAAATGAAAAAGAAACAGAAATGAAAATGATAATTCGGGTTGTCTCCCGAAATAGCACTTTTCTTTATTATCGATTCTTTAAGTTAGACTCAAAGCCATTGGGCTCAGAAGTGATTATTGGTCATTTCATGGATGAAGCATTCTCCTCATTGAATCCACTCGATGAGTGTTTCGTCCTTCTTATATTCATCCCCAAGTTTTAGGCACCCCGTGTAAAAGTTCTTTATCTTTTGGTGCGGGTGTTTAAAACCGTTGACTTTATCCTTCTCGCTTATATCAAGAAGCGGTCGGGCGTGGCTTAACTGCCTCTTGGTCCACTTTTTGAAATTTGGAACGGTTATTGGCATTTTAAAAATAGTTTTGTCATTGCCAATTTTTAACCAAACAATCCCCTTTTCAGCATCCCCGTCTAATCCAGATATATTCTTGAAAGGCTTTCCCAAAATTACACTGGGGAGTCCATACTCTACAAATTCACTAATGTCATCTAACACTACGAAGTCGGCCAAAAAGGTATGCATCCCGACGAAAACATGAACATTAGTTGCGATCCCAAGGAAATTATTCCCTTTATATTCCAACTCTTTCATCATAATTTGGTTGTAACATTCTTTTGACATGATATTCACTAGAGAATTCATGTCAACGAAAGGATGGAAATCGATGAACCCAATTTTTCACGAGATTTGAAGGTTATAAGGATTTCGATAATGAATCCGAGTTCCCATCTCAAAGAAAATTGGTTAGTCCGATGGTGAACAAGTTTCTTCATGATTGTTGTGCCAGGGGACCATGTCAATGTCGCTAGAAAAGTCATCGGGACTAATTCCCAATCTCTCCTCCTCTTCTTCATAGTCAATGATAAGGATTTAAAACGTACACTTTTAATGAGTCATTTAAACCCTTAGTAATCGCCCACTTTTATATCCGTTACTTCTTAATTTCGTTCCTTTTCAAGCAAAATGCTGGAATGATGCATTTTTGGACGAAAAGGAGTGAATATATGAAGAAAATGGCTAAGTCAAGATCAAGACACTCAAGCTGCTGGAATTACACCTGACGGCGTCCCAAACAGAGGGCGAGGCCATCCCTCTTTGTGTAATTGAATTTGTGACGACTCAATAGCGAATTTGCTATTTTACACCTGACGGCGTCAGGATTTGAAGAGTAAGGGCGTCATGAAGACTTTTCTTCTCAGACGGCCTAGATCCAGATTCAGTCGACGTCACTACTGAAGACTGACGGCGTCACAACCACAACGTGACACCGTCCCAATGATGACTTTGCCAAGACGAAACCCTAATGACGGCGATCTGACGGCGTCCCAACTTTAAGGTGACGCCGTCGCAGTTGTAAAATTATATATAGAAATCGAATTTTCAGAATTTTAAGAGGTAGACTTGTGGAGTAAAAACCTAAAACAATTTTGGTCCGGTTTGGACAGTATCTTAGGGTTCTCATACCCTATTTTACATCAAGATAAGTTATTTACTTCATTGATTTCATTATGTCTTCAATTGTATGTGTGTATGCTTGCATGTTTAACATGTCTGGCTAAATGTTTTTTGTGTTTGCTCAGATCCATGAAACCTAGTTATTAATTATTGATTGGTTGTCTCTTATCTTAATTGTAATTGGCTTAGGATTGCACTAGGCCATCGTTGTGTTTTTAATGCTTGAGTAATCTTTGTGAACCTTAGTTTATAACCACCTAGTGTAACTGTAGGCTAAATATCAAAAGATAACCTTAGTGTTAGTTTATGAATCCTAGAGATCTCGTAGGCAATAACCTTAAGGAATTCTCAAAGGGTTAGGGATAAAAGCATACCCTACGACCTTAGAAGACACAACGCATTAAGAATAAGGACGTGACAATTCAACCACCAATAAAAGATAACTAGGGAGTAATAGTATCTAGGTAGACACATTTTTAATCATCATACGAGCACACATCAATAGACATAGACTACCCCTTAGCTTAGATAATTAGATAAGTAGAGTAATCGGTAGAAGTACCAAACCCCCAAATCCAAACCCCGAGATTTTACCCTTAGCTTTCTAAAAAAATATAAAAAAATAAAAAATAATCTTCCTCAACCTCAAACCTTAGCGTAGTACATCTCTCACTAGCATTCCTATTCCCCTAGAGAACGATATCAATACCCGAGGCTTACCCAATATTATACTACAACGATTAGGTTCACTGCCTAGGGTGTTGAAAAACTTGCTCGACGAAAAGGAAGTTCCTTTGACCCCGAACGCGTTATATGCGCATCAGTCAACGAACACGTAAAAATATTTTCCTGAAGAAAAATCGTTATGTTTTGAAGGAGTTTTAGGAGCTTCATTCAAAAATTCTTCCAAGACATCACCCAAATCACCGTTATGATCGACCACACAAACCTTCTTTGGGATAGATAAAAGTTCATTTGCCCTGAAAGTAATAACTTCTCCGTTAGCTTCTAATGTCATTTTCCGAGCGAAAACATCAAACTTTGTGTGAGCAGTTGCAAGCATGGGCCTCCCTAGAATAATTGGGATCCGATTGTCTTTAGCAATATCCAAGATAACAAAGTCCACTGGGAAAAAAACTTGTTAATTTTCACTAAGACGTTCTCTACAATCACCTTAGGCGACTACATGGACTTATCCGCCATCTCGATGTCCATTTTGACTGGCTTTAGACTCCCAACTTCCATATGTAAAAACATCGAATGAGGCATGATACTAATACTGGCTCCCAAATCAGCCAAAGCATTGCAGATGTTGAGATTGCCAATTAAGCAAGGGAGAGTAAAACATCTCGGGTCTTTTTCCTTATGTGGCAAATCATTCCTTTAAATTGCCGAACACCGAGCATTTAGTTGAACCGAAACTGTCTCTTCAAGTTTACTCTTCTCATCACTTAATTCCTGCAAAATTTGAATTTCATTAGTTTTAATGGAATTAATTAATGGTAAATTTACCAGAAGAGCCCCTAGATCTTGAAGCATGAGTTTTTCTTTGTTGATCCTCCTTTTGACCTTCTCGGAGAAGGTAGTTGGTTCCTCAGGAACTGCCTCAACTGTCACTGAGTTGACAAGTTCTTCATCACGTTTATCCAAATAATCAGAAATGGCCTTAGAGAACAAGTCCACTTTCTTCTCAAAGCTTTTGATCCGGTCATCGTGAATCTTAAGGGAGGATATTGTGCTATCAACAAATTCCCTGATCATCTTCTCATCCCTGTCATATATTTTTTTGGATTCCTCAATGTGTTTAAGAATAACTTCTTCCAAGTCAATTCTTACCTTGGTTCCAACTAAACTTTTCACTTCTTCGTTCTAAGAGCTTCATCTTCTTTAGCCTTCTCTAGTCTTCTTGTCTCAAATTTTGTCCCATAATCATCTCCCTTTTTGGTCATAGTTTTCATGACCTTGTACTGGAAATTGTCCTTAGGTCCATAACCTATTTCCATATCCCATTTGCAGCAGTGATCAGCTGTCCGTTGAATAGATTCCAAAGCTTGGTCAGACGTCATTCCCGGAATAGGTCTTTGTGAATCAAGAATCTGACGGGTCTCGACATTAATACCCCTATAAAAACGTAGACAATTTGATGCTTATTAAGGTCATGCGTAGGACAAAGATAGAGAAGCTCATAGTATCTCTCACATGCCTGATATAGTGTTTCTTCCCTTTCTTGAACGAACCTATAGATATCACCGAGAAGCTTAGCGATTTTTGACGGTGAGCAGAATTGTTGCACAAACTCTTTTCTGAGTCGATCCCATGTTCCCTTACATTCGGAAGGGAGTTTATTAAACCACCTTTTAGCTGTTCCAGTGAGAGTCATAGGGAATACTTTCACCATGATGGAGTACCTTGAAATATTCCGGATGCTAAACAACGAAGATAAATAAAGCACTTCCTCAACATGTTCTTGCACATCTTCATTCATGTCTCCTGAAAACTGTAAATCATGCAATTCCCGGATGAGCTGGTCTGGAATAGAGAATTCCTCCATTTCAGGGTTTTGTGTGAAAGTCCTTTGACAGTTTGTGTTTGTTTTTTCCACATATTGTTCCATTGTTAGCCCGTCAATACTAATCTCCTTAATTGCTTAGGGCTCAAAATCAGACTGATTAGACTCATAAAATGAGAAGATATTATGGATTGGAATAGGAGAGTAGTCTCTTCTTGTCCGGAATTGTCTTTCCGGATTGTCGAACGGAGTGGCCAGGAATGGTTTAGAACTTCGAGTTTTGAATCCTGACATGACAAAAGAAAAAGAAAATTAAATAAAAATAGACTTATTACAAACCCTAATATAGCTCCCCGGCAGCGGCGCCAAAATTCTGATGCAGGTATTCTTTACTACTTATAAGTCTAGTCTACCTAAGGTCTACCTAATGCATTAACGAGCAGTGAACCCGATCGTGCGTAGTATAGAAGGTGGTAAAGTCGAGGTCGTTCCCAAGAGCTATGTAGATGAGGATCCTATTAAGTCTAAGTGTCACTTGTTTTAAATGGTTTTAAGGTTGAAATGAATAATTAACTAAAAACAAGCAATAAATTGCGAAAAGTAAATTAAGGTTGTAAACAATGGTGAGAAAGTGTGCTAACATAATTAATCATTCTATCATGTAATGTTTATGCTTTCTTAATTACTTCCAATTTATTTAAGTGGGGTTTAAGTCGCTAAGACATCATTTGGTCAATTCGTCCTAACCTATCAACAAAGGTTCCTACCCAATGTCAAAGGCCTACCCTTTGGGGAGTCGAGGGTTTCAAGCAACCTAAGCCAAGTCATTAAGTACCCTACATGCAAGATTCGAAATAATGAGTGCCCGGGCGCTAGCATCTTAGACACTCATCCCTAACTTCTTAAGTTCATCCATTCGAACGGTGATCCTTTGGTCAATTCGCACAAGAGGGAAAGGTAGTCAGTTGGTCAATTCTTACCAGCCCCTTCTCTACCTACTAACTTAGGGTTAGTTGGTCAATTCTCCTAAGCAACTAGATACGACCGCACTTCAAAACTATCGAAGCTAGGGTAACTATCAACGAAATATGCATGCATACACTAGAAACAATTATAGAAGCATGAAAACATAAACAATACAATAAAGAAATTATAACTAGGCTAGCACCAAGGGTGCTTAGCTGATCATATTAAAAGATACAATAAATTCAATGTTTAACATAATTGAAGACATGAATTAAAATAAAAGATAGTAGTGATCGCTAAAGCTTATCGATATGGTGTGATTCCTCCCTTGGAGATGGCTCCATATGCTCCGTGTGATATGCTCTTGGAACCCTCTTCACGTTCTATGCCTTTGAGTTGTGAGTAAATGATGTAAAATGCAGATTTTAGGGCTTGTATTTATAGGCCCGATCACAGTTACGGCGTAACTTAAGTTGAGAGTTACACCGTAACTTAATTATTTTCTAAATAGAAGCCTCGTAAAGGTGACTACGGCGTAACATAAGGAATAGTTACGCCGTAATTGCAGCTCCACCGTAGTGTTTATGAGATTTACGCCGTAACTAATACGTCCTCTTAACAGAAGGTTGTTAACGTCGTAATGCTTGTGAGAATGTTACGGCGTAGTTGATGGAGGCGCGAAATACTTCATGACCTAGATGATTACGGCGTAACTTTAGTTGAGAGTTACACCGTAACTGCAGTTGAGTTGGTCTTCTGTGACAAAATCCCAGCTACGTCGTAATTGAGAACATGAGTTACGCCGTAGCTTTTTCATTAATAGCATACTAAGATAAAACCGTTAGTAAAATCTCCAAATCCGCGTCTCTAAGCTCCAATGTTCATATTTTACTTAGAAATGAAATATAAAGGAATACAAGCATATATCCATATAAATGACATAAAATATGAGCATAACCGGGGGAAATTGACACTAAAAAGTCAGGACTATTTGATGTTATCAAGGAGAAACTCATAACTTTGTCTCGGTAGATGAAGCTAAGAGACTTGAGCTTGAGACGATGTAGGATAGTGGATGGATCAAGGCTGTAAACAACGATGCAAAACCAATTAGCGGTGTTGCTCGAGACGTGAAGGCCAAGATCAGGGAATGGGAAGGAGAGTTAGACTTATCGATTGTTCCTATGGATGATTACAAACTCGTACTCAGGATAGAATTCTTCGATAAGGTTCAAGCCATTCCCATCATGTTTACTAACACATTGTGTATTTTAGATAAAGGTCGACTATGCATGGTAACGATGGAGAGAGGCACAAAGAGTGGAGCCAAGATGATGTCCTCAATGCAACTCGAGACCGGCTTCTAGGAGTTGAACCAAAATACAAGCGGTATATCAAGCGACGTAGAGGCGTCGAGAGATACCAAAGACGCCTGTGCCAAGTTTAGAGGCGCAACATCGAGTGTTTTACCCGAGCGAGTTGCACAAGAGAGTTACCACAAAGGTAAAAGATGTATGAGGAGGAGACAACGTGTTACAAAGCACGAACACGGATCAACCATGGAAGAAGCCAAAGGAGAATCAAGTATACCCCTCAAGGCATGTCATGGACGCGATACAATAGCGTTGAAAAGAATACACGATGAGGACGTCATGAGCTTAGGTGGGGGAGGATGTTACGACCAGCCCGCTCGATAGAGTCATTTTCGAGGTTGGTCGGGATTCCGGATTGTTCTACACTCGCTTAGAAGACTCTATGGAATTCTATGAAAGTTGTAAGAAGGTCTTGGAAGCCCCTGCAAGGATTTGGAAGTCCTTAGAAGCTTCCTCCCATGGAAGGTTGTAGAACCCTCTCATGAAAGGTTGTAGAATCTTGTAGTGTGTACATAGTTGTAGTATAAATAGAGGCATCCTCATTTGAGGAAGGCACCTCTCAAATCACTTGGAATCTCTTGTAAAGTTCTCTCAAGTAATACAAAGTATTTCCCCATTCCACTTGTTCTTTTTTTAGAGCTTTCTTAGTTGTCTGGATCGTTGAGTATTCAATCAAGGCTGACTTAGTCGAGACTTAGTGCCGCACGGAAGAACCTTGTAGAAACAAGTCCGTGACACGTTACTGCCATCTGCCAAATAAGAAAGGTTTAAATGAAAAATATTTGCTCACCACAAAAATAATCACTGAATACCCGCCGTTGCATTACGCGGTACCCTTCTATTCTTCATAAAGAGTTCACATGTTTAAAGTTTATTTATCATCTTTTTCTAAGATCAATCACATTTAATTTTAATAATGCACTTCTTACTTTTTAATGATCTTGCGTTTCGCCTCAGACATATAGTATGGTTTTGTAAAAGACTAGGTAACTTACATCTACTTTCTCATATTAGCTAAAAAGATAAAGTAATTAGTCTTAAGCATATTTTTATAAAAAGTGTTAACTTTTTAAAAAAATGAATATGGACTAGGGCCTTGAGTAATCGATCAAGACCACTCAAAGTGTGTGGGTCAAGTTTGTATTGGACACATATGTGACATGATGATGACCATTCATGATGTGTGGGTCATATCTTTCATTGGATACATGTGATTTTGAGAGACATCATCACCAAATTATTGTTCCAAAACAATCATCATATACCAATATATGTCACAACACTCAAAAAACATTTGGTAAGATCATTTTAAGATTTGATATGTCATCTTCAATTTTGATTACAGAAATCATACAAAATATAGATTATATAGTGAGTGCTAAAACCTTTTAGTAATTGTACACAAAAGGGTGTTGATCTAGGAAGCACTGGACAATGTGAATGTGTCAGGTACCAAACATATGGATTGCTTGGTTGAGTCATTTCTTAAAAAGCCAAAATTTGGTTGCAACTTATTTATAAGTGGATCAAAAGGTATACGTAAAGCATTAAAAAGTTAGATTGAACTTCGTCAATAAGCATCATCATCACCGGCCAACACCGTTATATATACCGTGAAAAAACGAGTTTATCATTTCATACAAGTCATACGAAAAAATCCACAACAAGCAACTTAAGTATTGCACCCCACTCGAAAACGACACAGACTCAAATATCAGTACTTTCTTAATACCGACATCGATCACCTTTCAAATATCTGAAACCTTGCATCACTATCTTTGAACAATAACTAAACAATAATGTTAGATCAACCATACATGTTTAAACAAGATTTCTTAAGAGATTAAGCCATCTTAATTAACCAAAAAAAAATGGTTAAGTGGATGTAGAACCATACCTACTTTAGGTGTTAGTTTGTCTACTGTTGGTGGTAAGATTAAACAAAATAAAGCAGTTCACTTGCTTTAACTTATACTTAAACTAATATTCTTGTATATAAGTATTAAACTTACAATAACTTTTATTATTAAAAGTTGTCCAAAGCAAAAACACTTATCTATATAAAATCCTTAAAGTGAAAATTACTTATCATCATCATGAAAAAAGAAAAAGTTGCTATCTGACTTTACTTCATTGATATATCATATCTTGTTACTGTATTATTGAATGATAGTATTAAATCGACGATGTATAGCGGCAAATAATTATATTTGTGAAATTATGATTTTAGTTCGACTTTTGATGCAAAGCGTATGTTTTTTGAAATACAAAGCGTGTGTCTTTTAAAATTAATATAGTGTATGTGTGAAAAGTTGTTAAGTTTAGAATTGATCAATCTAAAAATGTATTAAAGGATACTTAAGATAATTTAGACAAACTACATCAATTTAATTTTTCAAGATGTAAGATTTTAAGAATAGACATTTACCCTTTATAAATAGTATAAATAAGTCTTATGTATAGCATTTTGTAAATTAACTATAGTGTATTATGTGTTCATTGGTTATAACTGGTGTAGTTTTTGTTACATGCACAGTAACAATTGTTTTCTTAGTTCTCAATAGAAATTTGTGTAGTTAATGATCTTGATTTTTGATTTTTTTTTTAAATATTTTGGACATTAGTTATCTGATTATTTGTTTGTGATATTTTACACATTTTCATTATGTTGATATCTCATTATTTAGTCCATCTCGCTTTAAGCACTTGTCTCTTTGCAATTTTCTTTTCATATCAACTTCTCTTTATTTTTCTTTTCCTATTAAAACAGTGGAAGAAGGCAAAATGAAAATGTTTTTTTTTTTTTTTTTTTGGATTAGGAGTCATGTATAGGTTGATAAGGTTTGATAGATAAACTCAACATCACTTCTATTGTGTTAGAGACATTGTAGCAATTTAATTAGTTCCTACTTTTTGTTCAATCTCATTTAAGTAAAGTAAACTTTTTCCATTACAATACTTTTTGTTAAAGCCTTTTTTTTTTCCTTCTTCCAAGTGATTGTTTCATGTATTTATTTATTTTTAGCATTCTTTATTGATGCTAAATATTTAATTTAACAATATATTGTTTGATTTATAGTTTTATTAGGAATTTGTTAATCTTAGTAATAATCCTTTTATGGTATATAACATCCTTTTACAAGCTGCAACTAAGTTCTCTTTAATTGTTTGAAAAATAAATTTTCACATTTACACTAATCACCTCTCAATGATAATGATATCCCATAATTGGTCCCTTGGTTATACGGGCGGAGCTAGTAGGGTGACTAGTGGGTGCTGAGCCATCCCTAATCAATCGATTTCATTCGTTAGTTATTTAGATAACAAGACGTTTTTCTACTAAATTTTACATTCAGCCCCCTTATTTTTTTTGGGTAAAGGGGAGTAATCCTGCACTCTGGTAAATATATTAACCAAAGAAACGTTTAAGTACAATGGATATGAGTGAAATCCCATATCTCAGCCCGTTACATAGGTATAAAGCTTACATAACAAGATACTTCCTATTTTCTAAACAAGAAAACAAACCACTACTCAAATGATAACATAGGACAAAACGAAAGAAAATTACTTCCTATGACCTTGAAGCTTGGTGCCATACATTAAAGGCATCCAAATTCCCTGGAAGATCATAAACCTGCTTCGCATAGTCATCATAGTCATCATACTCATCTTCAAACTCTTGGCCACCACCACCGAACAGATTAGCAGACTCATCAAATGGGTTAGCAACCACCTCATCATCAGAATCAGAAACCACGATATCTCCCACTTTAGAAAAAGGATTAACTCTCTTAGTAGAAGAGGCGGGCGGATTACAAGAATCACTAGTATTAGGAGCCACATCCGACTCCATCTCTTTCAAATCACTCACAAGGGGTTCTTGTGATGCAGTACCTGTCTTAGTAGACTTATCTTCATTAACTTCCATTGTATGACCAGAATCCACATCCTTGTTGGTGTCATTAGACGGACTACCAAACGGATCCGTATATTCCTTATTAAGAGCATCAAACTGGTTAGATGTAGAAATCTTTGTTCCACTCGAACTAGCCACATCAGAAGCATTCTTCTTAGTGACTTCCACTTTCTTAGGTTCAGGAGGAGTCTTTTTGGGTTGATATTGAAACTGCTTACCCACAACAGGTTTAGTAAACCCTCCTTGACCCGGAAAAGTAGACCCACCTTGCTTTCCCTTCTTCTTGTTATTAACCGTCTTGAAAATATCATAAACACGCTTAGTAGGCTGAGCAGGAGGTTCAACAACTTTAGGACATTCAATAAAAGTATGACCAAAAATGTTACATTTATCACAATGAGGTGGTTTCCACTCATATTCAACCCGTATCTTCTCAATAGTCGAACCCGGCTCATCAAGTAACGGTATCTCAACAGTAAGACTGTCCCTAAGCATCTCATCCGACTTCACTTCAATCATGCTTCTAGCAAAACTACTACGGCCCCACAAGTCCTTGCACATTTGGCTAGTGAAAGCATCTAACCTTTTGGGCGTGCCTACCAATGTGGCAAGGAGACTAAGGCCATCATCAGAAAACATAGCAAGAGGAATATCATGGAATTTAACCCACACCGGGATGTTGGTCAAATCCTCTTTAAGTAAGTTGGTGTTCAATGTCCATGGTTTAAGAATAATAGGTACATTTCTAATCAACCATGGACCGTTTTCAAGAACATCATTAACACCTTTCTTCAAACTGAACTTAAAAAAGAAGAACCCCTTTGCATTCATCATTACCTTTTGTATACCAAACTTAGCCCACGCATTGCGTACAAAGTAATCAACAACAGGAAAAGCAAGTCGTTGACCAAGGAAATACCCATACAAAGTATTCTCAAACCTAGAGTTCACCTCTTCAACCACTTTCATCGGGACAGAAAGATCCACACCATTAGATTTCTTATTACACTCCAACCTACGAAAGTTAGACGTGTGTTTCTTAGGTTCAGTAGAAGTAACACCAGCATATGATGTAGAAGGTTGTTTCAAAACACCAACCTTCTCAATACCAACAGCCTCATGTGCATTCGTATCAACCTCATCATTAACATTAATAGGACTACTAGTAGCATTACCATTAGAAGCCATAGGAACACTCGTATCTTGAGGAGGTTTCGAATAATAACCAATAGCAGTAAGCATCTCCTCTAGCTCCTTTTGTAACTGCGGCACCTTAAGATGCTCAAATGGATTAGCCCCAGTAGTAGTAGCATCCGCTGTCACAGCTGGTTTTAATGGTTGCCCATCGTCACCCACAAGAACAAGTTTTCCCTCAAATATTTGTTTTTCAATAGCACGAATTTTCAATAAAGTATCATGACCCTCAGGCGTGTCATGATTAGGTGCATCATGACTAGGGTTCGAACCAAGTGAAACCGGCTCCACTTGTCCATCAGTACGAGAACTACTCCCCTCGTTAATCGGAGGAGGGCAAGCATCCATGACATCAACAAGAATAGGCGAATTAATGTTCTCCTCTCCTATACAATCCAGCATAAACAAACGTAACACCAATTCAGACAAACACCCAAACGGAAAACACGAAGACAAACAACGAACAACGGTCTGATGTTGTAAACAATACCCAGTAAAACCCTAGTCGATAAACTAGGGTTTATAAAACGTTACGAACCAAGCAGCTAACCCATAAAACAAGTTGAATTAAGAACAAAGTTGAAGAACCCTAAAGAAGATCGACCTTAGTTAAAACTAGGGTTTATAATCGATGGAGCGTGGTAAATCAACCCATAATAATCAGTTCCAATGATTGATAAAGATTGAATATTACAATATGGAGCCAACAAGAAGATCCTAACCAGCGATTAGAGGAACAAGAAACCCTAATAGAATTACCCTAGACGATCGCTAATAAACACAGAAGCAACACTCGATTCAATGTACTGATAAGAATACACGAAACCAGAATTGTTAATGTGTAGATCAGAGATCGATTAAGAAAAAACGATTAGGGTATTAGAAGAAAATCGCCAAAATCGCCATTAGGAGGGGAGAGTTTCGGGTAATGGTCAATTTGTTCATTTATGTTCGTTCATTAAGACACTAAACGAACTTCAGCCCCCTTATTTTATATACATGTTTGCAGAATTCACAAATAAATAAGTTAAACAATAAAGACAATACTATAGATTAATTTTTGAAACGATATCTATCACTATGACTTTTTTCCTTAACTAAAAATCCTGGCTTCGTCCTTGGTTATACCTAACAGCATGTAAACTTCCCTGTAATTAGCTGCAAGGAATATTTTCCCAATAACATTCAAAAGCCATGGGTGCATAAATATCGGTAATTTTTATTCTTATTAACCAACTCACCATCTAACTTATATTGCTTCCTTTTACAAGCCGTGTTGGACACGGGTTATGAGCTAGTTTACATACTATAATTATGTTTACTAATATCATTGATAAAAAATCAGAACCACTGATAATGTTGTGTTACTAAATAAATACCATAGATATTAAACTAACATGTAAACTTTTTCTTTAAATATTAAAGCAAGTGTGTATACACACTCCACAGTGCATACACAAATTATAAATTGCCACCATTTGTTACATATTCTCACCATAACCAAATCCTAGTGTCCACCAAAAAAACACTTCACACTCTTTATATTTTTCTTCCTTATGTGCATGTTATTAATGAAATAACTCAAGTTCACAATCATTCCTTGAAAACCCTTAAATTATATTTTATTTTCTTGGATAAAGTATTGCAAAAATGGTGGTTAGTAAGCCAAGAATAGTGATCATTGGAGCAGGGTTAGCAGGTTTAACAGCTGCAAACAAGCTATACAAAACCAATGGTGGGAATGGTTTTGAAGTGTGTATAGTTGAAGGTGGGAATAGAATTGGAGGGAGGATTAATACCTCAGAGTTTGGTGGTGATAGAGTTGAGTTAGGGGCTACATGGATTCATGGTATTGGAGGTAGTCCAGTTTATGAACTAGCTCAAGAATTGGATGCTTTGGAATCAAATGAGCCATGGGAATGCATGGATGGTTTTCTTGATGACACAATCACCATTGCTGAAAATGGTTATGTGTTAAGTCCATCTTTAGTTGATCCTATTTCTAATCTTTTTAAAAATCTTATGGATGTTGCTCAAGGAAAAAGGAAGTATGGTGGGAATGGAATTGTAAATATGAGTGTTGGATCATTTCTTAGAAAAGGTCTAGAAGATTATTGGGCATTGGAATCAAGAGAAGATGGGAATGGAAATGAGCATGGGAATGGGAATGGGATTAATGTGAATTGGAACAAGAGGTTGTTAGAAGAAGCAATATTTGCAATGGAAGAAAATATTCAAAGGGAGTATACAGGTGCTAATGATTTATTACAACTTGATTATAAGGCAGAAAGTGAGTATGTTATGTGTCCTGGTGAAGAAATTACTATTGCTAAAGGCTACTCATGCATTATAGAATCATTAGCATGTGTTTTACCAAATGGGACCATTCAATTAGGCAAAAAAGTGTGCAAGATTGAGTGGCAATGTGAAAGTGAAGTGAGAATGATTGAAAATGGTTATGATGATACAAGACCAGTGAAGCTACACTTTCTTGATGGCACAACTTTATCAGCCGATCACGTTATTGTCACGGTCTCATTAGGTGTACTCAAAGCAGGAATCAGCGACTCAAATGAATCGGGTATATTGAAATTTGATCCGCCGCTACCAGATTACAAAAATGATGTCATTTCAAGACTTGGTTATGGTGTTGTCAATAAGCTTTTTTTGGAATTAAGTCCTGATTGTGCTTATTTCAGTGACTTCCCATTTCTACAAATGGTATTCCACCAAAGTAAGTCTAAAGATAAGAACCCGAAAATCCCATGGTGGATTAGAAAAACGGCTTCAGTCTCACCAATTTATAAAAGTTCAAGAGTGTTATTGTCTTGGTTTGCAGGTGAAGAAGCACTTGAGCTAGAAACACTTTCGGATGAAATGATTCTTGATGAAGTGTCCACAACTTTATCCACATTTTTATCAAATTCGTCCGAAGAAAAATGCAATGGGAATGTGGTCAAGAACTCATCAAAGTTGAATCTTGTTAAGGTTTTGAAGACTCAATGGGGTCATGATCCACTATTTTTGGGTTCATATAGTTATATCGCGGTTGGGTCAAGTGGTAAGGACATGGACTCATTGGCTGAGCCATTGCCTAAAAGTGGTTCACATCCACTTCAAATATTATTTGCAGGGGAAGCAACACATAGGACTCAATATTCTACAACTCATGGTGCTTATTATAGTGGAATTAGAGAAGCTAACAGGCTTCTTGAACACTATGGATTAAATTAATATGAAGGGTTATAATTGTAATTTTTATATTTTTTTGAAATTACCCTTTTTCTTAGTGACTATCATTCTCAATGTATGTTGGGGAATGAAAGGGAAAAATGGGTAGTGAATGGATTATAAAGAAGCTTCTTTTTAGTTTTCTAATGATCTTAGCTTGATTTCTTTAGATTTTGTTATGATGCTTGTAACTATATATTCTTCTAAGCAAACTTTTTTTCCCAAAGAAAATCTTTCAGATTGTTGATAATGCTATATTAACTTGTACTCCATGCAATTACATTATTAATTATAGAGCTTCAAATTTCGGCGTTTAAGCTATGGAAAAAAAGGTTTATCTTTGTCATTTCTGTAATCACATTATACGATTTGATATCAACTTTATCACTTTAAAGAGATCCCTTTCTATAAAACAAAAAACCGCGGCGCTTAAAGAAGTGTTGTATAGATTGAGGCCATGGTGCTTTGGATATGCTTATCGTTATCACTTAATAGAATACCTTTACTTGGAGGTGCTTACTAAAGCTTTGGTCATCTCAGCAAACATGATCCGATGAAACCGGTCCTTTATTGCTTGGATTTTTCGATCCCTCAATATTATTTTCTTTTGTCTCTAAGTTGGTTTTTGTTCGTTTGAGGTTTCTTTTCACAAAATAATACTTTGTACAATATATTAGTACAATCTTTATTTTTATATTAAGCTTGATCAGTCAACAAGTGCAGCTATAGTTTTAGCAGTGAGGTTCATAAGTTGGATATTTTTAACTTCTTTTTAACGGAATTTTTCTTTTAACTTACTTGAATAATTTTATTTTTACACCTGTCAGAAACATATATAACATATAAAAGTAGATAGATTAGTAAAACTATAAGATGCCATTCCTAAAAGTGAGAAGGCCCACAATAGTACAATATTACAGCAAATAACCAGCCCCAAATGTTGATGACCAATTAGATGGATGGTCTAATTTTGTTTAAACATAATGTACTTGATAATAAAGACAAGCAAAGATGCTATAGTCATTGGATTCACTTGATATCTAGTAGTAGTGTGGGCTCATATATGCCTTCGATAGGTCCAATTCCATGCAACATGCAAACATATTATAGGACACCATCTCCTGTACAAGAATCAATAATGATGTCCTTCCCAATTGGGTACACTGTAGATATCTCTACAAGTTGGAAATTAATGTTGTTCCCCCAAATATACCCTTACACAAAGTACCCCACAAATTCAGGGAAAATAAACATTCTAAATAAGCTACCAACTTACTATTCTAATAAAAGCTTTGCATTGGTTGTACTATTGGAACCCCCCTATGATGTCACATCATAGGGGAATATTCCCTTTGTCCTCCACTTTTTTCAGTACAACACAGTTTTTTGTCAGTTTCTGTTCCGTATTTCTGACAATTTTAAGCGTTTGACTTATTAAACTTTATATTTATTGTTCCGCATTTTCAGGTTTATAGTTTTTTGATATAAACAAAATTATAAAAATAAAAAAAAAAACAAAAAAACTAGGAGGGGTCAATCTAAAATTATAGAGGGGGGGGGGGGGGGGGGGGTCAAAATAACCCAACCCTTTGCATTTTATACTAAGATTATTACTCTCGACACTCATACTGTTTCACCTTCCATTTCAGCGTCACATTAACTTTCTCTCTCTCCCTTTTCTCTTTTTCACTTTTCACCCCCCAATAATCACCACTCCCTCACCTTTCATTAAAATATCTAATTTATACAAACATATCCCACTAATACCCCACACACTCACAACCCAAAATAATTAACAGTATAAACATTCAGAGGGCCTACTTTTGCGCGATTTCATATAAAGTAAGCAGCTCACCTTTGGTTTTCGATTTTGCATGTTCTTACGCGTGAATTTAGGACCTCCCAAAAAGGTAAAGAAAAGTTACTTCGTATATTACAAGAATAATGGCTAGATTTATTACATTAAAATTAAAAGTGCTCGCTTGTTCTGAGTAATAAGAACAAGGATCACTTTTTATTAGTGTCTCATTTGTATAAGTAAAGAGTTTCGCATTATTAATATTGTTGTTGTTATTGAGGACTCTGCCTATGTCCAGATCCTTCTAGTGTTAGGGCTTAGTCGGCAATGTATTGTAACTCGTGCAACTATTGTATATCAAAGTCGGTACGTCACATCCCCATATACTCCCAAAATAGTCACTACTCACTATTTGTCACTTTTTGGAAGAAAGAAGAGTTGGTTGTAGTTTTGTTTGGCCTCATGACCACGACCATGGCTATTTTGCTCGGATACACCAAGACATATGGTTGTGATCACTTGCGACATCAAGCAACATCAGCTCGACGTCTAGCCACCATCCACCCCTGTGTATGCTATTATAATTAAGAGATAACGAGAATGAGTCATTTCTAGCTTATTGGAACTTAAAGCTCAAAATAAAATATACTTTTAAAAGTTTTGTGTCAGATACACATAGTTGTGAGTTTGTAAATCCAACGCCAATATTTGAAAGTTAGATTCGTTTATGCAGATGTGCTAGATATGACCATGCACAGGGTTTAAAGGATGTATGGGCCTCAATATTTATACCTCGTTATATACTTAGGACCTCATAGTTTACTTTCATAAAAATGCAGTTGGTTGTAATTTAATACTAGTTATAAGTCTCGTGCACGCACGAGATTACACATTAATTATATTTACTTTAAAATTTTAGTTTAATATACAAACATATAAGAATTTTCACACGTTTAATGTTTTGGAATTGTGATATAAGTGCAACTAATTTACATAAACGTTTTCATTATGTATTAATATCGATTAATTTTCGTAACGATTTTTTTTGGATGAAAGATTTAACTTTGTATAACTAACATGGGTGTCGAGGTTGATGTTGTTGTTTAGATTTAACTATTGATATAATGTTGTACACAATATGTGAGTTTATAATAACACATAATGACGATTGATGAAGTTAAATATAAAGTTTTTTAAAAATGTTTTTCCGGATATCCTTATATAAACTTCAAATATGAATTACGTGAGTCGTTATTATAAGTACAATCGCGTATAATTATTTTCATATCAAAGTAACCCGTGTTTACATTTGACATTCCCGTTAATAATAATTTGCATGTATTTAATTTTCAAGCCTATGTACGTGTAACACCCCAATTTTTATGGTTTTAGTTAGAAATATATTATAATGCTTTGGGCATATTAGAAAAGTATTTCCGATAGTTTTTATAAGAAATAAGGACTTTCAGTGTAAATAGTTAACGAAAAAGGACTAACATCGTAAATGATTTAACGACAGAGACTAATAACAGTTAAATACATAAAATTACCTTTTTGCCTTTGTGTTTAGATAACTTAAAACTTCAAAATCCTGCTCATAGATACACGTGTTGTGTATGTGTTTTATGATGATTCAAGATGATTTTTGAGATGTTGGTGTTAGATACATGATGCTACAAGCTTTACCAAGTAATTCCCATCAAATGTAAGAGTATAATTCAATTTTTAGTTTCATGATTATGCAAGAAATTTGAAGGTTTTGCTTAATTAATATGTTAGTTATGATTTTAGTTACGAATATGAGGTTTTTGCACATGTTTATGAAGTTAGACACATGTTTGATGATTATAGACCATGCTAGTATGTTTTGTGAGTTAAAACTTGATAAAAAGTCATGATATATGAGGATTATGTTAAGAAATTTGAAGTAGCTCATGTTAGTAATGATGTTCATGTTTAGTGTACCAAAAAAGGGTATTTGGCTCAAGCTTAAAATAGTGCTTAAACAAATAAATTTGGATTAGATCCTGATGAAAAATGATGTTTAAGATGTTTAGTAAGCTGAGGATAAGTTATAGAAGTATTTTGTATAGCCTAGGTTGAGTTTTGGGTTGGTACAACAAAGGTTTTCAGAAATTAGGTCAATTTTGTAGGATCATAGAGAACTAAACATTTATCGGAATGATAACGCTCAAATTGAATATGTTTTTAGTAGCGTTATCCTTGCTTTTATGTATATTATTTGGCTATAATCATATGCTTTTGTTACTTAATCGCATAAAAGTGCGTTTGCTAGTTCATTTGTAGCCAAGTACAGGAAAGTGGAGAAAAAGACGGAAAAAGAAGTAAAACACGAAGATTTCTCCATGTACGAAGAGTTCCCGTCAAAATCATGACTTGTGGAGTACATTCGAGAAGATAAAGTCATCAAGTTAGTGGTCCAAAGACTTAAGAATAAAGTTCAAGAAGGAAAACAAGAAAGAAATCAAGAAAAGAAGCTTAAACGAAGAAATATTGGAAGACTCATTGTTCCCGACACACCTTCACCCATTTGGCCATAACTTTTGCATACGGACTACGTTTTACCCCCGTTTCGCGGCCACGAAAAGCTAAGAGAAAGATCTACAACTTTGGAGAGTGTCAATTTCTGTCAAAAGGCTCCAACCGTTCGGTCGGGCCCCGCAACCGAAACGGTTGGAGAGTAGTCAAGAAGACCAACCGAAACGGTTGGAGCCCAACCGATTCGGTTGGGAAGCCCTGGACAGCCATTTCTTCATCACTAAGACTCCAACTTGTTCCAAACGATTCTAGGTTCTTCCTACATGTATTCTAGTCCCTTCCAAACCACTTGGCCTCCAAGAAAAGCATTTATAACCCCAAGGGCTTGAGAGTAGTATAAATAGACCTCATTTGTGTATGTTTTCATCATCTCTTCTCCATCCTTCTCATCCCTTTCACCCACCACTCCATCTCTAGGTGTGAAATTCGAGCTTCCACCCTTAAGGACGAATTTCCACCTATTACAACATCCCTATCTCAACTTACCTTCACCAAAGGTGTGAAATTCAAGCCTCCACTCTTAAGGACGAATTTCCACTAACTATCCTATCCCAACTTGTGTGTAATTCTTTCCTCCACCCTTAAGGACGAATTTTCACCAAAATTATCTCTCCCAAAAGACCACAAACCTCTGCTATTTCCAGAAGTATGCATGGTTAGAAGTTGTAGTTGATTGGAGGCCTGAAGAAGTGCTATAATCCTTCATTTTTGCCTATTGTAATTCATACTTTGGGTAAACCTTGTTACTTTTATATTTAAAGATATTTGTTATTGGTATGATTATTGAGATTTTGTGTTTGATTGAAATAACCATGAATGTCTTGATACTTGCTTGTTCTTATATTGCTTTTCTTGTTGGTTTAATCCGTGACAATCATAACCATCAACTTGTAACTTGTTACTTGCTTAAACAAACAAACGACACTTGTAGTGCAACCAAGTCTCTTGGGACGACCTTTATTTACCATATACTATACTACAACTTGACTAGGGTATACTTGCCCGAATGTGTTCCAAGTTAACCGGTAATTCTTGCATACAAATTTAAAACCCGATGGAACCCATCAAGTTTTTGGCGCCGTTGCCGGGGACTTGTTTTGATTTCTTGTGTTTGTTTGTTTGTTGAATTGTTTGCTTGAATTGATTTCTTGTTTGCTAGTTTGTTCGAATGATATATTGATCTTGCTAATGAATGATTGCTTCTTTGCTCTTGTTTGATTGCTCTTGATGTTTGCTCATGATGTTTGCTTGAATGCTTGTCTTTCACTTTCTAAAAATCTCTCATTTTCTCAAAATTGCTCAAATGATCTTGGCATCAAAATCAAGTTTTTGATGTTGGGATTTTGTTTCATGTGTTACAAAAATGCTCGTTTCAATGATTGCTCTCTAATTGTGCTCGAAAATCGTTTGCGAAAAAACCCACCAAAACCACCCCGAATCAACCAACCGATCGGTTGGAACTCCAACCGGATCGGTTGGAAGCCTCGTACTTAATAAAATCCACACGAACCGATCGGCCTGCACCCGCAGCCGATCCGGTTGTGTGTTTTGTTTATAAAAAAAAATTAGTCCGTGTGTTTCTTGTTTCGTGTGCGTGTGTTTTATATGTTATGTGATCTCTTGCATGTTTTTGTGTTCTTTTTGTTCGCGTTATTCTTGTCTATGTTAGTTTCGTATTAATTTTAAATAAGATTATCTTGTTTTAGGATGTCTTGTTTTGATTTGTGTTACGTGACTAATTGTGTGTACTTGCGTCTATGTGATTGTCATTTCTCTGTGATCGTGATTTTATTTGTTTATATTTATTTTTTTAGTGTTGTTTTATGTTCGTGATAATATATGTGTTTATGTGTTTTGGTTACTTGTGTTTAGTTTTGTGTTCGTTACCTTGTGTTTTCTTGTTTAATTTTATCAATAAATGTTTTGAAATAAAACATGTTCTTATAAAAAAATTAAAAAACAAAAACAAAAACAAAAACAAACAAAAAAAAATTAAAAAAATCGCCTCCAACCGATCGGTCACTACCCGTAACCGGATCGGCTGGACCAATCGGCTAAAAAAATAATAAAAAAATAAAACTAGTTTTCATTTTTTTTTGTTATTGTGTGTTTGTGTTTAGATAGAATAAGTTTAAATGTCTTTTTGTTTTTGCAAGAGTATCATTTCTTTTATTCTACTTAAATTTGGCATTTTGCTATTTTAAGTTTTGTTAATTTTTAGTACATTGTAAATAAATAAGTACATGTTTTTAAAAATAAAATGTTTCGAACTTTGTGGGTATGTTCACTGGAAACCCTCACGAGACTATAACTCGTCCACTCGGGCCACCGAGGGGTTTAAAGGCTTGTTGCATGCGCTAAATGCAATCGTGATGCCTACGAAAGTGAGTTTTAGAATTTTACGTGTTTTTGTAGTTTAGTTTATTTTTGCAGATTTAATAAGCTCTTGGAGGAAGGATTGATTGGATTGTTGGTGACCTTATACTCTTGATTGGACATGTTGGAAGAGAAATCGATTGATCTCATACGCTTATGCTAGCGTTTGCTTAGCACCTTATCATATGGAGTTCGATCGTGATGTTTAGCCCGGGAAGTTTCGTTTCTCTTAGTGTTATAGTTTTATTTTTTCCCTATCTTACATGCTTCTAGTTTATTTTTCACAATTGCTTTATTTTGTTTCTTTGTTATTTTTTCCTTTGTTTGTTTGTTTGGTAAATTATTTTATAAATTGACTTCTTTTAATCCCTCGAAAGTAAGGCTCACCCATTGTAAACAAACTGTGTGAGAGGTATAAGGCGGGTCTCCTTGATTCCTTAAAGAAGTTGGGCTTTTAATATGCTTCGCGCTGACCTGCTTCTCGCTTCTTTGTGCGTTTCAATGGAGCTACCGAGAACTCGTGGGAAAAGAATAAGTCATGTTTGGTTTTAAAATAAAAATGAGAAAAATAAATAAAAAGAATAAAGATAAAAAAAAAGAATAAAAAATAAATCGTAACTAGATTTTTTTTCAAAAAAATTTCGTAGTAATAATAATAGCAATTTTGTTTAGTCATTAAGTTATTTTTCTTTTGTGTGCTTGACTTAAGTGTGGGGGGCGGGGGGGGGAATATTATAAGAAAAGCGAAACTAGTTTTTAAATTTCCAAATTTTTGGGTTAATTTTTAAATTTTGTGAACTTGTTTGCACTTATGATCAAGTTGTTTTCACGCTTATAGGATAATATATTAGAATAACTGGATCAACCCACTGGTGAAATTAGTAAATTTTTGGAAAACTTGATATGTGTCCTGATTAATATTGCAATCCATTCTGGGATCGATGACATTTGCTAGCACATTTTATCAAGGTTGTAAAAATCGCTAGACGCTAGTGAGGCGGTCGGGTAGGGCCTAGCGATTAATCGGTTAGGCGGGGATTAATCAGATTGGAATTTTTATGCACAAAATTGTAATTTTAGATATTAAATTGTATTATATGTATGATATAAGTATAATGCATCAAAGTTCAAATATTTCAAGTGTTCAATAATAAACATAATACATAATTCTTCAAATTTCAAAATCAAACATAGATATTACTCGGTTTGTTGACCATTGTTAAGCGATATTTGACCGATTTTGTCCGATTAATGTTTGTTGACCAATTTTTAAGCGAGTTTGCTCGAATTTTAAGCAATTTTTTGTTGACTAATTTTTAAGTGGTTTTGTCCGATTAATCCGATTAGACCGATTTTGTCCGATTAATCGGTTTGTTGACCATTTTTAAGCGATATTTGACCAAACCGATTAAATAGGCCGATTATGATAAATCAAAACGTTTAGTGAGCGATTAGCGATTATATGGGGATTAATCGGCCGCCTGGGCCGATTTTTACAACAGAGCATTTTATAGCCCTTCCACTAAATTGTGAGGATTTGAGCATGTTTCATATATATCATACATCTTTTATGCTTGGATCTTTTGCTATGAGTGTGCCGGTGATTTTATTTATTCTAGAACTTGTACTTGTAAATCATTACCAGACCGCAGTAAGATCACATTCGTGTGATATAAGTAGGGGTGAGCAAAACCGACCGAATCCCGAATCCCGTCCCGATCCCGAGTCCCGAATCATGTTAGTCAGGCTTGTCGGGGTCGGGAGTCGGGTTCCGTTTTTCGGTTAGTCGGGTTTCGGGCTTGTCGGGATCGGGTCGGGACGGGCCGAAAACCAAAAAACAACAAACAAAACCGATCAAATCCCGAATCCCGTCCCGATCCCGAGTCCCGAATCATGTTAGTCGGGCTTGTCGGGGTCGGGAGTCGGTTTGTGTTTGCCGGCTTGTCGGGATTCAGGCTTGTCGGGATTTGGGTCGGGCCGGGTCGGGATCGGCCCGATGCTCAGCCCTAGATATAAGTGTATATGTGTGATAAAGAGGCAACCTTTGGAATAAACTCAAATGGCTTTCCGTTTACATCTAATGATATATTAGCTAGCCCATCGGTTAGTTAACCACCCATATGGACCCATTTGTTAGCGCTCATCTTTAGCGCTAGATTCCCTTAGTTACACCCTTTGAGCCATTCTTTTCTTTTTGTTACATCCAGAAAAATACAAAAATATTTTACACTTTAAACCTTAGCCTAACCCTTGTCAATGTCTAAATGGTTGGTTGCTAGTTGCTTGCTATATTGGATTGTTTTTTATGATTATGAGTTAGCCACACTTTGCCATTCGTGTGTGCCATTTCGACAAAGAAGAAAATTGATCACCTTTATATTTTGTATTTTTGTGCTGATGCTTATACAAAGTGTGGGGGAAATGTGATGTATATGAAAAAAAATGTGAAAAAAAAAGAATAAGTCATCGAAAAAAAAATGAAAGAAAAAAATATATGTGATGATAATTATAGCCAATATGATTTATTATTATGGAGATGAAAGAAGATGAAGTATGTTTGAGATATCAATTAGCCAATGTGCTAAGATGTGATATATATGTATTTGGTGATTGATATGTGAAGAGAAGTTAGTAACTATAATCATTTTCGGGTTTGCGGATTGTTTGGTAACTAGCAACATGGGTATTAGACTTGACTTTATTTTTCCTTTAACACCAATTTCATTAATATTCCCATGCCTTATCCCTTCCGTTTTGGCTTTGTAAAAATATGAAGTGCGTGAATATTTTTAGTGATCATCCGGTTCTTGAAGGATCGAATGACGCGCCAGCGATCTAGTGCATATTTTTTGTGACCATCCGTTATGAGAATAACGCGCCAGCGATCCGAGGTATACTCTAGTGACCATCCGTTATTTGACTTAATAAAGAATTCGCGCCAGCGATCTATTATATTCTTGTATGTAATGTTTGAACATAAGCCCGATAAACCCTTTTTAGCCTAACCCGAACAAAAACCCTCTTTAGATGTTTACACTTGGTGCTTATGCCACGTCGGTGAAGTTTTGTTTCTTGTACAAGCCTGTGGTAATATTTAGATCATGACTGAGCAATATGAGTGTACTATTCCTTAATGCTATCCATCACTAAATAAATTGAGTGTTGAGTGAATTATACTTCATTCCCTTTTCGTGAGGTGCTTAGCCATGTTATCAAGCAAGAGAATCCATTGGGTATTGTCAAACATCTCGATTTTTCACCCATAAAGCTTAAAACGATGAATCTTATCTTGTACTTGTACTTGGTAGATTTGCATCACATTTTTTTAATCATATTTCATGCACCACGTGGGATTTATTTTTCTTTTCTTAGATTTGCTTGAGGGCAAGCAAAGTTTAAGTGTGGGGGAATTTGATAACGCTCAAATTGAGTATGTTTTTAGTAGCGTTATCCTTGATTTTATGCATGTTATTTGGCTATAATCATATGCTTTTGTTACTTAATCGCATAAAAGTGTGTTTGCTAGTTCATTTGTAGCCAAGTACAGGAAAGTGGAGAAAAAGACGGAAAAAGAAGTAAAACAAGAAGATTTCTCCATGTATGAAGAGTTCCCGTCAAAATCATGACTTATGGAGTATATTAGAGAAGATAAAGTCATCAAGTTAGTGTTCCAAAGACTCAAGAATAAAGTTCAAGAAGTAAAACGAGAAAGAAATGAAGAAAAGAAGCTTAAACGAAGAAATATTGGAAGACTCGCTGTTCCGGACACACCTTCACCATTTTGGCCATAACTTTTGCATACGGACTCTGTTTTACCCCTGGTTCGCGGCCACGGAAAGCTAAGAGAAAGATCTACAACTTTGGAGACTGTCAATTTCTGTCAAAAGGCTCCAACCGTTCGGTCAGGCCTCGCAACCGAAACGGTTGGAGAGTAGTCAAGAAGACCAACCGAAATGGTTGGAGCCCAACCGATTCGGTTGGGAAGCCCTGGACAGCAATTTCTTCATCACTAAGACTCCAAACTTGTTCCAAATGATTCTAGGTTCTTCCTACATATATTCTAGTCCCTTCCAAACCACTTGGCCTCCAAGAAAAGCATTTATAACCCCAAGGGCTTGAGAGTAGTATAAATAGACCTCATTTGTGTATGTTTTCATCATCCCTTCTCCATTATTCTCATCCCTTTCACCCACCACTCCATCTCTAGGTGTGAAATTCGAGCCTCCACCCTTAAGGATGAATTTCCACCTATTACAACATCTCTCTCTCAACTTACCTTCACCAAAGGTGTGAAATTCAAGCCTCCACCCTTAAGGACGAATTTCCACCAACTATCCTATCCCAACTTGTGTGTAATTCTTTCCTCCACCCTTAAGGACGAATTTCCACCAAAATTATCTCTCCCAAAATACCACAAACCTCTGCCATTTCCAGAAGTATACATGGTTAGAAGTTGTAGTTGATTGGAAGCTTGAATGAGTGCTATAATCCTTCATCTTTGCCTATTGTAATTCATACTTTGGGTGAACCTTGTTACTTTTATATTTAAAGATGTTTGTTATTGATATGATTATTGAGATTTTGTGTTTGATTGAAATAACCATGAATGTCTTGATACTTGCTTGTTCTTGTATTGCTTTTCTTGTTGGTTTGATCCGTGACAATCATAACCATCAACTTGTTACTTGTTACTTGCTTAAACAAACAAACGACACTTGTAGTGCAACCAAGTCTCTTGGGACGACCTTGATTTACCATATACTATACTACAACTTGACTAGGGTATACTTGCCCGAATGTGTTCCTTGTTAACCGGTAATTCTTGCATACAAATTTAAAACCCGATGGAACCCATCACGGAATGACTTGAGATAAAAGCAAAAATTGTTTCCCTTTGAGTCTACTTTATTTGGTATGCTTTAAGTTTTGGCTAGTTCGGTAAATAAACTAGTGTAAAATGCGAATTAGTGCAACAAAGTCAGATTTTGGAAAAGTGCAACAACTAGAACTTTGAAAACATATTGGATCAATCAGAGCTCCGTTAGGAGTGTGCCTTACATTTTCAGAATGATAAAAGTCTACTTTCATGTAAAACTAGCCCCATGAGTTGTTATATGTTAGTCAAAAAAGTAAAGTGCAGGCTATTGCAGAATTGTTATTTGCTAAGTGATTTAGTGTCCAAAAGTTTTTATATGATTATACAAGTTTGGGTGGTTTATAGTTTTTGTTTCCAGCGTATATATGATCATGTTTATGTGTTAGATATGTATTAATAGTCTATGTGTGCATCTATCATGATTTAGGTGCTCGTAACATGTGTGTGGATCGCTAGCTTGCATACTACGTTCAAGGTGAGTAACGGATTATTTTCTTCATGTTACTAGATTCCACATGATGTTAGAACTTATGTATAATTCGGATATAGCTGAAGACAAATCATGTTTAGGATGCTCACAAGAAGCATCATTTGTCAAGTCTATGGCGCCCATGAAACGTGCCAAAAGTCATGTAGCGTGTCTAAGAAGTGCACGGTATAGAACTCTATTAGAAGCATTCCTTGTGGATGACCCGTGCTTATTATAGTATTTACATCCGATGAGGATGATTTATGTTTAATACTAGCATGTCAAGTATATACGATCAGGCGTCCTTTGTGGATGACCCGAGTATAGATAAGCATGATGACAAGTTAGAACCCAAGAAGAGTACTCATCGGTTAGGGAAGTTCTTACTTATAGCAGGACGACTAAACATCATCTAGTTAGAAGCACATGCTCATATTTAAAGTCATTTTATGAATTCAGAATCAGAAATATATAATTATGACATGTTTATAAATTCAGAACCAGAATTATATATATCATGAACCAGAAGCAAGATGACTAAGAGTCATACCATTTACAACATATTATATATTAATATGTTCACGATCAGAATTGCAAGTATTATTACAAATTAGTTCCTTTCGCTCACTAAATCACAAGGACTTACCGTTCTTAGTTTCATTTTTGGTTGGTTTGTAAGATGAGACCAAGGTATGTGTTAAGTGGGGCCTAATGGGTCAAAGTGGGTTAGGTAACGAGCTTCTCATCACCACCACATGTTATTGATTTGGAATGCACCAAAACACGGGCTGTTTTCTGTAACAATTTTATATAGTTTATGTCATGTATTTTCATAGTTACAAGTTTTAAATGGGGCGTTTGGAATGAGTCTGTTTGTTGTAGAAAACATGTTTTTGCTGATTTTATGAAAGTGTTGAGTTTGCGAGTATGTTTATACATGTTTATATATATTTATATTCAAGTTTATTTAGCACATGTTTGTAGATATGGGTCAAAACAAAAAATGCAAAAAAATATGCAGGCCTACTTAGCAGCAGCATGTACGGCGTAATAGCCCCACAACTGTTGGAATCATAATCCAATTAATCTTTGTTAAGAATTAATATCAATTAGTTTTTGTTTTGTTGTAGCAAATTCATATACATGGCTGTAATATTCAGTTAGTTAAGTCGGTTAGAAACAGTTAGAAAGTTAGTTATTAGTTAGTTATAGGTAGTTAACATTGAAGGGACACAACCCTTGGTTCTTGCGAACCATCACATCCCTTCAAACACACCGTTTAGTTTAGTATATATACACGTATTTGTAAACAAAGAAATGTAACCCATTCGATTTATATATCAATATTAATAAAGGGTTCACCCCAATCTCTCTTGTTCGTTTTTTTATTGATTCTGAATGATGTTGGCATGAATAATGTTTGATTATTTCAATCTTGGAAACCCACAAACAACCTGTGCAAAAGTGGTATCAGAGCTTCATGGGATCAAACAACATTGCAAATCATGTTACAATTGTCATTCAAGAATCTGCCATCAATGCAAATTGAAATAAGGAACAAAACAAGAATAAACTACACAGTTTGCGCTTTTGTTACAAGGATGAAAGAAGGAACAAAACAAGAATAAACTACACATTTTACGTTTTTGTTACAATGGTTATGGATTTAACCGAGATGAAGATGTACTCAAGTGCTATTATAGCACAGAAAGGGTGCAGGAAGAAGGCAAAGGGATTTACTTGCCTTGAAGTCACAGAAATGACCATGGAGATCAGTGACAACACCAAATGATTGAAAACATCAAGATTAAAAGAAAGATTGAAGAAGGCATCAAGGAACAAGAAGATTGAATAAGAAACAAAGATTAATTAGATTAGGGGGGAATATGTTGGAATCATAATCCAATTAATCTTTGTTAAGAATTAATATCAATTAGTTTCTGTTTTGCTGTAGCAAATTCAGATACATGGCTGTAATATTCAGTTAGTTAAGTCGGTTAGAAACAGTTAAAAAGTTAGTTATTAGTTAGTTACAGGTAGTTAACATTGAAGGGACACAACCCTTGGTTCATGCGAACCATCACATCCTTTCAAACACACCGTTTAGTTTAGTATATAGACACGTATTTGTAAACACAGAAATGTAACCCATTTGATTTATATATCAATATTAATAAAGGGTTCATCCCAATCTCTCTTATTCATTTTTTGATTGATTCTGAATGATGTTGGCATGAATAATGTTTGATTAATTCGATCCTGGAGTGCAAAAGCAACCATTACACCATAGTGACCTTTTTTTTTCTTTTAAATATTTTTTTTAGTTTAGTGTCGGGTGTTTCAGTACGCATGGGTTAAACTTATAAAAAGGAATAACATGAGTCCTTATTGAACGCAGATAGTAAAACATATTCCCTCCGTTCCAAATTATAAGTCCATTTTGACTTTTTTAAAATTATTTTATTTCAACTTTGACTTTAATTATTTCTTTTAGTGTTATATAATAATTGATGTAAAATATATAAATAGATATGCGATTTAAATGCATTTTTATTGATATACTTTTCATCAAGTATTATATAACATGAAAAGAAATAATTAAGGTCAAAGTCGGAAGAAAAAGACTTTGAAAAATAAAAAATATACTTATAATTTGGGACGGATGGAGTATATATTTTCTTTGGATACCCTTATTTAAAATCATAAAGAGGAATAACATCAGTTGTTCGTATACGTACAACCTCGTGTATTTATTTACATATACAATAACTCATGTTTTCATTTTTATAATCTCGTGCATTTACATGTTGTATTTTAAAATATAAAGTCTATGGGGCCTTAAAGTCTAAAGGGTATTTGTTTAATTTTTAAAGGTATCTAAAACATGAAAACTTATAAGTTTACACTAACTTTATATAATTTATATAATATTCAATCACTAAAGTCTTATTAATTACCTTTTTTTTTTCAAGTTTTTGTTGTCTAATATATAGCATCAATAATTTTATGTTTTTTTGTTCTTCACTAAATTCTCCACTAAATTTATCAAAATTTGACTAATTCTTCCCAATTTTGACTTCAATTGGCTAATAAAAATGCTCAATTTTTCCACGTGTTAAAATAAAACAACCTGATTGATTCAATTTTTTTCTTAACTAGATTGTTTTAGCAAAATCACTACAAATAAAACAACCTTTAGCAACATCATTTTTAATGGTGACGACATAATCGTCACAAAATTCCAAGGGGCCCACCACTTTCAACCTTTTCCACCATAAATGGCTTAGTCAAACACAAATAGACGCCCTACACAACTTAGTGATGACTATGTCGTCACCAAGATTTTATAATAAATAAATTAATTTGTTTTTTCTTAATAAAAAAAATTAACATTATTAATAACAATTTTTATATTTTTAGTGACGACAGATTTTATTATAGCCAAATAATTTAGTTTTTTAAAATAAAAAGTTTTTAATATTATAAATAATGATTTTTTAAAACAAGTGTTTTTTGGTAAATTAGTTAGTGACGACATTGTCGTCACAAATGTTTTATTGTAGCTAGATTACTTTCTTTTTTATAATAAAAAGGCTTTAAAAAACTTAAATATTTTTTTTTCTTCTTGGTAAATTACCTAGTAACAATAATGTCGTCACAAAATTTTTAATAATAATATTTTAAAATGTATGAATATTATTTTGGTAAAAGTGTGATAACCCGCCATTCACTTGGTGACGATAGAATCTATAAGGAAGAGAATCTATAATTAGATGGGTGAGTCAATGTGATGTCGTTATACATTAGATGTGAAAAGACGTATATTAGGTATGTAAAAACCCTAATTCCGATTCTCTCTAGGCGATATCCTAAACCCTCTCTTCCTTAATCGGTTTTCAATCAAATCGGCCTAAACCTTGGATTCTTTGCATTGTTCGAACTTTGTTTCTGATTAACATCCTTGTTAATTCATCCTAGTTTGAATTCGTGCATTGTTTCTTGAGTTTTTAGGTTTATTTGTTTTGAATCGTTTTTTAGGGTTTCGATAATCGTTTTTTTGGTTTTATGCTGCGCTGGTTCTGGTGATTGTCATTACGTGGGTATCATCTCCTTACTGGTCTTATTCTAATCGTTGTAACATTGATTGATCATGGGAGCAGGTTAGACTTTGGTGCGTACTGGTTCAAAACCCTAACTTTTAGTTAGGGTTTCGTTTTTTAACTGTTCGATCGTTGTTTGTTTTTGGTTCGTTGTGGTGTGTGTTTGGCTTAGTTGTGGGGTTTTAGAGAGATGGAAAAAGGGTTTCTTGACAAGGATGGTTCGTTGAAAGCTGCTAAATCACCCACCAACTTGGCCGATCAAGTTGGCTTGAATGTAGATTCGAATCCGTATGCTAGGGTGGATATTAGTGCGTTGGAAGCTAGATTGAATCGCCTTAACGGTGATGGAATTGATGTTGCTGCTGCTAGGGTTGTCTGTAACCCTAGCATTAACGAGGGGAATCAGGTTGGTGCTACTGATGTCGAATCTGCTTGGGGTACGGAAACTATGGTTTATAGTTCTACGTTTGTGGATGGATTAGATTTGACCAATAAACCTAACGTGTCTACACCCATGAACGTGGTGAATGCTTCTACCCCTGGTCCGAATGAGAGTGGTAGTGATACTAACGACATAAGGTCATTTGCTAATGTTTTAAACCCGGAACGTGTCTCAAGGAAAGTTAATTTATGTCCCTTGGTGAATGAGACGCGCATTGATAATCATGATACGGTGCTTCCGAAGGCTGCTATGGAGGGTGTTTTCAACCGGTATGAAAATACACTTGTTGGCTTCTTTGTTGGCAAGAATGTGGCTTTTCATTTGGTTAAGAACTATGTCTCCAACACGTGGGGTAAGTTTGGTTTTATGAAACTAATGAAGAATGATGATGGTGTTTTCCTCTTTAAATTCGATTCTAAAGAGGGTGTTGAAAATGTTCTTCAACGGGGCCCTTGGATTATTCGCAATTCTCCTCTCATTCTCACTAGATGGACTCCTGATGTGCTACTGTCTAAAAGTGAGGTTACTAGAGTTCCCGTTTGGATTAAATTGCATAATGTGCCATTACTTGCATATTCGGAAGATGGGTTGAGCTTAATTGCTACTCAAGTGGGTAAGCCGATTATGTTAGATGCTTTTACTAGTTCCATGTGTGTTTATTCATGGGGTCGTATTAGTTTTGCACGTGCTCTTGTGGAATTATCATCTGATTTTGAGCTTAAACATGTGGTGACTATGGCGATCCCTAATAAGGATGATAGTGGTTTTACTACGGCAAGTATAAAGGTGGAATATGAATGGAAGCCGCCACACTGTTCGGAATGTAAAGTGTTTGGGCATGATACTGCTTGTTGTCCTAAGAGTATTAAGGAGAATAATGATGTTCCCTCCACCTCAAATGCGGATGAACCTGATGATGGTTTTAAGGTGGTGCAGAATCGGAAAGCCAAACCTAAAGGTACGAAGATGACTGGTGGTATTAATATGGGTAAGGGTCCTAGATTTGCACCTAGGAAGTAGGTATATGTTGCAAAGACGAAGACACCGGTAGCTGCTAGTGGTAATGCTATAGATACACCGATTACTACGTCTAATTCTTTTGGGACTCTTGAGGTGGAAGATGATTGTAATGTGGATGATTCTTCTACTAACAAGGACATGAATGGGAAGTCTTCTGGTACTACTAAGGAAGCAGGTATTGATGGATCTCGGGGGGTGGACTCTCGTATTGATATTGGTGAGGCGTCTAAGCCTCCGGAGACTGGGAATTCTTCTGCTGCCAAGCTTGTGAGTGATTCAATGGGAACAATGGATGTTGGTTCTACTCCCGTAGCTGAGAAGATTGGTAAGCTTGAAAAGCTAATTATTGATGGGAAAGCTACTCTTGTGGATGATGACGGGAAACCTATTCCGTCTACATCTTCTACTAAGAGAGTTAACCCTTTTCTAAAGTGGGAGAGATTGTGGTGTCTGATTCTGAAGATGAGGTTGTTGCTAACCCATTTGATGAGTCTGCTAATATTTTTGGTGGTGGCCAAGAGTTTGAAGATGAGTATGATGACTATGACTTCGATGACTATGCGAAACAGGTTCGTGATCTCCCAGGGAATTTGGATTCCTTTAATGCCATGTATGGCACAAAGTTTCAAGGTCCTAGGAAGTAATTTCATTTTGTTGTGTCATATGTTATCATTTGAGTAGTGGTTTGTTTTCTTGTTTAGAGAATTGGCAGTATCTTGTTATGTAAGATTTATGCCTATGTAACGGGCTGAGATATGAAATTTCACTCATATCCATTGTACTTAAACGTTTATTTGGTTAATATATTTACCAGGGTGCAGGATTACTCCCCTTTACCCAAAAAATACATTAGATGTGAAAAGGATGATTCGAGATGATATCGTTATACATGATATGATGGTATCGTTATACATGATATGATGGTATCGTTATACATGAGATGTTAAACATGCGAGTTTAGACGAGTGTCGATACCGTTATACATGATATCGTTATACATGGTTTGATGATATCGTTATACACGAAATGTTAAACGGATGAGTCGAGATGATATCGTTATACATTATATGATGGTATCTGTTGGTGCAAATATTATGATATTTAATCTATACAGTCTCGTTTGTTTTGATTGATGACAAACATGTAACTTGTAATACATAACGTAAAATGTACAAGTTACTTGTAATCACACTTTGTCTCAACATACATTCAACACCTCTCGATGTCTCAAGTCCTCATATGTTACAACACAGGTTCGTACATGTTTGTTATGTGGCATTATGATCAAACCCATTAACAAATCATTTAGAATGTTTAAAATACATTTAGAGTCACTAAGCATTTTAATAGGTTAACCATTCTATTTCGAACCTCATTTTACATTTTGCATTCACAAGTATTTCAAAAGGTAACTAGACATTTTATTAACTAGTTACATAATACATTTTACAAGTTTACCTTGATAAACCTTTTAATCTAAAAATGGAAATACATGTTACATCATGTCATGCATCATCTTTGAAATCCTTGAAAAATCACTTGAATATTTTGGTTAGATTGATACTCAATATATCAAATGTGATCTTAGTAAGATTTGGTAATATCTTGGAAAGATTTGAAGAAAGATTTTTTAGCTTTTCTGTCAGGCACCCACGGAACCCTTTTGCATAAAGGGCGGAACCCTTTAAAGGGCTCCTTGGTCCGTGGACGCTCCTGTCCACTTTTGGCTATAAATAGAAGCCCATTGTTTTCCCATTTCTTCACCACTTGAAAACACATCTTCTCCACCTTCTTGCATACATTTAGATCTATCATTAACAATGTAGTAACATACATTAAACACCCTAATGATCATGATCATAATGCTTCTAACATTCATCTTTGTTGTAAGCATACTCTTTGATCAACCAAGGAAATCTTGGAGATCTAGCCATCCCCACTCACCACAAGTTGAAGATCTATCACAAGAAGTTTAGGGAACTTGTGATCTTCATCATGAAGGCTTCCTATCAATGGAAGTTCATTTAGAAGTAGTTATTCATATCCATTAGACATTTGTGTCATGGATCATTAGTGTAAACATCATTGCATCATAACAACACTTTCACCAAACTAGATTAGATGGTTTATGTGTTTGTGCCATAAAACACAAGGTTTATTATGTTGGGCCATAAAACATATTGGGAGTGGTTGTACCCTTGTAAAAGAACTCGACATCTAGCTTAGTGTCGGAAATATTGTATAGGCGACGTTAGGTTGGTTCTACCTCGAACTAGAACCCGGTATTTAGCTTTGTACCGGAAAAAGTGTAAGCGACGATTGTAAGGTTTTCTCCGCCGAGAAGGGAGCTTGTTGATTTAGTGAAGTAACTCTCGAGTTGGGTACTCGGGGAGTGGAGTAGGGCGGAAAGGAGATCCGTGACCGAACCACTATAAATCCTCGTGTTCGGTTTGCACTTTCCTTTCTTTATCTCTTTACTTTTATACTTGCACTATACTATTGTTTGTGATGTGGTTTGATGTTCATGATTGTGTGACAACTTGGTTTACCATGCTTTATATTAGTCACAAACAATAATTGGTACTTTCATATTATAACAAGCTTCATAAGCGATTTGATACTAAAGATCTAAAGTTTTTAAACGGTAACGTATTCACCCCCCCCCCCTCTACGTTTCCACAATTGGTATCTGATAACGCTACACGCGTCGTTCGGGGTCAAGGAAACTTCCTTTTCTTCGAGCATGTTTTATAACACCCTAGGCAGTGAACCTAATCGTTGTAGTGTAGTAATTAGGGTAAGCCACGGGTATTGATATCGTTCTCTAGGGGAATAGGAATGCTAGTAAGGAGTTACTACGCTAAGGTTAAGGTTGAGGAAGATTATTTTTTATCTTTTTATGTTTTATGAAATGGAAAGGTACGAATCTCGGGTATTGGATTTGGGGGGTTGGTATTTCTACCGATTACTCTACTATTATCTAATTATCTAAACTAAAGTTGTGGGAGTCTATGTCTAATTAATGTGTGCTCGTATGATAGTTTAAAGATATGTTTACTTAGGTTGTACTACTCCTTAATTATCTCCTATTGATGGTTGAGTTGTCACGTCTTATTCTTAGTTGCGTTGTGTGTCTAAGGTTGTAGGGTATGCGTTTCTCCCTAACTCTTTGAACTTACCAAAGGGTCTCGTCTACAAACCCACTAGGGATGATAAACTCCTACTCTAAGGCACTCTTTGGATGGTTTAGCCTACAACTACTCAGGTAATTATATTCTAAGGTTCACAAAGATGAATCAAGCATTAAGTACACAACGAATGATCTATCGCATTACTAGATCATCTATCAACTAAGATAAGAAACAACCAATCAATATTGAAAATAATTAAGTTTCATACTTCCTAAGCAAACACACAAATAAATTAGCCGGACATGGAGAACATGCAAGCATACACACAAATAATCAAAGACATAACTGAATTAATAAAGTAAAGACTTATCTTGATGTAAGATAGGGTTTAAACCCCTAAAATACTGTACAAGACACCTTAGGTTCGGTTTTAGGTTTTTTTACTCCAAAAGACTCTCCACAAAAGACTGAAAAATTCGGATTCTATATATAAGATTACATATGCGACGGCGTCACCTTATGTTTCGTGACGCCGTCGTGTCGCCGCCATTAGGGTTTCGTCTTGGCCACGTTAACCTTGCGACGGCGTCACCTTACGTCCGTGACGCCGTCCTCTTCAGCTTCTGACATCGTCTGGATTGCATCTAGGCCGTCTGAGTAGCGACGGCCTACTCTTTCACAACTAGATGTCGTCGCTTGAAAATACGAGTTTTGGGTTCTGGACCGTCACAACAATTTTGGGACGGCGTCGCCATTAGCACCTGACGCCGTCGCCTTCTAAGTTCAGCAACTGTGAGTGTCTCGATTTTGACTTTGGCCATTTTCTTCATATATTCGCGCCTTTTCGTCCAAATAAGTGCCATTCCAGCATTTTGCCTTCAAGAGACCTAAAAAGTGAAAAGGAACGATATTAAGCAATAACGGATACAAAAGTGATCAAATAAGGGCTTAAACGACCCCTCAAAATGGTACCTTTTAAAACCTTATCAAATATCCCTACACTTGTTATTTGCTTGTCCTCAAGCAAATGTGCTTTTAGCCAATTAATTTATAAGTTAGGGGTCATGAAGCATTAATTCAAAACGGTCCACAACACATATAAGCCCCGCAAAAGTCATAACAAGCACGGAAATTACATACTAGCACTTCACATGGGGTGTTTGGATACTCACATCTCTCTCGGGTGTATATATGAAATATAACAAATAGAAAATGGAAGATAAACACTCATTAACCGGTCCTAGTACATAGATTACCATAGGCTTGAGAATAGATCAAACCTTCATCGCTTTGGCGTAAGCACCTAGAAAAGACTATCAAAGAGGTCTTTTAAAGGGTTGTAATGTTAGGCTTACGGTAGGGAAACAAGGGTTTGGTGGGATAGGCTATTTAGTGGTGGCAAGTCAAAAATTTCTATGTTAAATGCATACGAAGAATGGCGTTGCTAAGCCAAGACTCGACACTCTAAACTCTAGATAACTGAAATAAACAAACATAAATTTAAAGATAGATGTAGGATGGTAGCCCGTATTTTTTTTTTTTTTTTATTTTTTATCACTCTATTTTTTTTTTCTTTTTCTCTTTTTCTAATTTTTTTTTCGATTTTTTTTTTCTATTTTTTTTCATACACTTTTACTCTACCATCCTCTACGATAACATCAAAATACTAGGGATTTATAGACATATCCCTACACTTGAGTTTTTATTACTCTAACACTAATTTGACCCGATTTGAAAAGATCAAAACACTTGGGGTACATTATTATGCAAACAAAGGGAATTTTAATTTTTAACGTTCCCTTCCCGTCATTTCATAAACTTTAACTTTTCCCATGAATCCCAATCGTCCCAAAACTGTATACAAAGGATATGACTCGACTTAGCAACTTATGCAAGCAACTAGATAATTGAACTAAGGGTTTAGGGTGATAACAAACATTTGCACTAAAAGTGAGTGCATAAGGGGTAGGCTAAGGCGATTTGGGTGTATATTTGGGGGTGGGGTGTAAACAATGCTCTTCATTGATATTCCGGAAAAACCGAAACATCACGAGAACCGCGAAAAGGATAGGCTCTGAGGGGTTAACTAGGGGTATCGTGTACTAAAGATGAGTACAACGCAAAGGGTGTGGGGGAATTACTCAACCGATGTGGAAGAAGTAATTATATTACGGGTATCAAACAAGCGTTATCCTAATGCCTCTTATCATTTAGTTATTCCTAACTACACAAGTGTAGCCTCACTTGCGATCTCGGAATGCATCACAAAACAAGTTATAGAATCTAATATACTACCGGTTCACACTCTAAGCATTGAAGATGAATGCTTTAATTCCTACTAATCTAAGGGCGATCCTCACATTTTTGGTGAAATTTGGGTGGTAAAGGGTTTTTTGTGCTAGTCATGCAACTTTCTATCCATGAGACGCTTTTGTTAAGACTAATGGCCCACTCCTATATGTCATAAAAAATTTTAAATTTGGTGCCAAAATTACCCTAACCGACATTTTCTCATGGTTTATTACACAATCACAATTGGACAAAGCAAATAATCAAGAATAAGCATAGTTTCAAAGTTCCCGTTTTATTTTCCCTCCCTACACTTAAACTGAACATTGTCCCCAATGTTCCCCGAAAGTATCAAAGTTATGATAAAAGAAGGTAATTAAAAACGAAAGAAACTAATACTCCCCTGATTAGCTCGGTAGGATCTGTGTAAAGTGGTGGTTAAATCTTTTTCAAGAAGAATTATTGCGTGAAAAGCTCCTCCAATCTTATGTAACTTCTTCTTGACAAACTAAACCTGCACACTTGAAGAAAACAAACGAAACCTTCGCGTAAAATCAGCGGTAATAATATATATAATACTCGATTTAAACTAGGATATAATGCTTGTGGAATGGATGTTTACAGAATTTCTAAGAAAATTAAGACCTGAAAAATTCCAAAAATTTATAAGTGGCTCAGAAAACGAGAAAAAAGTAATCTGATGTTTTTACTCCTTCCTGACGCCGTCAGGTTGCAATCCTGACGCCGTCAGGTTATCCTGACAAAAACTGGTTTGCGATTTTCTGAAAAAAATTCTGGAAAATTTACATCTTTAGAATCTGGAAAAATTTCTGCAAAACATCCATTATGACTCGATACAAGCATTTGACTCGAACAAACAAACATAAATATCTTTTAGTTAATTGTTATTCTCATGTTTACGTTTCTTTTGAAAACGTGTGTAATCCTCCCTACACTTATCCTTTATGTAAAATACCTTTATATGCAATTAAGACGAGGTTAAAAACGAAATAAAGCATTTTTACAAATTTAAACATGAGGATAAACAATTAATAAAAGATATATGACACTAACAAGCAAACAATTAAGCATGGGTTGCCTCCCACGAAGCGCTTTTCTTTATTTAAGAGTCTTGTAGCTAGACTCATAGTCGTGCTCCTACGTTTTCTCATTACCGCCCTCTTGACGGTCTCTAATGGGGGATTCCATGTTATAGAAGTGCCCTATTTGACCTAATGGTTAAATTTCTTCCTGGAGAGAAGTTGGGTATGTGGAATCACCCGTAAAAATGGTCGTGTTTAGCCTTAATTGAGCATCGCTAGTAATAGTCTCATATTCATTCTCCAACTTGAAAAATATGTATTCCTATACTTGCCTAAAGTAAGTGTTAAAACATTGATAGTTTGCCTCGCCTTAGGAATACTAATCAAACAAGTAGTATATATGACTTTTCTTTTTAAAACCACTTGCATTGCACTTACATGTGTTGATTACATGTTCTTGTTTGATACGATAAGTTGATTTGACATTATCTTAGTGTTTGATAACTAGTCAAATGTGTAAACCTTAGTAAAACCACTTGCATTGCACTTACATGTGTTGATTACATGTTCTTGTTTGATACGATAAGTTAATTTGACATTATCTTAGTATTTGATAACTAGTCAAATGTGTAAACCTTAGTAAAACCACTTGCATTGCACTTACATGTTTTGATTACATGTTCTTGTTTGATACGATAAGTTGATTTGACATTATTGATAACTAGTCAAATGTGTAAACCTTAGTAGGATTTTATCTTTATAATGCTTGTATTCTTGTTTCATGCTACTAAACGTTTAAACCTAAAACTTTATTTGAATGATACTTACTTTTGAATTAATTTTAGCATGATTAACATGTTACTTATGAAATCATAATATGTCATTTTGATACGTGATAAGTCTGATATGATAAGTTTGTGTTTGAAAGTTATTAGTTGGCATTCATTATATATATGTGTAGTACGATCCAAATGATACATGCTCCAAATTGTTATGTCTTAAACATGGCTTGCATGAATCTTTCATCTTGTTTCTTTTGCTTCTTGTCACACTATTTGTTTACTACATGTGCACATATAATATGTCAAAGTGCTTTTGGTATGACAAACTTTTAGAAGCCTTTTTATCTTACAAATTAATCACATGGATTATTGTATATCCAAGTATGCTTAAGTGTCTAAGTCTAACGACAAAACAATCTCATAAATGAAATGTCTTGAATAAAGTCGTATTCTTGCATAATATGATTATTTTGATGCTATCTTGTGTGGTGATTTCTTGTCTACTAAGTGCAATGTGTTGTTTTTACTTATATAATATGTTATCATTTGATTTCTATCATGTTAACATCTTTTGTCACTAGCAAATTTGTTTTGTAGGTTGATAACAAATTATTTGTTATCTCACTTGGTTCTAACTTTTATATGCTCATTTTGCATAATCCCCTTTATTGCTACGTAGATTAGTACTATGCTTTATGGGACACCTATACTTGCATATAGTTTAAAAGCATATAGAATTAAGTTCTAGAGGATTGGCTTAGCATTTTTGTCTTTCAACCGACCTCTTTCCAAATCTCATTTTTGCTTCCGCTTTCAAAAATAACCTCCATCATTATTTAGTTATAACAATACTCTAATCCTCTTCACTTCCTATTAGGAAAACACATGCCTCATCATACGATCATCTCGTATTAATAAAGAAGAGGTACGTGACTTTAAGGATGAAGTTCACTAAGCTCATCTCTTTCGTTAACCCGAATAACCTCGTAAACACTTTGTTGTCATTCCTTATTTGATACATTACACATTATGTTGGATGTCCACCAATTAAGGGAGAGAGAAATCCATTCACATAATTGTCTTTTGTCAAATTTTATGTCTCTTAGACTCTAAAATACCAACACATAGGCAAACACCACTTAGCTAAAATCGGTTCACGAAACCACAACTAGTTCAACCTTTTTAACCTTATATCACAAGTTTGCACCAATACCTCATCAAGTGAAAAACACATCATGTGTTCTACAAACTTCTTCATCTCCACAATCAACGAATCTAGGATTTTCCTTAAACTAGCACCTTACAACTTCACTATCTAGAACACCATCATAGGATCTTATCCTTTTCTCGCTTGACATATATCATGCATGTCATTGTCAGTGCAAACGATATATTAATCAAAACAGCCATTTCCAACACATTGGTCCATCCAACTCTCACTTATATGATGTCATTCTCATCCTCATATAGGTACTCATTATTATTATTAGTATTTTCCATATTGTCTTCACTTCTTTTCAAAGTGATAATCATCCATGTCGGTCAAAACCATGCTAATACTACCTTTCCCATTGTCACCTAGAATAGGTCATTTTTATAATCCGTGTCAATCAATGAACGAATTTATCTTCATGTTATCACTTTTATATATTCTTAGATAGAACGCATTATTGATTATTCTTGGGTTGAAGCATATGAGAACTTGCTCATAACAATAGGTTGTTAGCATCAATAAATCATTCAAATCATAACCCTTATGCATCATTGAAATGCAATGTCCATTCATATTTTTTTTTCCTCTTAGCTTTGGTCACTTGACATGACGAAAGGATTGCATGAATCCATATCTTTTATACATACGAGTTTCTAACTCCTTAATAGCTTCCTACCTAATCACCACCACCTTCCATCACCACTTTCACTAATCATCACCACCATGGATTAGCGAAAACTTGCTTTTGTAAATTTCGAGTCATCTACCATCACCACATGAATCCTACTAGTAAACCGACACCAACACTAGCACCACTAGTGGCACACCCGGTGGAAGACTTCATATCTTCTTTCTAGGAACTATTTTGTAGGCTTTTATCATATTATATTCTCACTTTTCGTATGATTGTAATTAAGAGACTACACTTCATGAGATCTTTGATTATATTATTTATCACATATATACATCTCATTTTTCTTTGTGAAAAAGATGAAATATATTGCACTAATGTTTTTATTGTAGGTTCATCATCATATACACTCGATTGTATATAACTTACTCATCTAAGGATGAAGTTTGCATCAATTATTTTTCTTATTTTAGGTGCTTCTTGACACCCTAGAACAAGGAGGAATATCCTTTAAGCACTCATATTGCATCGTCTATACACTTGGTTGTATATGACATATTTGTCTAAAGACAAAGCTTCTATTATACTAATATTTATTTTGAAAGTTCATCTTGACGCCCTAGAGCAAGGGGAGCTTCCGTCAAGAATTTACTGAATGCATCTTATACATACTTTGTTGTATAACACTTACTCGTCCAATGACGAATATAGTTTTGCACTAATATTTGTTTTGTAGGTTTTTAATCATACCCTGACGCCTCAAACAAGGGGGAGCAACCGTCAAGGGGGAGCATGCACGCATTTAGCATCATTCTCACTTTTCCAACAAGCATTTGTGCTTCGATAAACAGTGGAGAAAATAGGCTAACATTGCTATGCATTTTTCTTTTTCATATATTTCTCATAATTTTTGTTGCATAAAACTAACCTTGATGTAGGTTAAGCCTCTTTATTTGATCCATGGATCCGCTACCAAACAAGGGACGGATTGAAGTGGACGGTTTAACTTCACTAGGGATGATGCAAGCTCGCCTTTTTGGGGAGAAATAAAGTTAAACTCCAAGGACACGCCCTTTTTGTTTCGACAAAAGGGGGAGAAGAGTGTAAACGGAGAAGGTAATGTAAAGGTAGTAAGGATACAAGTAACCTTTCACATTTTACTTTCTATTACGTTTACATATCTTTGTCATCATCAAAAAGGGGGAGATTGTAGGCGCAAATATTATGATATTTAATCTATACAGTCTCGTTTGTTTTGATTGATGACAAACATGTAACTTGTAATACATAACGTAAAATGTACAAGTTACTTGTAATCACACTTTGTCTCAACATACATTCAACACCTCTCGATGTCTCAAGTCCTTATATGTTACAACACAGGTTCATACATGTTTGTTATGTGGCATTATGATCAAACCCATTAACAAATTATTTAGAATGTTTAAAATACATTTAGAGTCACTAAGTATTTTAATAGGTTAACCATTCTATTTCGAACCTCATTTTACATTTTGCATTCACAAGTATTTCAAAAGGTAACTAGACATTTTATTAACTAGTTACATAATACATTTTACAAGTTTACCTTGATAAACCTTTTAATCTAAAAATGGAAATACATGTTACATCATGTCATGCATCATCTTTGAAATCCTTGAAAGATCACTTGAATATTTTGGTTAGATTGATACTCAATATATCAAATGTGATCTTAGTAAGATTTGGTAATATCTTGGAAAGATTTGAAGAAAGATTTTTTAGCTTTTCTGTCAGGCACCCACGGAACCCTTTTGCATAAAGGGCGGAACCCTTTAAAGGGCTCCTTGGTCCGTGGACGCTCCTGTCCACTTTTGGCTATAAATAGAAGCCCATTGTTTTCCCATTTCTTCACCACTTGAAAACACATCTTCTCCACCTTCTTGCATACATTTAGATCTATCATTAACAATGTAGTAACATACATTAAACACCCTAATGATCATGATCATAATGCTTCTAACATTCATCTTTGTTGTAAGCATACTCTTTGATCAACCAAGGAAATCTTGGAGATCTAGCCATCCCCACTCACCACAAGTTGAAGATCTATCACAAGAAGTTTAGAGAACTTGTGATCTTCATCATGAAGGCTTTCTATCAATGGAAGTTCATTTAGAAGTAGTTATTCATATCCATTAGACATTTGTGTCATGGATCATTAGTGTAAACATCATTGCATCATAACAACACTTTCACCAAACTAGATTAGATGGTTTATGTGTTTGTGCCATAAAACACAAGGTTTATTATGTTGGGCCATAAAACATATTGAGAGTGGTTGTACCCTTGTAAAAGAACTCGACATCTAGCTTAGTGTCGGAAATATTGTATAGGCGACGTTAGGTTGGTTCTACCTCGAACTAGAACCCGGTATTTAGCTTTGTACCGGAAAAAGTGTAAGCAACGATTGTAAGGTTTTCTCCGCCGAGAAGGGAGCTTGTTGATTTAGTGAAGTAACTCTCGAGTTGGGTACTCGGGGAGTGGAGTAGGGCGGAAAGGAAATCCGTGACCGAACCACTATAAATCCTCGTGTTCGGTTTGCACTTTCCTTTCTTTATCTCTTTACTTTTATACTTGCACTATACTATTGTTTGTGATGTGGTTTGATGTTCATGATTGTGTGACAACTTGGTTTACCATGCTTTATATTAGTCACAAACAATAATTGGTACTTTCATATTATAACAAGCTTCATAAGCGATTTGATACTAAAGATCTAAAGTTTTTAAACGGTAACGTATTCACCCCCCCCCTCTACGTTTCCACAGTATCGTTATACATGAGATGTTAAACGGGCGAGTTGAGATGATACTTTCAAACGAACAACAAACGAACAACAACAACAATAACACATTAAACAACTTTATTCGTGTCTCGAGCATGTTCATCGTAAGATCTTTGACCTTGTAGTTCGATCACTCTGTTGGTTCATAACTACAAGGCCCCTAAGAATAACTTGGTTTTGGTTGTGCGGATCTGTAAGGTCCCGAAGAATAACTTGGATGTGGCAGTGCAAATCTGTAAGGTCTCGAAGAATAACTTTGTTGTGGTTGTACATATCGTTATACTGAATAATTTTATTTATTTCAGTTTTATATAAAATAATTTAGTAAAATAATTTAATTTAAGTCATATTTTGGTGACGACATTGTCGTCACAAAGTTACTCTGGCCCACTTTATTTAGTCTTTGCGTTGAATACTTGTGGGCCCTTTTTGCCGTCACTAAGTACACTACACTTTATCATCACGAAAGTGTTTAGGGACAATGGTTTGGTGACGCGAAATCCGTGACGATATCTCGTCACAAGTGCATTTGGTGACGACACTTAGTGTAATTTGGTGACGACTTTATCGTCACTAAAGGTGTTTTTATTTGTAGTGTAATGCTTCTTAAATGATGCAATTCTTTTATTATATAAAATTTTAAATATCTTTTACAAATCTAATTATTTTGTATCAGATAAGTATATTACATAAGTAATTGGCCCAAACTCGGTTGTGAGCTTTGGGTCAGTCGAAGGTTTTTTTTTTTTTTTTTTTTTTTTTTTTTTTAAGCATGTAATTGTATTTATAAATATTACATGATTATAGTCTAATAGTCAGGAGACGTAATCTTTTGCTGTGTGCTTTGCCCAATCTCACGTGTGTTTGACCTATGGCTAAAACTTAAAAGTTACTATAAAACAAAATAAAGATGGGATTGGTTATCGTGCACCTTCAAAAGTGAGATCAATACCCTCCAATTATTATTATTATTATTATTATTATTATTATTGTTATTATTATTTAACTTTTATAATTTTGTTTTTGTATTATAAAACTGTGAAACAAAAATCATGGAACAAAAAATATAAAGTTTGACAAGCTATAAGTAGTAAAACACAAAAAATACGGAGTATAAACCATAAAAACTATTTTGTCCTTTTAGTAAAGTGGAAAAAATTGCCGAAAGAAAATGTGAAACATAAAATATAAAGGAGGTGATTTGCACACACTTTTCTTTTTTATTTGCATTTACTGTACAAAATTCAAAACAGAATATAAATATGATACAACTATGTAATGCATTAATTAAAATGTCCGAATTAAAAATGAAAATATGCAAATCAATTATCAAAATATAAATATTGACAAAATATATATATATAACAAAAAACTATAAAAAATTATTTTATCCTATACATAACATGGTTAAAAAGTCAAAACTATTGGCTAGGGTTAAAAATAGTACACAACAAAGATATCTAATTGACTTGATTGTCGGGCCCAGTACCCAATGATAGGTCCCCAAGGGTCCCAATCCATGCACATGCAAACATATCTCGGGACAGTTGTGTCCTTCCAATTTGGGCACCCTACAAGAACAAGACTGTACGTAAAAGTATTTTGTTCCACCCAACAATATGCCCTCAATGAGGCCAAGTCACCCATATAATACTAGATACATACATCTAGAAAAGAAATCCTGTTATTGTTTTCTTTTGTTTGAGGGTTTCAATATGTTAATACAAACTCAAAGTTGCTACAAAGTAGAGGGATGACAGGGCATTGTTACAAGCATGAACAAACACACGTGAGAGCTGGGTGTGCCACGGGCCTCCTATAATATTATTTTATTTTTTAAAGAAAAACATGCAACACTTTTCTAAAAATCCTAGGTATGTGTTTGATTACAAGGAGTTTTGGGTCTCAAACCTGCTTGATCCATGTTGGATCGATCGATCTTCTAGATCCTCTTACTTAATGTGTCCCAAGAACTTATATTAGAACCATCTTCAATCTGACTCATTAGCCTAAGCCTACTAAAGAGTGCCTTTTTATACAGGCTAATAGTAATTAAACCACTAAACCCAAGCAATTATGAAACTCAATCGCAAGAGAAAGGTATGACGGTTCACCGCAACCTTCTGCATTTGAACTTTGTGTATACTAAACTACCAACTCCCATTTTTGAAATGTAACTACCAAGAGGCAACCAAGAGCTTGCTTGTAACTTAGGCACTGTTCTTTAAATACAAAGTCACTTTATATTACATTTGTTTTGTTTATTTTGAAGGCTCTATCATGAAAGAGTAGAGTTATTTTATATAATATATGATATTAATAGTTAGAAACATATATATTAGTATGATTATTATATGGTGACGATTCCCAAGTGTCTTTACAAGACAAAATCTAGCTAAATGGCCCCTTGTATGATATGCAAATCTTATGTTACCCTCACCACATACACAAAATCTAGTAAAATAGCCATGCTTTTATCATACAAGCTACACTACTTAGAACCAAAATTAAAATAAACAAAGTAATAAGACAAAATTTAAGCAATCTTAGTTGTCTTTTGATCGTTAGTTGCTTTTATAGTTTGAAGTTATTGAGGATTTTAATAACCTAGAAAAAAGAATTGGTTTTGCATCATTTTAACAGTCATGGGTTCAGAGAGCATACGTACTAAAAGGTCGTGATCAGAAGATAAATTATCATTACGGGGGTGTTTGTTAAGCTTATATATGTGAGCTTACGAGCTTATTTGATTACTTCTTATATTTCATAAGCCCCGATTTTCTGGCTTATTTTGTAACCTTTGGGCTTATATAAGGTTACTATGTCATAATAAACTTATATTAGCTGATAAACATCAAAATAAGTCAGAAAATTGAGGCTTATGAAATATAAGCCGAAACCAAATAAGCTCATAAATCCACACATAAGCTTAAACAAACACCCCATATATATCATCATTGAATGATTATCACTAGATAAAAACTTTGAAAATACGCACGTTAAAGTAAGAACATAATCAACACTTGATTGTTATTGTATATTATACTGTAAACATTCGTTGAAGTGGAACTTGGAGTGGTACTATTGTGAAGCCGTTGGTTGGGAGGTCGACTGCAAGGAGGAGGATAGCGTGGGTGTACTGTGGAGCCGCGGATTGAGCCGAAACTGTTCATACGGCAGAGCCAAGCCGAGCCGTCAGCTAAGAGAGATTAACAAATTTTGTTAATGCTGTTTTTCTTAGTGGGTTCTCCACTAAGCTGCCACTTAATTGTTTAGGTTAATTGGATGTGTTACACCTATCAGAGATTTTAAAAGTTCACTGCATGTTGCACACATATATTCAATTATCGATTCGAAAACTATTTGTGTAAGAGGCATCAACGTTTCATTTGTTTGGTTTTTCTATACAAAAGCTCTCACACACATAATGGGTGCAGGTAGGAAAATTATATTTAGGGTTTCTTGATTTATGTGGTTAAAGCTGAAATTGTTTTAGGGGTTTTGGTGGGAATGATTAGTAGAACGCCTAATTAAGTTTAGTTTTATTGATTGTTATTTAAAAACTGATTAGTATGTTGTGATTTTGCAGAACTCACGGTTAATATGTGTAATTGTGCATGCTATATCAATACAATTATCTCAAATAGTTATTAGAGGTGTTAGGTTATTTGTTTAGTGTTGTTACATTTTATTTTTTCAGTAGTGTTGATTTCGTGTTTAAGTTGATTTTTTTTAAAGGCTTTTGTTGGGGTGTTGGGTAATTAGTAAAATACTTGGTTATGGTGGTTATTTAAATTTTGATTTGCATGTTGTGATTTTGCACGGTACTACTTGCTTGGCTATGATAATTCAGTCATTTGGTAAGTCATAATTTTGGTGTGGCAAAAACCAAAAACTGGATGGCATATAATGTGACTGTATTTTGTATCTAACCTTAGTTTTGGCGTGGCAAAAATCGGATGGCATAAAATGTAAACGTATTTTGAAACTGATTTGATATCTAAGCCAGGGTACTAAATGTGGGATTTCAATGATTGTCATATGTTTTGTTGATCTAATTTGGATAATACTTGCTTGGTAATGATGATCCAGATACTCTATGAGTCGTAATTTTGATGTCGCAAAAACCGGGTAGCCTAAACTGCAGCCGTGGTTTGCAACCAATTCACTATCCCATCCCGCACTCAAACTCTTTTATAACTTGGCTAAAACATGAAAGTGATTTTTCATTTTAGGAGCTGTTGTGTCGTTATATAAAGTTGTTTTGAAAAGACAATACACAAATCTTATCATCTTTTACACTTAATATCCTTCAATGTAGTTTCTCGATTGTCTTTAGAGTTTCAAAGCTCACTAAAAATCTCTTCTTATATTTGAATTCATGTTTCAGCTTGCTACTGATGATATTGTCAGAATTATGTGCAGGTCATAACCAAAAGTTTTTGCCACACAGATTAGCTGCGAGGCATGTATAAATTTTATTTTTAATGCTAATATTTTACATTGTCTGAGGTAATAGGGTTGCCATTAGATGTTAAGTAATTTGTTGGTACCTCGTTGCAAGCTCATGAAAATCATGAATGATATGAACAACATTTTGACCAAATGACGAAAACTGATGACATTAACATTGAGGCTGGATTTGCTTGAGAACGACTCATACACGATAATAACACCATTTGTACTTTGCAACTTTATAAATCTTATTAGAAATAAATTAAATATTTACGAGAGATAGCTTACGGAGGACTATCCTAGTTGATGACAGATTACTCTCCAAAATCAAACAACAAGAGGCACATAGCTTTGCTTTGTTATTCATAGAAGAAGCGGATCCTAACTATAAACTTTGTATTATTTTCTAAGTTTGAATATCTACTTAGCTCGGTTACAACCTTTGGTTTAATTGAAGGGGAAACACTGGATGCACATGGGTACATAGTAACTTGCCGACTTGCTATCGATAAGCATGTGCCTAATATGCTAGCTTGGGCGTACTTTAGGTTTACCCAATTTGAACTTATAGTCCCAATTCTTGCTTTCTTGTATATTGATAAGTACTTGAACTTATATTTTTTAAGAAGTTTCCCGCTCATACATTCACAGGTTGAGGTTGTTAAAACCGAGTTAAGTATTCAGTGTCAGAGAAACATTTGTCAGATCTCAGTAACCTTGGTGTTGCTTGTAGCTCATTGTACATCACTCCTCGACACCGCATCAATCTCTTTGACGTCCCTTAAGCTAGATAGTTGGTTAAAGAATAAATTAGTTTTTTCTTGAGCTGGTCTTTGACTTATCTTAAACAAGGGCTATACAAACACTCCGCCATAACACGCAAGTTAAAATCCTTGTTTTATAACATACAACAAACTTTAACAAAATTATCTCTTAACCGGAGCTTTAATAAAAATTATCGGTCAACCGTAACCCTAAAATGTTTTCAAAAAAAAAGTAATAAGTTACATTTTACATTATTTTGCAAGCACTATACATGAAATAAAATTTAGGACATCTTATGCCCATCATGTTGACGTCGACTTTTAAAATGATTCTGACATCAAGTCCACCAAATGAATCTAGCATGATCTTAAATTATTTTAGACATGATACAATACAATTATTGCATAAAGTATTAATTAAGTAAGTAAACACACAATCTCTATGAAAAGATACAAAGTTAAACAATAAAGTATTGCTAGAAAACCTCTACTCCTTTGAGACATTCTATTTCTAAATGTATTAAAATATTAAATTAGCATATCTTTTATTATTAATAAGTACTGTATTAAAAGAAAGTTTAAAAATACAATAGTTACACAGTAAATTTATTGCTATAATAATAAAATATAATTAATATAATTAATTTAATATATTTATAGTTAAATTTATTAACTTTTAAATTTACATATCATAATATGACATATTAATCCATAAAAAGATGTAAATTGATGGGAACATCATGATTTTGGATGTTTTTTGGCACCAGTCATTATCCACACCACAAGAAATAGCTCCGTCAACTTTCCTGGCCCAGTAGAGCACCAACTGAAATGAGCACAAGTCAAGATTCGAACCCGTGATCTTTTATCAACAAAATCTCTCCAATGGGGTAATGAGTTTTTCAAATGTGGGTACCAACTGAGTTAAAGCCATTTGGTCATAATATGACATATTAATTTTTCGCAATCTCACAGTATAAATACACAATCTCTAGAAACAATCATTCATTATAAAAAAAAGAATTGTTAAACAATATTCGTCAGAAAACGTAAAATCAAAAAATTGTTAAATAACGTTCGCCTTTGAACCCGCTGCTTAATGCGGTTATCATGCTAGCGTCTATGAATAGATACAAAGTTAAAAAATCATGTATTGGTAGAAAACTTCAAAACTACAAGCTTGTCCTTATTAATAGTACTACCTCCGTCCCTAAATAAATGTCCATCGTTGACTTTTAAAGTCTTTTTCTTTCAACTTTGACCTCAAATTATTTAATTTGTGTTATGTAATACTTGATAAAAAAATATATCAATGAAAATGTACATTTCAAATTCAATTCATTCATATATTTTTCATCAAGTATTACAAAACACAAATAAATAATTTAAGGTCAAAGATTAAAAAAAAACTTTAAAAATCAATAATTGACACTTATTTAAAAACGAAGAGAGTACAAATTATCAACTTGTTGCAACTAATGAATGAGTCCAAATGATCAACACAAGACAACAATCATTGATGCCATATTGCTTTTTGTGCGGTTAAACTTTCTAAAACGCATAGGTCATTGTGTTAAGAGATTCTAGCAATATATTTAATTTTTTTTTAACGACGGATTTATTAAGACAGCTAGCAAAAAGCTAGATAAAACATTAAAAAAAAAACAAGAAAAAGGTTCTTAAACCAGGCTACCCAACTAAAACTAGCCTTTCATTTATATCTACACTAATAAAATGAACGACTAACAACTTCATCAAAAATGACTGCTTTGGAAGGATGGCTTGAACCGAAGAGACTTTTATTCTGAAAAATCCACACAAGCCACCGCATTATGTATAGAACACCTTCCAAGATAACTTTACGATTAGAAAGTGTTAAGGTTTAACGGCCAATCTAACCATTCCTCATACGATGAAAACTCCTTATAACAAACATCCCACCATGAAACAATCTTACGATAAAGATCATCCACCATAGAGCAAGCAAAGAATATGTGATTTGTAGATTCAAATTCCTTATTGCACATCGGACATAGAATTGATTGGAGATCCAAACCTTGATCTTCTAGAAAGGTTAAGACGAGTAGGGAGATAATCGAACCTTACTTTCCAAGCCACAATTTTTATTTTTTATCTGAACCGCTTTGACCCAACGACTTATAGAAGTGTGGCCTACTGTCTGATGATCGTCTATATACTTTCTCACTGAAGCAACAGAAAATCCCCCGAACCTACAATAGACCATGACCATCTGCCGTGAATCATTGGCAGATGCAAACCAGCAAGAGTCGCCTTGAACTCAGAAAATTGCATCATCTCTGCTCCGTCCCTTGGCATCTTGCGCAAAGAATAACCCAAGTCATCTTGTGTCAATTTAGCGGCCACTTTGATCAACTTATCAGATTCAAGCGCATACACTTTAGGAAAACAAGTTTTGAACATATTGTCACCCCTCCAAACTTTTTAACACCTGAGAAGGGACTTTAAACATAGACATCTAATAAATAAGCGTCGAACCCAAGACCGATTTTCAGGAGGGTTAATCTTCCACCGATTGAGAAATTCTTCATCTTCCACTTCGAGAGGTGAAAACATAGACTATCCACAACCTCGTCCCAAGAGTTTATACAAGAATCAAATCCACCTACTTTAATGCCAAGATAAGAAAAAGGCGTCTTTAGCGTCAAACACCGAATTTTTTCTACAACTCTGATTACTTTTTCATTCTCAACAGCAACCCTCCAACATTTTACTTTTATGCAAATTCATATGAAGGCCTGATGCTTTATGAAAGCATTTTAGAGCATGCACAATAATAGTAATATTAGAATCACTCCATTTTCCATAAAAATAACATCATCGGCATAAAATAGATGAGATAATTGCAACGACGAACCTATAGAAGCATTTTAGAGCATGCACAATAGTAGTAATATTAGAAACTCCTTGTTTAAAGCCTTTATGAAATTGAAATTCACTAGTAGGACTCCCATTCACAAGGATCGAGCCTCTAGATGATTGTAAACAATTTTGAATCCAGCCCCTCCATTTCGAACCAAAGCCAATTTTTTTTAAAACATCATCCAAATAATCCTATCTAACAGAATTATAAGCCTTTTCGAAATCAACTTTGAAGATCATAGTTTGCTTATTCTTTCACTTACACCAATGAATTAATTCATTCAGAATGAACGGACCATCTAAGATTTTCCTGTTAGATATAAAAGCTGATTGAGCTTCATTTACAATATCTCTCAACACACCCACAAGCCGATTTTCTAAAGTCTTAGCAATAATTTTATACAAGCTTTCAATCAAACTAATAGGTCTAAAGTCTTTTACCAACTTAGCATCTTGCAATTTCGGGATCAAAGCAATAAACGAAGAGTTTCCATCTTTAGGAAACGTACCATAATTGAAGGAAAATGATATCACATCCGCCACATCCTTTTCTAAGATACTCCAATACCTTCGATAGAAACCAAACGTAAAACCAGCGGGGCCCGGAGATTTATCCATACCACAATCCCAAACAACCCTTTTAATTTTTTAGTAACATTCCTTTCCAAATCATCTTTCTGATCTGAATCCAATTTAAGAGGAAATTCAGTATCTAACAGTAATCATGAAGAACTTGGTCTCTCAAAACAATCCTTGAAATGCGATAAGAACTCCTTTTTTTTTACCATGATAGGAGAATCAGTCCACACACCATCTATTAAAATACCACGTATTGCTAGTTGATTTCTCTTCTTGTTTAGAATTCCTTGAAAGTATTTTGAATTCTCATCTCCTTCAATCTACCATTTTATTTTAACTTTTTGAGCTATCTCCAACGACTTAAGTTTCTCCAAATCATGTAACGAATGCATAACATGCGATCTCTTATTTCCTGATCGACACTTTTGTTATCAATTAAAATATCAATATTAGACAACATACCTTTAAGATTAGGTTTATGACTTTTAGAACTCTATTTCTTTTCTTTAGTCCATAATCAAATTTTCTCTTTTAAACATTTCAACTTCTTCATGAACTTTGAAGTAGCATTAGAATCAGAAATAGATAAGTCACTCCAAGTCTCTTCAACAAATTTATCAAAGCCCTCCCATTCAAACCAGTAGTGGAATAAACGAAATGGGATAGGGCTATAGTCAAAACACACCTCACGTAAAAGAATAGGACGATGGTTCGATAAATAACAATCTAAAGTAATGGAGGAAATGTTAGGACATGACCCCATTAGACCATCATAAAAAAGAAACCTATCCAACTTACTAATTTTTAGCCCCGATTTATGACACCATGTAAAAGAACAACCTCTCAAAGGGACTTTTACCAAGCCTCCCGAAGAAATAAAAGAATTAAAAGCAACAGCACTATGAGCATTAAAAAAACGATCCATAGCGTTCGTTTGTTGTACAAACTTCGTTAAAGTCTCCCATTATGATAGTTTCACCCATCCAATTATCAATCACATAAACTAAATAATTCCACATCTTATTTTCAAAAACTTCTTGAGGAGCATAAACATAAATTATAAGAAATTTCTTAGTATTTGGAATCCATTCACCTTGAATAGCAACAAAATAATCAAATATGGTTGAATTATGTTTACGAAACATCCTCGGGTCCCAAAAACAAAGAATTCCGCCTGAGTTACCAACTGAAGGGCCACAAACATACTCAAAAGAGAGGTTACCCCAACAATTCTTGATGCAAAAACAATCTACAATCTCCATTTTGGTTTCTTGAAGTGCTAAAAAATTAACCTTATGTTTGATACATAACTCCTTTACCCAACCTTTTTTAGCCTTTTGGGCAAGGCCTTGAACATTTAAGACATAAAATTCATTGATAACTCGTTCTCTCCTCGAATGTTTTGCTATTTCTAAAATATTGCCAGAAAATTTTGAAGCTAATTGTAAAATCTTGTACTTGCTATATCCATACCACATATAAAGCTTCAACTCTTAAATTGTTGAAAAAGCAACACTTAAAAATTACCAGCACATTTTTCCCTCAATTACTGTTGTAATATGTGTTTCTTTAATAGGTGCCCTCAATACATTAGTTAGATGATCAAATAAGAAAACTTTAAGTTTATAATGACAAAATCAGAACTAATTATAACATCAGTTAATGTGTATCAAATGCTTTTATTAATTTAAAAAGAAAATTTGTGATGAATTAATGCACTCTAACCAATGTCGCACTTGTTAGACAACTCCCTTGTAATATTACCAATTAATGTTTCCAATGTACTATATTTATCAATATCTATGTCTATACATTCAAAAAATACAAAATTAGAAGCATGTTATACAAACCAACTAAAAAACAACATTTTTGGAGCCTTCATAAGAAAATTATAGTTACATTTACATTTTCGATGATGAGTTGTACAAATTCTTATAGCACAAATCTTAAATCTTTAACTGCTACTTTTATTTTATAAACTAAACACCCATAAAAGATAGATATCAAACTCTAGGCAAAGACTCATCTAAAAACAAAACCAATACAAAGCACTCTTAAAAGAGATATGATCGGAGTCTATTGTGTCTAAAGAGATGTATCGAAATCTAATCTTTAACGACGGGAAGGGAAGACGATGTTTTGCTGTGGAATATTATTATGGTGAGATCGCGGTGGTTGCAAGCGAGTCTTTGTTGATTAGGCTTGTGATAGGCGAATGTAATGGTTGATGTTTAGTGATAGCCCGACATGTGGCAGCGGTGAAGTGTACATATGACGAATCTTTGATGGTTGAAGGTGAAAGGAGACGAGTGGGGCGGTGAGGGGTAATCAGTTGTGTTTGACAAAACATATATACACAAAAGCTACACTACTTAACCAAAAGTTAATAAACAAAGTAATAAGTCAAATTTTAAACAATCTTTGCTGTCTTTGGATCATTGGTTGCTTTTATACTTTTGAAGTTATTAATGATTTCAATAATCTAGAAATATTTTTTGGGTTTGAATCATTTTAGTCAGGATTTTCAAAGATCATACCTACTTTAACTAAAAGGTCGTGATGAAAGATAAATTATCTTTACACATTATCGGTGAATTATTATCATCGGATAAAAACTGTGAAAAATATGCACTTTAAAGTAAGAACATAATAAACAATTGATCGTGATGAAAAGATAAATTATCTTTACACATTATCGGTGAATTATTATCACCGGATAAAAACTGTGAAAAATATGCACTTTAAAGTAAGAACATAATAAACAATTGATCGTCATTGGATATTTTATAGCATACAACAAATTATATTAAAAATTGTCTTTTAACCGTAACTCTAAAATATATATATATATTAACCGCAACTCTAAATTATCCTTAGAAAAAAAGTAATAAATTAATTTTTACATTATTTTGCGAGCACTATACTTGAAATGAGATTTAGGACATCTTATGCCCAGTATATTGACGTCGACTTTTTAAATTGTTCTGACATCAAGTCCACCAAATGACAAATGAGTCTAGTATGATCTTAAATTATTTTAGACATTATAAAATACAATTATTTCATAAAGTATTGAATAAGTAAGCGAACACACAATGTCCATGAATAGATACAAAGTAAAACAATAAAGTATTGCTAGAAAACTTCAAAACTGCAAAGCTTGTCCTTATTAATTGGTACAAATTATCAACTTGGTGCAACAAATGGATGAGTCCAAAAAGATTAAAACAAGACAACAAATTTAACGATTTGATGCCATATTGGCTTTTTGCGTAGGTCATTGTGTTAAAACTTAAAAGATTCGAAGAATATTGTCTTTTTGCTTGCTATTACCAAAAATATTTTGTGAGATTTTTTAAACTAATTGTAAAATCCTTGGTATAATCAATAGTACATATAAACAAAAAGGGTTTGTCTAACATGTGTCCTAAGGCACGAGTTAAACACACTAAAAGGACACCGGGTCGTACAGAAAAAGACACAGGGATTCACAAAAATTGTACTTTTTTGTGGATTCCTATGTCCTTTTCTGTGAGACCCGGTGTCCTTTTAGTGTGCTTAACTTGTGCCTTTAGGGCACAAGTTAGAAAAATCCAAACAAAAATACATTTGTTTAAAACTTAAAATGTTGTTATGTTAAAATACATTTATTTATAAAAAGAAATGTAATATATTAAATATTTAAATACTTAATTACAATTTAAACCACTAACTTTCTATACTTTCACTTATTGCACACTCATATATGTGCGTAAAAAAGTTATACACACAAATTAACGTTACTTTATACCATCACTGCTATGTGAAGATAATCGTCTAGTAATTAAACAACGAGTAGATCACATATATTAGAGGTCAATAAAGGGCTGTTGGAGACATTTTTATTAATTTATTAAAGGTGAAATATGTTAGCTCAAACTTCAACATATGTACAAGAAGTAGTCAAGATTAGAGCATATGACAAGGGGACATTGTTTTCAGTCTAGAATATGTGTTTTTCAAAAAGCAGTGTTAGCTTTTCTTAAATCATGTTTTCCTACATAAGAATTAAGAATTGTTTTCAGACTAGAATATGTGTTTTTCAAAAAGCAGTGTTAACTTTTCTTTAAATCATGTTTTCATACATAAGAAAACACATGTTATACACATGGTTTGCCAAAACAATGTTATATGATTATTGTATTTTAAAATGTAGTAATCCAATAACTTTTTAAGAAGACAAATGGACACATGTTTAAACACTTTGGGACTGTTTGACCAAAGGCCCTCCAACATGTTTAAACTGTGAACATATCCCTATGTTTATTTCACACTTTGGGACTGTTTGACCAAGGCCCTCCAATATCATCGAATACGTTTCCTTAATAAAAACTCAACCCATTTGATAATTTATGTTCTGTTGGACTAAAATGTGATATTAGATTTAAATTAATCTATTAATATTGATAATGTTTAAAGGTCACTTCAAGGGATTAGCGCACCTACGGTGATTTTAAGAAAAACTTTAAGGGTTTTGTTAAAGACAACCCTAACCCATTTGATAATTTATGTTCTGTTGGACTAAAATGTGATATTAGATTTAAATTAATCTATTAATATTGATAATGTTTAAAGGTCACTTCAAGGGATTAGGGCACCTACGGTGATTTTAAGAAAAACTTTAAGGTGGGTTTTGTTAAAGACAACCCTATGGGTTGTGTATAAGACTTCTATAAATATATAATTAACATTTAATGAACTTTAAATATTCTATAGCTAACATCACTTACCTTTTTTATAACTATTAAAAGTATGTATTTATGGACTATTTGAGTTCATTAATTATGATTTTCATAATTTTGGAATGCTTACGCACAACCCATAGGGTTGTGTTTAACAAAACCCAAAGTTTTGGGAACACACGAAAATGTTTATAATTTGTTTTAATTATAGTGAGTTAATCTTTCGTGTCTATATGGAATAAAGAGGTCTAAAATCTTGAACCTTTTCACAATTTAATGATGTGTAATTGAGAAACATTTTTTAAACTTGAAAAGATTTATACATAATGCAACAAGGTTTATAAAATCAAAAGCTTTATAAATTAATGATTTTATAAATTTTTATACCTTTGTCCACCATTGTGGATACCCGTAGATAATTTTTTTTTATCACCTTTTGATTATACATTAAATACTTAAATTGGTTACAACAATTCACTATCTATAATTACCCACCCACAATCACATACGTATACACTCTACAAGTAATTATATAGTAATACTTAATTATCTACAAAATTATAAGTTAAATTGTAGCAAACATTGGTAGGTTTGAGGTTGTACCAGAAAAGGTCATACAATTTATAAAGACCTAACATTAGTTATACAATTTAAAAAGACCTAACATTAACTCTCGTTTCGGTTATCGTGTTGTTCGGTTTATTCAGTTCGGTTAAAAAAAATATGGATAAAACTGAACCGAACCGAATTCAAATTAGATTAAACCGAACTGAATAACTAAAAACCCTATATAACCGAAAACTGAACCGAATAACCCGAATTATATAATTTTAATTATTTATTAATTTGATTATATAGATGTTTAGCAAAAAAAAAATCAACCTTAAAAAATGTTATATTTATACTATGTAAGTGTTTTAGTGGTTTTTAATTATTTATTTACTTTTTAATATAAATATATAAAAAATATATATATTTATGTGAATTCGGCTTTTGGTTCGGTTTGGTTTTCATTTTGCCAAACTCATATTCAAGTCGAAAACCGAATATTTAATTCGGTTCAGTTACAATTTTGATTCGATTTTTTTGGTTCAGTTTCGATTTTCTGTTCTTGTGTGTATTACCCGAATTCTGCACACCACCCCTACTTAACTTTGTTAAATTGTGGGCTCAATTTCTATATATATATATATATATATATATATATATATATATATATATATATATATATATATATATATATATATATATATATATATATATATATATATATATATATATATATATATATATATATATATATATATATATATATATATATATATATATATATATATATATATATATAGGGGAGAGTTAACGTGAGATCAATCTTAAAGTTGTAAAAATAAGATCAAGTCTAAAAAATACTAAAACATTTATAAATAACAACTTTAGCAATAATACACATAAAAATAATATTTTAATACAAATTAACTTTTTAACAACTAATAACCAAATGATACATGAGTTTGGATTAGTGATACACCTGATACACATTACACTAATAAATATTTCAAAATCTGATACACATACAAAAACCTGATACACATTACACTTCTAATTAATGTGTATCACCTAGGTTTCGTAAATTTTAAAAAGAAATCTATCGAAACTTTAACAATTTTAGTTGTAGTTAATAAAAATTTATTTTTGTTGTAAGGAGAGTGTCGTTTGTCAAATTTTAGTTGGATCTCATTTTAACAACTTTAAGTTTGATCTTATTTGATCTAGATTCTATATATATATATATATATATATATATATATATATATATATATATATATATATATATATATATATATATATATATATATATATATATATATGTTGCTCAGATTTTTAAAAGGTTCAAGCTGAATCATGTGGACTGTACCCAACTAGCTATAGCCACATGTGTTTAATGATGATTTAGACAAAAATGGCCCATTATACTAGGCCTTATTAGTTGATCTTGTCCATAGTTGGTGGTGTTGGTGATAACTTCACCTTGTGAATTTATTCGTTTTCTTCTTTGACATTTTTAGCATGTTTTGCAAAATATACACTATTAGTTGGTTAATTCGTAGATATTAAACTTATACTTTGATACAATAACGTAATAATGTGATATGACAATTGTCACTAAACATACCTGCTTGTTTTTTACATTTGATGTATAAGTAATAAGTGTCATATATGAAACAAGCTAGGTCTGTATACATAAATGTTCTCTATCAAATTGTTAAGTGTAATTTTCATTAATCTATTAATTGATCATTGAGCTCACATATTACCCAATATATATACTAATGACTAAACTTAATATTTAGACTTGGGCTTAAACCAAGACTAATACAAATACAATTCTAAATCAAATACAAGTCCGCTAATAGTCTGCGTAGTTGAAGAGGGAGTAGAACGAACACCCGAAGTGTCTCGTACTCAGAAAACAAAGCAAATGGAAGATCCTCGGTGAATATGTCAGTAAACTGATAACGCAAGCATGCAAAACATGCACATGTCCAATAACAACTAAATCCCGAACAAAATATAAGTCTACCTTAATATGCTTCATGCGCTGTTGCTGCACGGGAGTAGAAGACGTATAAACCGCAATAACATTATCACAATAAAAAAGCGTAGCGGAAGGAAATTGCGTTTGAAGCTCACACAGAAATTACGCAACCAACAAGTCTCAACAACAACATTGTCAACACCATGGTCATAGACGGAACTTGAACATTTTTTTTGAGGGGGTCGAATTTATTTTGGGAGGGCCGAATCGAAGATTTGTTTGTAACATCAACTAAATTACCCCTAACACCTATAATATTTACACTAGGTGTCGATTTTTTTTTTTTTTGGGGGGGGGGGGGGGGGGGGGCAGGGCCCTCCCCTGCCCCTACATAGTTCCGTCCATAGCCATGGTACTCAGCCTCAACAATGGAACGAGAAAGCGTAACTTGACGCTTAGAGGACTAGGAGAAAATATTGTTGCTAAGAAACACACAATACCCAGAAATTGACCGCCTAGTAGTAGGGAAACTAGCCCAATCGGCCTAAGAATATGCAACCAAAGAAGACGTTGAGGCAGAAAACAACTATAAACTGTAAACCATAGTGCCTCGAACATAATGTGAAATGCTCTCTAGAGCCGAAAAATGAGGCTCCCGCGTATCATGCAGAAATAAACACACATGCTTTATCGTATAATATATATCAAGACGAGTAAACGTAAGATATTGAAGAACACATGCTAGACTGCGATACAAAGTAGGATCCTCAATTGGGTCACCATCGATACCCAGCTTAGAATCAGTGTCAGTTGGAGTAGTACAAGGATTATAGTTGAGCATATGCGCACGCTCAAGAACCTCATAAGCATATTTTTCTGAGATATGGACATCCGTGTAGAAGAACGAAAAACAGTCATCTCAAGAAAATAATTAAGCGGGCCAAGGTCAGTCATAAAAAATTCCTGATGAAGAGACGTAATAATATGATGTAACAGTGTTGTAGAAGAGGCAGTCAAGACAATATCATCAACATATAACAATAATAAGCATCGAGGAGTCACGATGACAATGATGAAAGCCAAGACGAGTAGTATAACCTGCAAATCTCTGTAACCAGGCCCGAGGAGCTTGCTTCAGACCATAGAGAGACCTCTGTAGAAGACAAACATGATCAGGATGCTGTAGATCCCGAAAATCAGGTGGCTGATGCATATATACAGTCTCAGATAAACTGTCACAAAGAAAAGCATTCTTGACATCAAGATGATGAATATGCCAATGTTGAGAAACTACAAGAATGAGAACAATACGAACAGTGGTCGACTTGACAACTGGAATAAAGGTCTCATCAACATCAACCCCAAACTGCTACGAACTACCATTCGACACATGACGATATCTGTAGCGACTAAGAGAACCATCTACTAAATACTTGTACTTGAACACCTACATGCGACAAACAATATTCGCACCAGATGGAAGAGGCACACGAACCCATGTATTATTTTTAATTAATGCATTTTATTCATCAAGCATAGCTTTTTGTTAATTAGTTAAAAGCAACACTATAAGACTTAGGAAGAGGATTAACATAATACACATTTAAAGTAGGGAAAATTACAAAAATAGACCAGTCGCTCTGGTGCCTGGAAATTTTTTAACTTAAAATAATTTTAACTCTAAAATAGGCTGGGCGACCGGGCAACTTGTACAATGGGACAATTATCGAATTCATAAGCAGAACACCTAGCATGTACCCGGACACTAGTCGAATTTCATAAGGCGACATTTAGCATGTTGTACATGCCGCCCGGTCGCTTGGTCCTTTTTTGAGATAAAATTACTTTGGGTCCAAAAAGTGCCAAGCACTGGGGTGACTAGTCTATTTGTAATTTTTCCCTTTAAAGTAAAACATTGAGTAGGCCTATTAGAGACAACACGGAACCAAGTCACCATGGGATGAATTGAAGTGGGATTGGGATTGGGATTGGGCCAGAAGTGGGCTTATCCATAGCAGGTTCCGATTGGGCTTGCGAATCCAAAACAGGGCTCATTGGGGCATGTGAATCCGAACCGAATGTGGATTAAAGAGTTTGTCCAAGAGTGTTAGGCATGGTGGGTTGGACTGTGGGGTTGTGAGTAGTTCAGGGGTGACTATTTGGGCTGGTTATAGTTAGGCCGGGAGTAGTCGGTATATTTGGGCCAAGATTTGGTGAATGATTTTTTGGTTAATTATATTTGGGGGGGGGGGGGGTCTAAAAAGGTGTATCGGGTGGATTATTGGGAGTCATCGAGCCATAAGGGAACATAGTCTCATCAAAAGTGAAATGAAAAGAATGTATTATTTTGTTTGTGGCCAGTTCAAGCCAACGATAGCTACGGTGACTTGTGGGTTCACCTAGAATGATAGAAGGAGTGGCATGAGGCTAAAGTTTATTATTGGTGAAATGGCAAGAATAACATAAACACCCAAAGATATGAAGAGTTGATTAATCAGGGTGAGTCTTGTATAAGCGAAAATGAGGGGTTTCATTTTAATTAAGGTTGAAGGTAAGATGTTTAAAAGATAGTCGTCATGTGAAGTGTTTCGACCCAAAAAGCAAGGGGTAGACAGGCTTGAAAAAGAAGTGTACAAATGAGGTTGTTAATGGTATGGATCATATGTTCGGACTTCTCATTTTGTTGAGAAGTCTTGGGGCAAGAAAAATGTATTGTAATATCGTTTGTGGTGAACAGTTAGTGTAAAGAATGAATATTAAATTGACTACCATGGAGACATTTCAATGATTTAATATCACAACTAAATTGATTTTTAACAAAAGCACGAAAATAAATAAACGTAGACAAAGTATCAGATTTATTACGAAGAGGATAAACCCATAAATAATGCGAAAAATGATCTAAAAACAAAACATAATATTTAATACCCATATCACTAAGAAGTGGAGAAGTTCACAAGTCCAAGTTTACATATTAAAAACAGACCTAACAATAGTTTAAACAAAAAAATTAGTAAGAGGGTAGACGAAAAATTACAATTGATATTATAAGTGGGAGATTGACTCATAGATCCATTCGATCCATGTGTCCTTCCTCGGTGGTTTTATAAACATCAAATATTCAAAAGGATATATGAGGTTGGGATTGATGACAAATTCTAAACATCTTTAGAGAGAAAAAGTAAGAGAGAAAGGTGAAGAAAATGATGTTTATTAGCTTAAAGAATAATGACCTACTCTACACTTTTTCACACCCCTCATAGAGAGTCATGAGGGGTATTTATAGGCTCCTAACATCAATAGTTTACCTCGTATACATAATAAGTCCCTGCGAGCATAATTATCTTACGTATCTAGTCCAATTCACGTGTAAAACGTTATCTAAATAGCAAAGCTAACAATCTCCCTCCAAGATGGCGTCACATGTGAATGGTTAGAGTGAGTCCTATAAGTACATAACAATGTTGTTGAAGCGTAGAGTCTCTGATGATGTCACTGCAATCAAGATACCGAATGACTTGAAGTTCCTTCTTCCGACAATCTTGGCTTTGATCTTTGGCACTAACGGCTCTGATCTTTTTCAGCTTTGAACTCATTATTGATAACGCTACACGCGTCGTTCGGGGTCAAAGGAACTTCTTTTTCGTCGAGCAAGTTTTTCAACACCCTAGGCAGTGAACCTAATCATTGTAGTAGTATTAGGGTAAGCCACGGGTATTGATATCGTTCTCTAGGGGAATAGGAATGCTAGTGAGAAGTTACTACGCTAAGGTTTGGGGTTGAGAAAGATTATTTTTTTTTATCTTTTTATATTTTTTAAGGAAAGAAAAGGTACGAATCTCGGGGTTTGGATTTGGGGGGTTGGTATTGCTACCGATTACTCTACTTATCTAATTATCTAATCTAAGGTGTATGTAGTCCATGTCTAATTATTGTGTGCTCGTATGATAGTTTAAAGATGTTTTTACTTAGGTTTTACTACTCCTTAATTATCTCCTATTGGTGGTTGAATTGTCACGTCCTTATTCTTAGTTGCGTTGTGTGTCTAAGGTTGTAGGGTATGCGTTTCTCCCTAACTCTTTGAACTTACCAAAGGGTCTCGTCTACAAAACCCACTAGGGATAATAAACTCTTACTCTAAGGCACTCTTTGGATGGTTTAGCTTACAACTACTCAAGGAGTCATATTCTAAGGTTCACAAAGATTTAATCAAGCATTAAGTACACAACGAATGACCTATCGCATTACTAGATCATTAATCAACTAAGATAAGAGACAACCAATCAATATTCAATAATTAAGTTTCATATTCCCTAAGCAAACACACAAATAAATTAGCCGGACATGGAGAACATGCAAGGATACACACAAATAATGAAAGACATAATTGTATTAATGAAGTAAAACACTTATCTTGGTGTAAGATAGGGTTTGGAACCCTAAAATACTGTACAAGACAGCCTTGGTTCGGTTTAGGTTTTTACTCCAAAAGACTACACACAAATACTGAAAAATTCGGATTCTATATATAAGATTACATCTGCGACGGCGTCACCTTATGTTTTGTGACGCCGTCGTGTCGCCGTCATTAGGGTTTCGTCTTGGCCACGTTAGATTTGCGACGGCGTCACCTTATGCTTGTGACGCCGTCCTCTTCAGCTTCTGACACCGTCTGGATTGCATCTAGGCCGTATGAGTTGCGACGGTCTACTCTTTTATAACTTGACGTCGTCACTTGAAAATAAGAGTTTTGGCTACTGTCCCGTCACAAAATCCTCCGACAGCGTCGCAGTTAAGCAGTGACGCCGTCACCTTATGTTTTCAGCAGCTTTGAGTGTCTCGATTCTGACTTTGGCCATTTTTTTTTATATATTCGTTCCTTTTCGTCCAAATAAGTGTCATTACAGCAATTTGCCTTCAAGAGACCTAAAAAGTGAAAAGGAACGATATTAAGCAATAACGGATACAAAAGTGATCAAATAAGGGCTTAAACGACCCCTCAAAAAGGTACCTTTTAAAACCTTATCAATTATGCATCATCCTTGAAGTTCCTTCTTCCGAATACTTCGGCATCGATCTTTGGCCCTGGTGACTCTGATCCTTGGAGCTCTAAAATTCTTGTGAAGTAATGATCTAATTAGGTTATTACTTCCTTCTAACTAATGAGCCTTTTCTTTAAGATACTCCCTCCCAAACTCACAACCCTTCATAAAATCTCTTTATTTTTCAAAAACATAACATAGAAAATAGACTGTAGACTGTAGCATCATGGTTGTATGTTCGAGGAAATTTGTATCAACATAACTCGCATAGAATGCATATAAGTTGGTAAATAAGCCTCGATGTACACATTATTGGTACCTTTTCGGGTCTAGATTAATCATAGTTCCCAACTAACCAAATCACGGAAGATTAAACAATAATAGCTGGCTAACCCACCAGAAAAATCAATGGTGTATATGCCTATAGCCCTTCTTCATTGACCCGATAAATCCCCGTGTACACTATTTCTCCCTCATGTTGGTTTCAAGTTATCAGAATCATCATAATGTTGTGTACATGCCGCAAAATTAATCTTGATGCAACACTATTGTGTCAATACCCCATGAGTATATGTTAATCTATATATGACTCTCTTTACAATTAAGATCTCATCTCTTCTTTTCAACCTATAAATGACCTCTTCAAAATCCAAATAGCTAGTAATAACCACGTATGGAGACAACCCAATAAAACCAATTTGAAGATGAAGTAATATCCCCAACTTCTTATGATTTTGTGACTTGAATCTATATTGGGCACTACAACGTAACTCCTTAAAGTATGAGGTGCATAGTGGATAAATGCCCAAACAAGTTATATTGAGACATACAACCAACCAACCAACTTGACTCTAAGATAAATAAGTACATCCGTGAAATGTCAATTCAATCCCAAATAAGCAATATCATACAAAACTCTATAGTCACAACAAAACCCATTACTAGTCGTTGCCATTTGGTGAATCTTGATAAGGATCGTTCACAGGATTGATGTGTGATGAATGTTTGTATGTAATGGATTTCGGTTTTAAGGTTAAGTTTTAACCGGTGGTAATAGTGAAACGCTTTTGGTGTTTGTACAATTTCGGTTCCAAAAATTGAAATTTTGTTTCCAAATTTCAGTTAGTGAGTTTCGGCTTCACATTTTCGGCTTCACTAAGTTTCGGCTTCACAAGTTTTGGTTTGAACAAGTTTTGGCTTCACTAGTTTTGGTTCCTAGAGTTTCGGCTTCAAGTTTCGGTTTGGGAGTTTCTGCTTGAGAGTTTCGGCTTGGAAGTTTTGGCTCCATGAGTTTCGGCTCTAAGAGTTTCGGCTCAATGAGTTTCGATTTCTAGACTTTCGGCTTGGGTGGAGTTTCGGTCTGGGAGTTTCGGTTTGAAAATTTCAGCTTGGAAGTTTCGGGTTAAGTTTCAGCTCCACGAACATCCAAGTTTCGGCTACAAGAACATCATGAACCGAAACTTCGAGCTGGTACCGAAAAACACTAAAAACTGCCAAAAACACTCCATTTTTAACCGTTTTAACCCGTTCTTTTTTGTAGAATCCTTCTTAGAATCACTAGATCTACTTGAAAACAACAACTTTAACATCAAAACACCATCAATCGGATCAAAAGGGACCAAAAACCCATAAGACCATTCAAAACCCATATCACACTTTTTGCTAAAAATTCTTCAAATCGAGCTAAATCTTTTCGTTTGATTCAAAACCATAGTAGAAAACACTTAGGGAAGAACAAATGATAGCAAAAATTCAACCTTTAACACATGTAACACAAAAATGTTTTTTGAGATCGAGTCTCGATTTGAAGAACATACACTCGTTTGGAAAATATTGAGCCCATTTCGATTCGGTTTTTGAACATAAACATCATACACTCATGATTAAACTCTGATACCAGTTGTAAACATCAAAGATTCACAAGGATATGTTAGGTCGGGAGGTCGGGAATGATGATAAATTATAAACATCATTAGAGAGAGAAAGTAAGAGAGAAAGGCGAAGAAAATATTGTTTATTAGCTTAAAGAATAATGACCTACACAACACTTTTCCAAACCCCTAATTGAGAGTCATGAGGGGTATTTATAGGCTCCTAACATCAATAGTTTTCCTCATGTACATAATAAGTCCCTACGGGCGTACCTATCTTACGTATCTAGTCTAATTCACGTGTAAGACGTTGTCTTAACAAATTAGTAAAGCTAACAGGTTTCAAGTCAAAGCATAGCTTATTCCGGTAACACCAAATAGTCCATCTTGTGGTATGGATCACCACATCAAGACAAACCTTCAATTTATTACCAAAAGTAGTTGAATCGGCCAACTTGATAACATCGTCCAAACCATCCGGTTTATCGTTGACACCCCACATTTCACTAGTAAATTTCATAAATCTTTAGTGAGGATACAATCAATGAAGAGGTATTGTGATTGTTCAACCTCGTCATGACACCATGCATCTCAATGAGTGGAGGTCAATACCACAAGCATCCAAGTTATAACTGGTTGTGAGATTGTATATAATGTAACGAGATTGTTGGTATGCCTTTCCAAAAAAAGAAAAAAACATACTTCAAACTGTATATTTTAAATCATGACATTACAATGATTTACCTCTCTTATAGGCGTCACAAGGTTAGATGGTCAATATTCCCTTACTATTTTTGAGACTTGTCACTATTATGTGCGGGAAAATAGTGATATTGTTAGAATGTAGTAGCAATTATTAGTGGGTTAAAGTGTAATTTGTCTATGTATATCAGTTACTTGTATTTAGTTAAATAGAGTTAGGGTTAGACTTAAACTAAGATTTTTTGGTATGCAAGACAAGCAATGATACTATGAAATTCTAATTTCATAGTGATTGTGGGTGAGTAGAGGGATGCTAGTTAATCCCTTTTTTGTCTCGATGTTAGTCTTTATTGGCTACTGATAAAAGGGGTTCGAAGGTATATATTGTATGCATGTTGTTATATCTTTTGTCAATTATCTTAAGATCTTGATGTGTTGATTTTTCTTGTAAATTCTTTGATGAATTTAGCGCTAAGCTTTCAGGTTTGAAGGTTTTATTCAACAGATACAAAACGAATGACCTAAACGTAACGTTGGGATAGATTCGTCCTAAGAGAGTAACAAATCAAGAAAGTAATGGTCCTGCACTGTAAATCACTTTGTCAACATGCAACTATTGCTTCCAAAATTTGCTGTCATAACCTTTTGTTTTCTACTTGCACCATTTGCCCCCACAACTTACAAATAATTGCACCTCACAGGTTTCACAGGACATATCATCCCTACCTCTATCAATAATTGTAACCCATTTCTTTACATTATTCAGTTGTGGCTCTAAATACACACTTCTTGGTTCTTACACGAAATGGATATCGACCATGAAGGACGGAATTATACAAAAAAAATAGTTCGGTATGCTCAATCGGTTTAATGATGTTGAGTTGCGGAGACTGATTCCGTGAGATGCCATAGCCTCCGAACACGGAGGAAGACTCCTAGTGCCTTGATGGAGTCGCAACCCCTATGAAATTTGATCACCATGCATATAATAATCATGCATCGAAATGAGTTTAAAAAACGCTCTAATGCGGCCGTGGACTTAGGAGATCACATTGATCCCCGAATGATGTGTTTAAATTTCTTTAATTATACTCTTATAAAGATTACATATATCTAAAGAATAATAACATGACTTGTAGATAAGTTGGAAAGTTAAATGACAAAATAACAACATTATTGACAATGAGCTGACCATGAAAACAAGAGTTCAATATTTGTATACAAAAAGCCTAGAAACTCAATAATTCTAACATGAGGACAGAACTTCGTGCAACCTTGACTCTTAAAGAGGCCATTATCTATGTCAGTTTGTGTATACAATAATTTGTTGAGCTATAAGAAGCCACTCTTTATATTCAAATTCTAAAATGGTATAGATAGAATGGTATGCAATCATTTGAGTTTTGTTTTTGGAACCGCAATGATATCAAAACCCTAGCAAAAAGAAGTTACATAAAAGAGTGTAGAGCGTTACACGGGTTATCAAACCACTAAATCCAGTTTAATGTCGGTGGTTTTGCCCTACTGGAGATCCAAGTAAATGAGAAAAGACTTGATGTCGTTGAAACTTAGCCCTTTTTTCTGGTCTTTTGGAGGCAAATATCACATCCTTTCGAAACCGCTAAAGAGTCCATAGGGTTGTTTGAACCACTACGCTGAATGCTTTGGACACATCAGGTGAAAGGTTCACTTGATCCGCCAAGTTGATTGTTTCATCAAGGTTTGATACTTTTGGGTTCCTAGCTTCGGCAGCTGTGGAGTTTTTGACTAGGGTTCAACGGGTTGTGCAAAGTAATTTTGCGACCCCTAAGTCACAAAATTTCATTTTCAGTAGAATTGGTTTTGCCATTCAAAAGAGGGTTGCGGCACAGCTTGTTGCCCGTTTGCCTGCCATCTTACTGTAATCCGTTATAAAAGTTTATAAATCTTTCACCAATTGAGAACAACCCTCCCACTACACCAAAAACCACTTTTAGCCACGGGACACTTTTAGCGATGCCATAGTTAACAAAGAGGTGTTCTACGGTTTCAATGTCTTCATCACAAATTGGACACCAAATCGAGTCTAAATCAATGCCTACGCGAAGTCCACAGTTTAGTTACTAAAATATGTTTACTATTAAAAATAAACAAAATTCTATCATTTAATAGAAAAAAGATAACATGTAAAAGTGAATGGGGCCTTTGAAGATGATGAAGGATAAATAGCATTTTGCATCAAGCTAGTGCATATGGCCTTATTTAATTAGTTTTTTCTTTTCCAGCAACACATGATCTGATCATCACAACCTTCATTTGGACACACACAAACATCACACATAAACCTTATTCATTGATCAAATCTTTAGTTATAAGATTATACAATATTGTTAGTAAACGATATACTCTCACGTCATATAAAAAGTGTCTACTACGGCCGGTGTGATACACACTTTTACGAAAATCACTATTTTTTTGACAAATTACAATAGTAACGTTGACACTTATAATGAGAAGAAGGGAATGTATGATATCAATGTTTTACATTGATTTGGCATGCATAAGGTATAAGGTTCAACTTCTAGTATATATATGTTTTTTTTTTTTTTTTTTTTTTTTTTTTTTTTTTTTTTTTTTTTTTTTTTTTTTTTTTTTTTTTTTTTGATTAACAATGTGGTTTTTCTATTATTATTTGTAATAACGGATTACAATAAGATGGCAGGCAAACGGGCAACAAGCTGTGCCGCAACCCCCTTTTGAATGTCAAACGGGTCTAATCATTTTGATCGATATACGCGTTGCTGAATGTTAAATCTGTCGATGATGGGTTACTGCAAATTTATACCAATCTTATACTAATGTTAGTGTAGATAATGTTTCGCAAATTGGCATCATTTGCTTAAAATTAACCGTTTTCAGTAAAAACCAAGATCAGAATTTAACTAGCTTAACCTTTAACCAATTGTAGAACAAGTTGGCATATACATATAATTGTCAATTTTGTTATATTATGTAGTCGTTGTCAAATTATCTGTAACAATAATGTATGATTCACTTTACAATATATTTCGTAGAAAAATACGAAAAGCAAATCCAAGAATATATTTGTATATCTACGACGAAGAATAATGTCTTAATCCAGGTCTTTGTCTACGACGTGGAGGGAGTGATTCCTAGGTATCATACGTAGCCATCCTCCTTATCGCCAGTTTTTTATTTTAATTTACTTTTAATTTATCTTTAATTTTGAAATGTGAAATATATTACTCACAAAACAAATTGAGCAGACACATATAATTGTTTTGTGTTTACTTATTATTGTGTTCTTAAGTTTTTTGGGTGTGTCCTTTTAGGTTTAGCGGTTTCAGGTGTCTCGATCTAGCCTTTTGCAGGTTTTTTCCTTTTTAATGTACTTGCCGTTCAAGAAAACAAATAGACTTGAATAAAAATTAGTTATGTTAGTAATCGCAGTTGTTTATGACTTTGTAATTTAAAGATTTCATCTTTATGGAACAAGAAATGAACAAGCTAGAGATGCGGTTGATGTTACATAAGATATATAGTTAGTATGTCATGCCCAAAAAACTAGCATATTAATAGAGCTAGCTAATAGAAAGATACAAGGGGATCAAGCAATGGATGATCATTTGTCTGTGGTTGTTTCGGGTGTGATGCACTGATCATTCGACTGGCACTTATCAATAATCGGGTGAAGGCGCGTGTTTGATACTTTGATGTACATGGTAATAGAAACCAATTGAATGATATACAGATCTCGTAATAAGGTTTGTTTTGATCTTCTTCCCCCTAGGATCTGAAAGATACACTCGAGGAAGACATAAAATAAAAGTAATTTACCATTCATGGATCGTTCATATAGGTTCAAGAAATCGGCTCCCATAGGTTCAGGATATGCATACTCCTGTATGAAATACGTGAGTGTGTTACAAGTGTATTTAATTCACGGATCATGATTCATGAACTACACTTATAAAGGAAGCCAGGGTGACCATGTTCAGTCACTTAGTGTGATAAGGTGGATATGTACATGCATTCTTAACAATTAAAAAGATTTACCCCTTTATAAATTAGGCTTTGTCATGTAGAAACTCATTTTTTACTAAACTAATAGATGGTCCTTAATACATACATGGAAACCTACAAACAAGAAGCCACAACTAAAGAATACAACATATTACCTTATCGATTGTACTACTTGCTTTTAAATCACCCATCATCCTACCATGTTCTCAACTGTTGTACCATGCAAAGTTTCGACAATCTATTTTTGTACTACTAATATTAATGCGAGTTGGTAATTTGCGTCGACTAGAAATGGTCCCAACACTCAAAACTATATGGTATTCTCATAGGTTTGTTGCTCCAATTTGCAATATCGATTAAGAAATGCATAAGAGAAGTATGAGACTTCTTTTGTATGGATTACCGGAAACATGACAAAGCAAATCAAGTAGATGCCTCTCAGAACATTATCAGATAAAAACTAAGTGTTTGTTTTTGGGCAAATATATATAGTTTGATTCATGAAAATGGTTGTTAACCACTTAGGGGCCGTGGCAAAAACGCTTGTGACTAACATCAGTACATCACTATCATGTGTGAGAGGTCCATGTCTAATTCCTGCTAGGTGCAAACAAACGTGAAGTGGCCAAGCTAACTCATGAAAAGGGAGGACTTTACCCGCTTTAAGTCGGTTGTGTTTCGGTGGATTCAAACCTCGTGAATAAGTCGGACCAAAATGTCGAAAAATATGCTTAAAAAATGAAAAGAAGAAGATAAAAGGATTGTTAAGTTACACAATATGCACAACACAAAGCATTGCTGTTTTCTTGGAAGCAAAAGATCATAGAAAGAACACCAAAACAAGAAGTGTTAAGTTGTTTCCTACAAAAATTTGAAAATCATGTACTTGAATAGATAATGCTTGTCATTTCATGCACATATAGTAAGGGATCGAGCCAGAAAACAAATGAAGGAAACAAAAATTTATTTCTTGATGGTAAAAGCTCATATAAGTATGATCACCTACAAATATTCTGAAAAATATACATATAGTATTTGAAAAGGGAGGTGATTTGCACACTCTTTAAATTGATTGACACACTTTAATTTAGAGTGTGCCAATTAATTAAGAGAGTATTACCAATTAATTAAGAGAGTATGCAAATCACCTCTCATTTGAAAAAGATAAATAAAATATCAAAAGCTCAGGTAGCATAGAAAAACACAAAAAAGTTGACAAATGTCCTTTGTTACTAAAATTTCATAAAATGGTGGATCATGTGAAGGTCTATCACAATGATACATATTTGTGTGGCTCCAACTTTATCTTGTCAAACAAATAATGTTTTTTCATGGTTTTTCAACTGGCACAGAATTAGCATTTTGCAGATAGGGTTTGTCAATATATATTAGGGTTGTGTGGCTTCTTTTTTGCCTTTAAACTTCTTCATTGGTTGATATGAAACACACAAACAAAAAACCTACATATATACTGATTATATATATCTTACAAGTATTTATTCATGTTTCTTGACATGTGAATTTTCTAAACCAGCTACAAGAAAATACTCTGAATTGAGCCCCATTTGCTTGCTATTCACTTACTCTTTCTGCAAAGTGGAGTACGATACGTGACACTTGGTGTTTTTCTTTTGTACGTTTTGATCGATACAAATGACTCCCATTTATTTTACTTCGCCATCTAATGATCATTACATTGAACACAATTTCTTTAGCCCTAGTGATCAGCGAACCGAACACCAATTCTTGAGCCCTAAGTCGCAAGCTTCAACCTCTTCAGATTCTCCCACTTGCCATCTTTTTTTCAACCCTATTACTACCCATGATCAAGATGAGAGTTTTAATAGGGACACACATCCAACACAAAATGAGGTAATGAAAATTAGCTTATTTTTCGTTGAAATAGAAAAAGGCTTTTCTTGGATTTTTGCTCAATTCTTATATCAAGATCGAATCTTTTTTAGTTTAACGTTTCTTGATCAATCTATACTTAAACTAAAGAGTGATTTTAATTTATTGGCTCTTTGTGCAATATGAATCATCTATAATCATTTATGTTCAATGTTTTGTTGATCGTTTCTTTCTTATTTCTATTTATGTAGGATGATAATTTCGGATCACAAGCATATGGTGATCATCGTGTAGAGAACAAAGATGAGGGAGCTAGGAGCAATGGTGGGCTCAAATTTTCGTTATGGAAGAATGAAAGTTATGATCATATGAATGATGGAAATCAAGTGAAGTGGATGTCGTCAAAGATGAGAGTAATGCTTAAGATGAAGAAAACTGATCCACTGAAGTTAAACACTTTAAGATCAACCACTACAGAACTAGAGCTTGAAGATCATCAAGATCATAAAGAATCATTATCATCTCCAATGGAAGAAACTACCAACTCAAGCTCAATCAATAGTACTTCTTCAAACAACAACATCCAAATTAGGGTTTGTTCTGATTGTAACACCACCAAGACTCCTCTATGGCGAAGTGGTCCTCGAGGTCCTAAGGTATATTCAACTTCTTAATTATATACTAGGAGACACATTCTATTTATAATCACACGAGACTCCTTATTTTAAAAAAATTCAATTGCTAATCACCAAGGAGAATATAAATACAAAGAGCCCATTTATTTTCTGTTATTATTTGATCATGTAACTTAATTTCCATGATCTTTCTTGTGTAGTCACTCTGCAACGCATGTGGAATCCGGCAGCGGAAAGCACGGAAAGCAATGGCCGCGGCTGCAGCACAAGCAGCAGGAGAAACCAACAAAAGTGTTTCCAGTGATAAACCAACATCACTAAAAGCTACAAAAGTTCTGCATAAAGATCATAAAAAAACAAACATTGGGCATGTTACCAAGTACAAGAAAAAACAATACTCCAACCAAATAAGCACAAATCTGTCGCCATCTTCATCACCTCCAACAAGAAAGAATTGCGTCGAAGAATTCCTAGTCCGCTTAAGAAAAAACTTGGCAATTCATGGTGTGTTTCCACAAGATGAGAAGGAAGCTGCGATCCTATTGATGGCACTCTCCTGTGGCTATGCTCATCAATAACCTTATTTAATTTCATATCGAATAATCTGCATTATTTTTGTTTCCATATTGATTTCATACATGTTTTTGCAAGTGAGCGATAGCTAGCTATTAAGAATTGTAATAAAATTTTGTCCAATTTAGATAAGATAGGGTTTAAGTAGAGGATAATTGTGTGATTAGAACTTTGAGAGATTTGATAATAATTCCAAAATTGGAATAATTAAATTATTTAGTGTGTGTGAAGCATATGTTTTGTAAGATTATGATAATAAAACTATTAGTTAATGGATCAAGTTAATTATAAGCTTGTTTTTATTTAGTTATATATTTCTTCTACAGGCTTGGAAGTTCATATATTTTTGTTACATGCTCAGTGACTTAATTTGCTAATTTTTTAGCATATTCAAACGGTACATTTAAATCATAAACTTACTATGGCTAAATGCTAATTATCGGCTAGTTGCAAACAAAACTGAATAGTGAACGCGGCTAGAGCCTTCACTTATCATAAGACGTTGGTCACGCATGTGACACGCTTCGCGTTTCCTAGCTATAATATACTGACCGTTAAATCAGTCGACATGATTTCATTTATCATTGATTTATTTCGTTAAAATGAAAAAAAGTACTATCACTGAAAGAGATAGAATTATTTTGTCCCAATCTCATTTTCTGAAAGTTAGTTAAAAAACATAAGTACAATTCTTTCTTACACATGTTCAAGTTGACAACTAGCTAGTGTTTCCGTTTTTGTAATTTTCTGAGAGTTAGTTAAAAGTATTGTAATCAAATAGTATTGATTACACAATCTCTTATCACTATTTTCACACACTTTTTTTTTTTTTTTTTTTATTATTATTTATCATATACTATAAATATCTTATAATAGTTTTCTCTTTTAAAATAACAAATATAACATATAAGAAAGCAAAGATGCCATTAAACAAACATACTAAGTAATAAATATTATAATTAGAACATTTAACTCTTAAAAAATTGTTTTATATTTACTCATATCAAATCATATATCCATACCATAATAATCACATGAACATGCTTTATTATGAATATAAGTAACAAATTTTTGGTTTATTTCATACTTCAAAATTATTGCTTTATAATCACTCATATCAAATCGTTTATACAATAATTTCTTTACAGTCAAGTGACACTTAACTTTTATGACCACCCAAAAAAAAAAAAAAAAAAAAAAAAAAAAATTATTGCTTTATAAGCAAATAAATTTCAGAAAGACTATTTTACTTTTTGACAGTGAAGTGTTACATAATTTTTTTATATACTAAATAGTTTAAAAAGCTTGCATTATTATTATTATTATATGTATAAAACCTTCGTTAAAAAAAATATATGTATAAAACATTAGTAATAAACAAAAAAGAAAAACCATAGTAATCGGGTAAGGACTAAGGAGACAAAGGGCTAAAGACGTACTATATGGGCCACTAGTGTCTAGAAACACCATTTGGATTTATATTAAATGACCAGATTTACAGATTTACTAATTTTTTTTAGTATTTTAGCCACATTTAATAACCTAAAGAATTCGATTAAACAGAATATTGTGGTTCATATAATTAATCGGAATCATTCATTAGGATTGACACAATTCATGGTCTCAAGTTTTTTAATCATCTCTAGTTGATACTAGCGGGTAAATGAGTCGAGTTGAGATGAGGGCTGCCAATCTCGAACTCGACTCAATTACTAAATCATGAGCTTGAAGCTCGACTTGAGCTCGGTCGAGATTTGAAATTCAAGCTCGAGCTCGGCTTGTCATCTCAAACTCGAGCTTGATTTTTCTATTAGCTTCGCTATTTTGTGAAGATAACGTCTTACACGTGTATTAGACTAGATACATAAGATAGTTGCACTCGCAGGAACTAATATTGTAAATAAGGCAAACTAGTGTCGTAAATGGCCTACAAATACCCCTCATGGCTGTTCATGAGGGGTGTGGGAAATTAGTGTAGCTTATTTCATTTATTCATTTTAATAAACTTTTTCTTTCACCTTTCTCTTTCTACTTTCTCTCTCTAGAATTAATCATGTTTTACATCTATTTCGACCAACCTAGACCTCCCAAAGGTGTTTCTTGATGTTTACAATTGGCATCGGAGCTAACCAGGGCGTCTCGTGGTGTTTGGTTGTGAAAAAAAATGTGTTTTTTGGCGTTTATCTCGGAAAAAAGTACGTATTTTTATGAGTTTCTCCGAGTTTGGTATGAGTTTCTCCGAGTTTGCATGCATTTCTTCAAGTTTAGGATGGATTTCTCCAAGTTTGCATGTTTTTCTCCGAATTTGACCGAGAACCTTATCGAATATGACCAAACATTTCGAGTATCACCAAAATCTCCAAATTTCTAGGGTTTTTACCGAGCTTCAAGAAGTTAAATTCTTCCGAGTTTCTTAAGGTTTCACCGAATATCTAACATACAAAACCCTAGTTTTTCAAACCTTAAAGTACCGAATTAGGACATATACCAAAACACCAAAAACACATAGGATATTATTGGTCTACACTTATCAAACATGATTAGTTTCATCGTTCCATCAAACATTATTCGTCTCGTCATTTCATCATTTTAACCCCAATTTATCTCATTTTAAAACAAACCATGTCTCGCTTAAACTATCCTAATCAAGAACCACATCAAATGGCAATGGCTATTATCGAATTTCTGTGACTACAGAGTTTTTGTACGATATTGCTTATTTGGGATTGAAGTGACATTTCACGGGTGTGTTTATTTATCTTTGAGACGTTGGTTGGTAGGTTTCTTGTCTTAAGATAACTTGTCTGGGAGTTTAACCACTGTGCACCTGATACTTTAAAGAGTTACGTTATAGTGCTCAGTATAGGTTTAAGTCATGATTATTTTTCGTACAAGCATTATAAGTCACAATGTTGGGGTGTGTACTTTATCTTCAGATTGATTATTTTGGGTTATCTCCATAAAGTGGTCATTGCTAGCTGTTTGGATTTTGAAGAGGTCACTTATAGATTGAAGAGAAGAGATGAGATCGTAGAAAAAGAGAGTCATAGATCGACATATACTTATGGATTTATGTTTAAACGGGTTGTTATGGCTCTAATATTGCTTCCAGTACAAGTTGATTTTATGGCATGTACACTACATTATGATGGTTCCGATAACTCGCAACCATCAGGAGGGAGAAGCAGTGTACCTGGGAATTTATCGGTTATTTTTCCGGTAGTTTTTTCGGTTATTTATCAATATGTACATCGGGGCTTTTATTAAACAGCTTGGAAGCAACCTATGTAAGTTATATTGATATGATGCTCCCTGACCATACAACCATTGTGCTAAAGTCTAGTGTCTACTTTATCCGTTGCGTGTTAGATGACTAAAGAGATTTAATTCTCCGTTGTGTGATCAAAAGACTAAAGAGATTATTTGAAGGGTTGTCAGTTTGGGAAGGAGCAGATATAAAAAAACTCACTAGTTAGAAGGGAGTGATAACCTAACGAAAACATTACAACACATGAAGTTCAGAGCTCCAAGGATCAGCGCCTTTAGTGGACAAAGATCGATGCAGAAGTATTCGAAAGAATGAAATTAAAGGATGATGCATAAAGAGTTCATAGCTGAAAAAGATCAAGAGCCTTCAATAGACAAAGATCAAAGTCGTGATCATCGAAAGAAAGAACTCCAAGTCATCCTCAGTATCTTGATATCAGAGACTCTGCGCTTCAACGACATTGTCAATATTGTTATCTAACTTTGATTATTGTTATTTAACTTTGATTATGTATTTATAAGTCTCATTGTAACCATTCACAAGTGACGCTATCTTGGAGGGAGATTGTTAGCTTTGCTATTTTGTGAAGACAACGTCTTACACGTGAATTGGACTAGATACATAAGATAGTTGCACCTGCAGGGACTAATATTGTAAACGGGAAAACTAGTATTGTAAAAGGCCTATAAATATCCCTCATTACTCTCTATGAGGGGTGTGTGAAAATAGTGTAGCATATTTCATTTATTCATTTTAATAAACACTTTTCTTTCTCATTTCTATCTCTACTTTCTCTCTCTAGAATTAATGATGTATTTCGATCAACCTCGACCTCCCGAATGTATTTCTTGATGATAACAATTTCCACATTTAAAGTTCAAACTCGATGAAAAATCGGCATATCAAGCTCGACTCGACTCGATTTTTATGACAATTACGTAACTACGTATATATAAAAGGGGTAAAAGTGTGATACCATTGAAGCTCGATAATGGCTCGCAAGCCTCATGGGCCGAGTACTTTCAAGATCGAACTTGACATGAAAGTGTACTCGAGTAGCTTGAGCTTGAGCTCGACTCGTTTATATCGAGTTGATTTCGATTAATTTACTAGTCGATCTCGAATAACTCGCGAGCTGTCTCATCTCGTTTACATCCCTAGTTGATACATGTTTATATGCACCAATATTCATAAAAAGGAATTGGCAATTTGATAGTATTTACAGATATCTGACACAAGTGTGTAGAATCCTAAGCTACATATAATGAGAAAAGTTTTTTTTTTTTTTTTTTTTTTTTTTTTTTTTTTTTTTTTTTTAATAAAACTTAAAAGTAAGTAATGTTGTATACTCAAAATAACGTTTTTAAGTTTTGATTTGTGATTAGTTTTCCGTTGAGAAACCTTTGACTTATGTTTAAACAAAATTGCAAAATATCGGTACCAATCACAATTATTTAGATACTATATATAATCAATAATATCTGCGGCTATATGTATAAACATCTTAGATATCATATCCTATCTTCTCACACACCCAACGCTACTAACAACTCATTCAAATTATGGCCTTCTACTTTTTTTCTTTTCTTTTTTAGTCCTGATATTTTAGTATCAATTTTTCCCTAATATGCTAATCATTTGTATTGTTTTACTTGAAAATATACTCTTATTTCTTAATTTATCATTTCCAGGTCATTAATGAGCATAAGAACAAATAGACGCGGATTTGAAAGGTTAATAAAGTAAACATACAAGAGTATGTTGGCCAGACAATAGTTACGGCGTAATTCCATACTCTAATTGCACCGTAACTAGGATTTACACTAGAAGACAAAAGTCAACGCTATTCAAGGTTACGGCGTAACTTCACAACATAGTTACGCCGTATATAATTCCAGACTTAGAAGAATTTTGGTGTCAAGATACTTACGACGTAACCCATTTTCAAGGTTACGGTGTAAAAGTGATGAAATTCACTACGAGAGTTTTACGGTCGTAACCCATTCTTAAGGTTATGCCGTAAATATTTTACTATTCATAAGATCGTCTGAGATACGATGGTTACGGGGTAACCAATTCACAAGGTTACGCCGTAACTTTGACGAGACTATAAATACAAGCCCTAATATTGTATTTTCACATAACTTCCCAACACACAACACCAAAGGACATAAAAGGGCTTCCAGAGGGACGATATTCAGCAGAATATGGGGTATTTCCAAGGGAGAATTCATGTAATTTACTACATAAGTTTTAGTATTTCATATCAAACATTTTTTATTTAATTCAATGTCTTTCATTATGCTTTTAAACATTGATTTTTCTACATTATTTAATATGATTGGCTAAACACCTTTGGTGTTAGCCTAGTTATGAAATTCTTAGTGTCATGATTTAGTTTTCTCTTTTCGTATCACTTTATGTGCTTATTTTTATTTGCTTATTCATGGACACCTTTGTTTCTGTATTGTTAATGTTTAGTAGTATCTAGGAAGCTAGGAGAATTGACCACCGGACCTTAGACGAATAGGTTGCGAGTAGTAGTAAGAATTGACCATAGGACTACCACTATCTTGCGTACGAATTGACCATAGGATCACCTACCAAACGGAGATGCTTAAGAAGTTAAGGGGGAACCTAAGTTCTGAGAGGCCAGGTTTCCTTATAATAAGTCTAGATTGTAGCTGGTACTTAATGACCCTACATAGGTTAACACACGAACTCTGGAAATTGTATGGTTACAGAATAGGAACCTATAGAATATAGGCTAGATGAATTTACCAGAGGAGTCTAGTGACATTTACCCCCACATGAAGCGATAGAAAACATTAATAGGAAAACTTAATTATGCCGTAACAAGATTAGTAATTAGGTTAGCACATTTCTCCCTACTGATTGTTCATCACTTTCAATTTGCTTTCATTTTATTTTCATTAGTTTAATTCTTAACCTATTCAAATCCCTTTTAAAATCAGTGACATAAGAACTTAGATTAGATCCGCACTCATAACTCTTGGGACGACCTCGACTTTACTGATTACTACACTACACATGGCCGGGTACACTGCCCGTTAATGCATAGGTAGACCTTATGTCACACCCCAAAAATGGCGCAGCGGAATAGCATTTACGGGGTATGACTTCAAAGTAAAGAACACAAGGGGTCTAATAGAGAAGTACTGAATGTAATACATTAAAGATAATAGTCATGAAACTCCCACAACCAGGATAAGTACTAAGTCTGATAATCCATACATAAGTCTTCAAAGCCGAACTACATCCCAAGAAAATAACCTAATCCAACTCCACGGATACAACCCGGGAAGGTCTTTATTTAAGCCTTTCTAAGCCAGACCAATACTCAACCTCCTAATGGAACTTCATTCATAACACCTGAAATGGTTACTCAAAAACGTCAACATAAAGTTGGTGAGCTCGTAGGTTTGAGAGTTAAACCACAAAGCTGTGAATAATATAATGTAGGACAATAGTGAAAATGATGACAATATACATGCACTTAGTCACAAAACAACCAGTATCGCGTCAACTGAGCCCAATATGTCCATATGTCCAAAACCATGTGGGGAGCTACCCCGATAGATCTATCATCACGTAGGCCCTCCGCAGAGAGTTAACAATTACGCAGTTATGTACACACAAGCAAGATATTGTTACAGCATATAATCGCATCATATCACATATATGTCCAAAATCAAGTAAAACCGTAAATCACAGCATGAAAACAGTTTAAAATATCATTTGAGTACCATTTCCCCCAAGGAAAACAAGTTAAAAGTGAGGCTACGAGAACTCACCTCAAACAGAGTAATACGATGAAATCAAGTGTGTACACGAAATTTGATGCGCGCTACTTTAACCGCAACAATGGTTTGGAAGGTAATGATCAAGAAACACACATAACTCAACCCGAAAACCCCAAATCTAACTTGAAACTCTAGCTTATCAAATACTTAAACCCAAATGCTTCCAATACTTCTAAATACCCGAAAACTTGTGCTTTCTTCCCTTTTTCTTACTGCTGCCGAACCACAAAGAGACCAAGAGAAAGAAATGTGTAGTGTTTTAAGTTTGTAAGTGTCAAATGGATTACTAATGTTACTCCTTTGTGCAAAAATGTCTACAAGTAACCTCCCTTTATATAGCAACCAAAGTATGGGATTTGGATTAGTTTAATATGCTAGTGTAGGCTAGTTAATAAAAAAATTTGGAAAGTGATGTTTGTGTTTTGGGGTGCTCAGCCGAAAGAAGAGGGGAAGGAGACCAAAGTATGGCAACTAGATTAAAAAATGCAATGACATGTTTCCTAGGTTCTACTTTCCTATCATTTTTGTTTTCTCTTTGTTTGTCGTGGGTCAAGAAGGAACAAAAGAAAAGAGGCTTTTAAAATTGCAAAGAGTATGGTATGTTTATTTGTTTATTAAGCTAAAGAGAAAGAAGAAAAGAGGGTCAAGTCAACTTGTCTCCTTAATATGTTTATTACCCAAAAGTTACTTAGTTTATACACTAGTTCTCATAGGCATGGTCAAATTTATTCAAAATGAGTATGGTTTTAAATAATTTTATACACACTCTAAGTGGCTAGGTAATAAAGAATGCAAGGAAGAGTGTGGAACATGATTGTTGTCGTGGGTTTAGGGAGACACAAAAGGACTTTTACATGTTTTTAAATGAGATGATATGTAGAGTAGGTTGTTAGTTTATTTATTTTTATTTGTGATAATATAATAAGGTGTGTACAAGTATTGTCTTGTGTAGTTTATAATATTTTGGGTAATAGGTATGTGTTGTATTCATGAAAATGCAAAAAGGTGCATGTTACATAATTTATGTAAGTATTTTATTACCGTAAATGTATGAATGCTAAAATGTGACTGTAAAAATAATATTGTGACAAAAATATGTAGACTAAACTTAGTCCAAAGTCACAGTGCGCAAGAGGGTGCTACTTGTTTTACGCGATTCAACTAAATAACTATACGAAATAGTGAATGTGAAATCTTCCAAAATAGAATAGATTTTGAGTTTGAGGTTGAGTAAGGACTTGAAAATTTGCGGGTTGTTATAGTCTTCCCTCGTTAAGGAGAATTTCGTCCCGAAATTCAATTCGTCACGTTTAACTCTAAATGGGCATTAGGGAGTAAGATATGCATATGTAAACACTTAGTGTAACACACAATAGTACAAAAGTTCTCATCACATATAGATCACCTAGTAAGACCACGGACTTGCAACAATCGAAACAAATGAAGGTATATACGTATAGCTTGCGCGGATAGTATTCACCCTTTTGAGGGTGTGGGTGTTAGCCCAAGTATTTCTACGAATACATCCTAACCTTGTAACTTGATCTGAGTGTATTTACCTTTAAAAAGGGTGTGGGTGTCAACCCAAATAGTACCGGGTGCTACTTCCCAAATGGTATTATCAATACAATCCTAACCTCTTGCAACCAAACAAAATGAATCCACAAAATGATAACCACATAATAAACACACAGTAAGGCAAGCTTCCCGTCCTTGAGTAAAGCCATCAAAAACCTTAAGCAAAAAAAAAAAAAAAAAAAAAAAAAAAAAAAAAAAAAATATGTAGCTTAAGTTGAGCCTCAACTTGAATTTAAGATTAAACCCACAACTCATCAAACAAGAACTGTCATGAGATTAAGCTATGCAACAAGTTGAGCCTGCCCTTAAGCTACTTAACAACTTGAATCCAACTTAACTTCGCCACCCAATCAAACAAGAACAGTCTTGAAATTAAGGTAAGATACTTAACACTTTTGATGAATTGGCTCAATTTTTGGATCACTTAAAAAAAATAGACAAATCAATAGGTTTCCAAAGCTTAGATCCGTATGAGTTAAGGAGATTCAACTAAAGGGAATGCGTATTCATGTTTCCTCCAAAATCTATAGTGCGCGCCCTAAGTATATCTCCTAAAGTCGGATAATATGCCTACTCTGATCATCTGCCTAGGAATGGTAAGTCGTACTCAAACCTAATTGTGTTCCCAATGCATCCCATAATGTCTACTAAAATCGCGGTGTGAACCGTCTGTCAGGATTCGATATAATAGATACAGACGCTCCTCTAGTTCATCACCCTAATTGAATATCCTAGAATACTAAGAAAGCATTGATCAAACCAAAGGACTTAACATGTAACCTTAAAAATCCCGTATCTAGTCCTGATCGCGGTTTTAGGATTGGCGGTCTCGTATACCCTTAGCTGAGGATATTCGGATTTGGGAATCTTTCTTCGAGAAGTATCGCTCATTATGTAATTGGTGCCGCTTCGAGAATTAAGTCTACGTGAAGCTCAATTCGTCAAGGATGGGTAAATTGTCTTAGGTCTTTACAAAGCACTTCAGGGAAGCCTCAAGCACGCGAGGTATCCTTGGGTTTTCTGCTCGTTCTACTAGGCTCAATGAAATAGGAAATTTAGTAGTAACTATCGAATGATTAGGTTTCATGAAATGCCTCGTTCATTCTTGAGCCAAAATTATTCAAAAATTTTAAGCTAAGTAGAAACTTGCTCAAAAACGAACGAATGGCATTTCAGCACCCAAGAGTCTTATTACTCGATAGCGGAAATTCGAGCCATCTTATTGGTTTCTACTCTTCGGTCATATACTATATCCATTCCATAACTAAGGTATCAGACTCTAGGTTTCACCCTTAATAGAAGCATGAATTTGGTAGAAACAAATCTATAATCAACGCCGAAATCAAACAATATGATAGCTTAATGATCGCTTAAGGGAAACGTACCCGTCACGGTGTTTGGATCCTGGCGGGCTTCATCCGCTCCTATAACAAATGCTCGACCACGGGCTTGGTTGCTATTGTTACCAGGGTTAGGGTTGTTTCTATGGTTTGAGTTTGTTCCATTAGTCACTAAGTCCTAATTCGGGATATTCTGCACTTGTCCCTGTGCCCTATTCAGCTTAGGACACATGTTTTGAAAATGATTCGGGCTTTCGCACTTAACATGTCATTGGGTAAATGACATAAATCAGAGTCACATGCATGGCTACTACTCGAAAATCCCTTGCAATATGACCAGGATGATTGCAGTTGAAACACACTAGGCATGGTTTAGTTTCCAGTAATGGTAGTTACGTTTGGCACACTTAGGGTAATCACCCTTATATCCCTTACAGCCCAAGCTCGTTGCTACAAATCCTTTACCCCATTTCAACTTCTTATTATCACTATTTGCACCTCCTTGCTTACTTGGCTCACTCATGATTTTCCTCTTATCACCACTCTTAGATAATGACTCATTCCTAACCATCTCATCCATTAAGGTTGCATATTTCAGTATTGCATTCTGGATTGTAGGAGGCTCAGTTTCTCTCACCATCCCGCGAATCTCAGGGACCAAATTGTAGACGTACCTCTCAATTCTATTGGATTCAGGAGTGACCACATGAGGTACTAGTTTAGCAAACTCATGGAACCGATCCGTATAAGTAGCGTGACCAGCTTCTACCTTAGTGTGGTTGTATAACTCATGCTCTATCTTCTGCATCTCATTGTTTGGATAATATTCCTCCTTCAGCAATGCCTTAAAATCATTCCAAGTCATGCCTATGGCAGCTTCTCTACCTCTGGCTTGGATCTGTGTGTTCCACCAGGTCAACGCCTTTCCAGCCAATGAACATGCAACATACTTCACCATCTAGTGGTTCGCGCACTCACTTATGTCAATCACTGACTCCATCTTCTCGACCCATCGAGTAAAAGACAACACTCTTCAGTTACCATCGAAGTCCATCGGTTTGCAAGCTGTAATTTCCTTGTACGTGCAGCCTTTGTTATTGTTGTTGTGGTTTCCATCATTGACGTGGTTACTTCCATCGACGTTGTCCGCATGATCATTCCTACTCACAGTTTCCTTGGTTACTAATGTGATCGTCAACATGAGTGACAATAGTGGGTAGAAATTCCTATAGTTGTTGAGCGATAACAGTGGCAAGGTAAGGATTCTCATTGTTGGTACCGTTGCTTCCAGCTTCTCGATCGACCTGGTATACACCAACGCTTCTCCTTGCCGTCAAAATCCACTGGCTTGCATGCCATAAACTCCTTGTACGAACACCCTTTCCCACCGTTGTTGTTACTTCCATTTCCATCATTGTCATTGGTGTTATCGTTCTCCACATTGTCGTTCGTACTACCGTTGTTTCCGGGGTTGCTGATGCGATCTCCTACCTGAGCGTCGATAGTGGGAAGCAAGTTCTGTAGCTGTTGGGCGACGGTCGTGGAGAAGTCGGGGTTTACGTCGTTATTGTTGTCATTCCCATTGTCGCGGTTACCACTCCTTCCCTCATGTCTCCCGGTCCTTCAGCCCTTACCGGCTGCACTACCTCGTTTAACTCGAGTCGATCTTCTTGGAGGCGTGATTTCCTCAAGGGAGGAAATTTGGTGAACGCTAGGTATGAGGGGTTTATGTAGAGATGATCGGTAGTGGTGTCCTAATTCTACGTTGTAGTCGCGTCCTAGTTCTATGTCACAGTCCTGAGCTGACGATTCGATGAATTTGATAAGTCTATGTCGCATCATGTTATTGTAAAAACGTTGGCCAGGCGTTTTTAGAATAGCATGATTCCACATTTAGTTATCATCATCACTTCACGCCATCTAGCCTATATTCCATCCTTGAGTCAATTTCTCAAATCCATTAAGTTAATTAACAACTTGCACCCATATAAATTTCGCAACCCAATAAAACAAGAACAGTCTTGAAATTAAGGTGCAAGTTGTTTAAGAAACTTAATAAGTTTGAAAAATAAATTGACTTAATTCAGGAAGGGTTTCCTAAGGTCTAATACTAGGCACTACTACTACATACAAGGCAAATAAACACATAACCGCACACGTAAATCCTATTATGCAACTATATAGGTTCCTAGGTTATAGTCTAGGTTAAACCACCTAATTCTCTATAACCTGGGCTCTGAATACCAATCTGTCACACCCCAAAAATGGCGCAGCGGAATACCATTTACGGGGTATGACTTCAAAGTAAAGAACACAAGGTGTCTAATAGAGAAGTACTGAATGTAATACATTAAAGATAATAGTCATGAAACTCCCACAACCAGGATAAGTACTAAGTCTGATAATCCATACATAAGTCTTCAAAGCCGAACTACATCCCAAGAAAATAACCTAATCCAACTCCACGGATACAACCCGGGAAGGTCTTTATTTAAGCCTTTCTAAGCCAGACCAATACTCAACCTCCTAATGGAACTTCATTCATAACACCTGAAATGGTTACTCAAAAACGTCAACATAAAGTTGGTGAGCTCGTAGGTTTGAGAGTTAAACCACAAAGCTGTGAATAATATAATGTAGGACAATAGTGAAAATGATGACAATATACATGCACTTAGTCACAAAACAACCAGTATCGCGTCAACTGAGCCCAATATGTCCATATGTCCAAAACCATGTGGGGAGCTACCCCGATAGATCTATCATCACGTAGGCCCTCCGTAGAGAGTTAACAGTTACGCAGTTATGTACACACAAGCAAGATATTGTTACAGCATATAATCGCATCATATCACATATATGTCCAAAATCAAGTAAAACCGTAAATCACAGCATGAAAACAGTTTAAAATATCATTTGAGTACCATTTCCCCCAAGGAAAACAAGTTAAAAGTGGGGCTACGAGAACTCACCTCAAACAGAGTAATACGATGAAATCAAGTGTGTACACGAAATTTGATGCGCGCTACTTTAACCGCAACAATGGTTTGGAAGGTAATGATCAAGAAACACACATAACTCAACCCGAAAACCCCAAATCTAACTTGAAACTCTAGCTTATCAAATACTTAAACCCAAATGCTTCCAATACTTCTAAATACCCGAAAACTTGTGCTTTCTTCCCTTTTTCTTACTGCTGCCGAACCACAAAGAGACCAAGAGAAAGAAATGTGTAGTGTTTTAAGTTTGTAAGTGTCAAATGGATTACTAATGTTACTCCTTTGTGCAAAAATGTCTACAAGTAACCTCCCTTTATATAGCAACCAAAGTATGGGATTTGGATTAGTTTAATATGCTAGTGTAGGCTAGTTAATAAAAAAAATTTGGAAAGTGATGTTTGTGTTTTGGGGTGCTCAGCCGAAAGAAGAGGGGAATGAGACCAAAGTATGGCAACTAGATTAAAAAATGCAATGACATGTTTCCTAGGTTCTACTTTCCTATCCTTTTTGTTTTCTCTTTGTTTGTCGTGGGTCAAGAAGGAACAAAAGAAAAGAGGCTTTTAAAATTGCAAAGAGTATGGTATGTTTATTTGTTTATTAAGCTAAAGAGAAAGAAGAAAAGAGGGTCAAGTCAACTTGTCTCCTTAATATGTTTATTACCCAAAAGTTACTTAGTTTATACACTAGTTCTCATAGGCATGGTCAAATTTATTCAAAATGAGTATGGTTTTAAATAATTTTATACACACTCTAAGTGGCTAGGTAATACAAGAATGCAAGGAAGAGTGTGGAACATGATTGTTGTCGTGGGTTTAGGGAGACACAAAAGGACTTTTACATGTTTTTAAATGAGATGATATGTAGAGTAGGTTGTTAGTTTATTTATTTTTATTTGTGATAATATAATAAGGTGTGTACAAGTATTGTCTTGTGTAGTTTATAATATTTTGGGTAATAGGTATGTGTTGTATTCATGAAAATGCAAAAAGGTGCATGTTACATAATTTATGTAAGTATTTTATTACCGTAAATGTATGAATGCTAAAATGTGACTGTAAAAATAATATTATGACAAAAATATGTAGACTAAACTTAGTCCAAAGTCACAGTGCGCAAGAGGGTGCTACTTGTTTTACGCGATTCAACTAAATAACTATACGAAATAGTGAATGTGAAATCTTCCAAAATAGAATAGATTTTGAGTTTGAGGTTGAGTAAGGACTTGAAAATTTGCGGGTTGTTATACCTTAGGTAGACGAGAAATTATAAGTAGTAAAACCTGGTCTGAAATCCAGCATCAAGTACTCGCTTAGTCTTAAATCAAACTAAGACCAATTACTGCGTAGTTCGAAAGTGTTTCACAATTATTGCTAGCCTACAAACCCTTTTGTATTTGTAAGCGTGACAAAGATATTGTTTCTTATTCATTTTTTTTTGTAAATGGTTATCCCGGTGAAATATATTAAAACAAGAAAATTAAGTACATTTAAATGTGATTGATGTACCACAATAACCTCAAGCACACACGCTTGATAAACAAAACAAACCAAATGAAGCCTTTAATATGCCAAAGACACGAATACTCTAGTTATACATAATAAATAGAACCATAAACAATCACGCATACCTAAAGGAAATCTACACATTACTTAGAAGCAATAAATGTAGACGTTTCATCATAAACGTTATCCACTACTGCATCATCATCACTCTTCTGAAGATCAACTAAAATACTTTTCCCATCATCATTTTCATTACTAACATCAAACTTCGAAAAGAGATCAAAAGGGTTTAGAAAGGTGAATCCAGATTTAAAAGGTTTTAGCGGCTTCCCATCATCACCCATTAGCACAAGATTCCAATCAAGCATATCACTTTCCACTTCATTAATCCTTACAACCAAAGGTGTAGTACTTGAAACACAAGATGCCATACCAACCAAGGGTGGTGTACTATTTTCCTTAACTACTTCATATAGAACATTATTTCAGAGTTCAAAGCCTCATAAGATTTTTTAAGAGAAAAAAATATTAATGTCATCCGAAAAGCTATTACCTTTTTTGCTCGATGACGTAGTGCTATCTTTGTTGCAACCCGATTTCGATGCCATATCTGTATCAGCATATTTTGTTGTATTAGGAGAGACACTCGGCCCTTTAGCCAGTTGCATTTCTTTAGGACGATAAGCAAAATTCGACTTCAAAGAAACATGTGTATAATTTTGGTTACCATTCTTGCCACCCGATTTCATATTTGTTACTACAATAAAACCTTCGTTATCAATACCCGAAATCTTATCCTTACCTTTATCTAGTCCATTTACCACAATTTTAGGAGCAGCTTTGAGACATTCCTCAAGCGCGTGACCGTATAACAAACATGTACCCCAACGAGGGGGTTTCCACTCGTATTCAATACAAATATTATCCTTCGTATACCCACTACCTTCAAGCTTAGGAACATCCATCACCAAATTTTCTCTAAACTCATTACATGCATTAATCTCTATCAAGGCTCTTGCATAGCTACTATGCCCCCATGAATCTAAACACATTTGATTCCTATATGAGTCTAACATCATAGGAGTACCAATTTTCATGGCCATCAAGCTTAATCCATCAGAAGTGTATGCAACCAATGACACGTCATGAAACTTCACCCAAACTAGAACTCGTGACAATTCTTCTTTTAAGAGACTCACAGATGGCGACCACTTATTAAGAAAAACGGGAATTCCACGTATCATGCATGGACCATCTAGAAGATTAGAATCAACACTCTGACTTGATGAAAATTTAAGAAAGAAAAAACCATTCGCAATCATAGTGACTTTCAGAAGACCACACTTTTTCCAATTATTGCGCACGAGCCATTCAAAAAGGCGAAATGCAAGCCTTTTACCAATAAAATATCCGTAATATAAATAGAACATAACTAAAAGCCTAAAAGGGCAGTACCTATAAGATGCTTCCCTGTTCCCACCTAAGTTGTTATAGTTTCAGGTTTCATTTGCAAAATATATATAATATATTTTTGATGATTATAGTTTAAACCGGAAAGGATTCATTTTTAGATTATTTTGTATAGTTGAGTCTTTCTCGATTTAATGTACATGACCTGAGAGCATCCACAATGTTAGAAAGCTCTTAAAGACTTTTTACTTTTATGTAAGAACATAAGAAAAAAGTTATATAAGTAAAATTTAACTCCAACGGTAAAAACATGTTAAAAAAAGGCCTAAGATCGATTAATCACCGCATAGACACTAATTGATCACCACCTTTTACGATTTTTACAAATCAGTTTATCGGAAACCTACAAATCTCACTAGAAATACATTAAACTTACCAAAAAGTTGTTTTATCACTTATAGTGACTATATAATTCTATTACATGTTTTGTTTTGTTTTGTTTTTTTTTGTTTTTGTTTTTTTGTTTTTTTTAAATGAAGTGATTAACACACTCTCATTTTATATTGGGACACTCTAAAGTATAAACAGTGAAAACATTTTGTAACTAAAATACAACTATCTAATGCACACTTTATAGTGTCCCAATAAAACTTAAGAGTATGTCAATCACTTTCATTTTTAAAGCAAATCTTGATAGAAAATGCCCAAAATTCTCATAATATTCTCAAAACTTGTCGAATACACCAATCTGATGAATTAACGATTAATCCCGCTTAAATTAATTACAAAGCAGAGATAATCTAAGATAATAGAAATTAGATATCTATTTTATCATACAAAGTCATTAGTCAATGGACTATGATGTAAACTAAAAATGGGCTCATAAGCCATTCCATTATGGGCCATGCTTGATCATCATATACAAAACAAAACAAACCGTACAATCACTGCCGCCGCCGAGATATCTCAAAATGGGAAAACCGCCGCCGCCATCATCGACAGCGCCGCCGGCGGCGCAGCCACCGAAAGAAAGTGTAGTTCGTGGGTATAAATTCGTGTGGCGTATTCTTCTTATCTCAAACCTTGCTCTTGGAGGTTTACTTTCATTTCTCTCTTTTTTTTTTAATGTTTTATTATTTGATGGGCTTACGAGCTGTATCGAAATTTTGATCAGCTCGTAAGCCCATTTTTTATGGCTTATGAGATTACCCTTTTAGCTCATAAAATTTTATAAGCTAAAAGTTCAGTTAATGGGCTCATAAGCCCTTAAAAAAATGAGTTTACGAGTTGATCAAAACACCCACTTATTTGATGGGCTTACGAGCTGTATCGAGATTTTGATCAGCTCGTAAGCCCATTTTTTATGGCTTATGAGATTACCCCTTTTAGCTTCTAAAATTTTATAAGCTAAAAGTTTAGTTAATGGGCTCATAAGCCATTAAAAAAATGAGTTTACTGAGTTGGGCAAAATTTTGATAAGGCTCATAAGCCCATCAAATAAGCAAAGGAAAACACCCACTTATTTGATGGGCTTGCGAGCTTTATCGAGATTTTGATCAGCTCATAAGCCCATTTTTTATGGCTTATGAGATTAGCCCTTTTAGCTTATAAAATTTTATAGGCTAAAAGTTCATTTAATGAGCTCATAAGCCATTAAAAAAATGAGTTTACGAGTTGATCGAAATTTCGATAAAGCTCATAAGCCCATCAAATAAGCAAAGAAAAACACCCACTTATTTGATGGGCTTATGAGCTTTATCGAGATTTTGATCAGCTCGTAAGCCCATTTTTTATCGAAACTTTGATCATTTCTCTCTTTTTTTTTATGTTTTATTATAATGTTTAGTGCTAATGAAGGATTAAGGGATTTTTTTTTAGCTTATTTGATGTGCTCACGAGCTAGGTTGTGATAGAATTAGAATAGACGGTTAGACGAGCTAGGTTGTTTGCGGTCATAGATGACTCTCAATATCCTTGCCCAGTGGCGGAACTTGACCATTTATTTTTGGGGGGCTGAAATTATTTTGAGGGGGCCAAATCAGAGATTTATTTGTAACCCTAAAACCTATAACATTTACGCTAGGTGCCGTAAATTTTGGGGGGGTGCCCTCATAAAGGTCCGCCATTGTCCTTGCCTTTTGCAGTATAGGTTTAGAGTTCTATAGGCTGTCCCCTTAGGCGTTAAGTTAACCCCCTTGTTCCTTTTGTATTGCCCATTCCTAGTACTTCGCTGCACTCTTAGCACTGAGATCTATATTTATTTTTAGGCCCTTGCCCGTTTTGTATGTTTAGGATTATGTTTCCCCTTTGTCCCTTTTGCGCTTTCTATTTTCTATATTATGTGTTTTTCTTGCAGCGTATGCTTTTATGTCTTTGTGCCTTTATTCCCCTTGGATCTTATGATGGTTTTTGTCTATAGATTTGTACGCATGTATACTTTGCTTTTTGTTCTATGTCTGTGTTGATTCCTTATCCTTTTTATGACACACAATCCTACATAAACTTATATTTGAGCACGCATACACGCCGGAGGTCTTCCTCGACGTAGTCTCCCTACTTTCGGGTTTATCATGAGGTAGGGTTAGGATCTTTCTTCATTCCACCTCCCCCATACCCCGCTCTGGCGGGATTGGGTTTGTTGTTGATGTGCTGACGAGCTTTATCGAAATTATGATAAGCTCGTTAACCCATTTTATTTATGGCTTAGTTATGATCTTATTAGCTTCAACTTATATACTCTATAAGTTCATAAGGTAAATAATTATATGAGCTTATAAAAAATTTTGATATGCTTGTAAGCCCATCAAATAAGGGGGTGTTTGTCTAAGATTATTTGATGGGCTTATGAGCTTTATCGAAATTTTGATAAGCTCGTAAGCTCATTTTTTCAATGGCTTATGAGCTCATTAGTTGAACTTTTAGCTTATTAACTTAAGCCATTAAAGAAGAGCTTATGACCTTATTAAAATGTCAACAAGCTTATAAGCCTATCAAATCAGCTGAAAAATATTACCCCCTTGTTATGCTTATTGGTGTTTGACCTTGTGTTTTGAAAGTGGCAGTGTGATATAAGATTTCTGGAATCACGTAACAACTAGAGATAGTGTTTGGATTCGGATAATGTTAGAATCAGTTCTGTTGTTGGTACTTATGAACTGATTATTTGACCCCCGAATAGGGTTTCACGACAGCTAAACACTAGAAACTGATAATCTGCAACGAAAATGCGTAATAGTAGTTTGACTAGTTTCTACAATTACTTGTGAAATACAATGCCAAATACCCTCCTAATACAAAGGCTTGTATGTTGTGGTACTAGTGACCAGAGACGTATTTGCGTTACATGTGATGCGTTTCACAGTACATTAGGCCAGAGAATTCCTAGTTACATTTGAGTTCAAGTTCGATGGAGATAGTTACATGCCTCTTTAAAATTTAGTAATTTGAAATCTAACATGGCAATGGAGACGTGTATTGCAATCCTATGATATTAAGATGTTTTAACCACGATCCTAGTATGCAGAATCAGAACCTAACTTGTTAACAAGCTCATAAGAGCTTATGAGCTTATTAAATATTTCAACAGCTAAACACTAGAAACTGAAAATGTGCCATAAGAGATAGTGTTTGGATTGTATAATGTTAGAATCTGTTTTGTTGTTGGTTCTTATGAACTGATTATTCGAATAGTTAGTTTTACTGACAGCTAAACACTAGAAACTGATAATCTGCAACGATAAAGTGTAATAGTGGTTTCTACAATTACTTGTGAAACGCAATGCCAAACACCCTCCTAATACAAAGGCTTGTATGTTGTAGTGACCAGAAACTAGTATTTGTCTTACATGTGATGCGTTTCAAGTTCGATGGAGATAGTTATATGCCTTTTCAATCATTCTGGAAAGTTGAAATCTAATGTTGCAATGGAGAGATCAAATACTTATTTGGAAATTCTGTAATTAGTATCTTGTAATGCTCTTAGTTGGAGACGTGTGCTTTTAATAGAATGTAGTATTGCAATCCTAAGATATTAAGATGTTTTTAACCGTGCTCCTAGTATGCGACGTTCATTGGTATCTCTGCATTTAAAGATATTCTTTTATATCCCTATGCTATACAAGCTTGATAGTAAGGCAGATTATAGTAAATGGTCATATATGGAGGACAAATATACAGTAACTCCTCGTCAACCATGGTAGAAGGATGCTCTATATTTCGAATGTAAAATTGCAATTATACTCTGGTAGTTTTCTAGCTTCTAATTAGTGTGAGCTCATTTGCAAGCTTTGTGGTGATACCAGTTAAACTAGTCAACTGAAAACCGAAATTAAATATAGGATTCATAAGTCTGAAAAGGTGTAAGCATGAACTAAAACTGCAGTTTCCATATGATCTAACCTTCTGAATAAGAAGTCTCACTGAATTTTAAAAAATCATGGATTCAGGGGCGCTGACCTTTATAGTTTGTTGTTTGGCAGCATATATATTTACGAGGCCAAGAAAGAAAGAAGCAGTGAAAAAAGATAAGAAACACACTAATATTCCGTCTACTCCTGAGATGACAACTGCTCCCGATTCTGAAGGAACTGTCATTACCCCCGGCAATGAACCAGAGAAGTTGCAAGTTCCGGTTCCTGAAAGTCAATGGACAAAACCGTTCAAGTGGTAACTAGAGAAGTTAGCAAATGCCAAACCTATTTTGTAGCATAGACGGATATCATTGCTTGAAAAAGCCGATCATAAAGTCTTCAGTTTTCTTATAGGTTCTCTTTTTTGACCCGCTTACAAGATGATTGTGAAGAATGAGCTGTTTTAACTTTTAACTGTTGCAACATGAAGGCTTAATGTAGTGTTCGTTTGTTATGGATGTTTCCATTGACGATTAGATGAAATTTAATATAGTGATTAGTGACTCTTGTCGAGGAACAAAGTAAAGATAATGACTGTTGGTTTATGTTTTTTTGGTCGAAATCAATGGTCCAGCTCTGTTTTCCATATCGTTTTTACTCATTGTATAAGCATTTTCATTCCCTGGTTTTAGATAAATTATTAGTGAAGTAATTTCTCAATGTTTTTTTTTTTTCCATATTATTCTGTTTTCGCGGACACTTCCTAGAGTTTCAGCTATAATACCTGCTAGTCTGGGTTCATTTTGGATCGACTCCTCAAGGACCAATTCACGCATAGCTTGGTTTTCAGATTAAAAAAAAAAAAAAAAAAAAAAAAAAAAGCTGTCTTAATACTAGGGGTGGCAATTTCTGACCCGACACGAAACCCGACCTGAAACCGACACGAAAATTAACATGTTCGGGTTATGCTAAATAGATTTCGGGTCAGGTTTGGGTCGACCTATCTAACCCGTTTATTAAACATGTCAGGTTCGGGTTGAGAATAAAATAAGCGGGTCGACCCGCCAACCCGTTTAAGATTTTTTTCATAAACTCAAATTATTTATATTTTATTATGCGGGTTAAATGTGTTAAACGGGTCGACCCAATAACCTGTTTAACTCGTGTAATATGCCAACTTTTGTATATAAAAAAGGTTAAATGGGTCAACCAGAAACCCGTTGAACTGATTCAACCCGTTTAACATATTCAACTCGTGTAACCTATTTAACCCGCCAATCCAAGTATATATACGGGTTAAATGGGTTAGGTTCGGGTTATGTCTAAACAGGTTAGGGTTGACATATCTGACCCGATGATTTAAATGGGTCAGGTTTGGGTTGGAATTTTCTGACCCGCCAACCTGACAACCCGAACCCGCCAACCCGAACCTGACCCGAATTGCCACCTACCATGAAGATTATGGTATATTCAACTTGTGGATATAAAAAATGCTCATCATCATCAAACCTTTTTCCATAGTGGTTTAAAAGAAACATACCTTTAACTGTTGAAATTTATCCATTTCACCAATTTTTGGTGAAAGCTAAAGATACGCAATATAGTTTTTCAAAACAGATGATGTACGCAATGAACTTTCAAAATTACCATTGTACGCAAAATACTTTTAAATTTGGAACGATGTACGTAATATGACCGGGAACTAGTAGGTTACCACGTCACAAAATTTGAAAATTGGCAGAAATGGTCCATGTGGCTTGCGTTGACTTTCACCGGTCATCCCTTAACTTTTTTTTTTTTTTTTTTTTCAGTTAAAAAAGTTACAGTAATGGTCCTTATGGTTATTGACTTTCAGATTCAGTACGTTTTTATACTTTTTCCCCCGTTCTCTAACGTTTTTATCCGTTTTTATCCGTTTTTGTCCGTTTTTCTTACGTTTTTATCGGTTTTCATCCGTTTTTGTCCGTTTTTTCTTACCCTTTTTTTAGATTTTTGTCCATTTTTATCAAATTTTCTTACGTTTTGTCTATTTTATTCAGTTTTGCCCGTTTTTGTCCCCATTTTTTTTTTTTTTTTTACATTTTGTCCGTTTTTCTTACATTTTGTCTGTTTTTCTTATGTTTTTGTACTATTTTAACATATTGAAAATTTTTTTCAAAAAGAAAATAATTTTGAAAAAATTTGAAGAAAAAAATTTTCCAAAAAAAAAGTTTGGAATTTTTTCGCAAATTTGAAAAAAAAAATTCCAAAAAAATTTTGAAAAAAAAATTGGAAAATTTTTTTTTCCGTTTTTTCGTAAATCCTTTTTTTTCAAAAAAAAAGAAATTGGAATTTTTTTTCTCTAAATTGTTTTTTTTCGAAATTCTTTTTACAAAAATATTTTTTTCGAAATTTGGACATATTGAAAAAAAAATTTCGAAAATAATTTTTTGTCCAATTTTTTTTTTCAATAGGTCTAAATTTCGAAAAAATTATTTTTGTAAAAAGAATTTCGAAAAAAACAATTTAGAAAAAATAATTCCAATTTCTTTTTTTTTTTTGAAAAAAAAAGTATTTACGAAAAAAATAATTTTGGGATTTTTTTTTTCGGATTTTTTTTTTGGAATATTTTTTTCTATTTTTTTTTCAAAATTTTTTTGGAATTTTTTTTTTCAAATTTGCGAAAAAATTTCAACTTTTTTTTGAATTTTTTTTTTCAAATTTTTTCAAATTTTTTTTCTTTTTGAAAAAAAATTTCAATTTTTTTAATATGTTGAAATAGTATAAAAAAAACAAAAACGTAAGAAAACAAGAAAAATGTAAGAAAAATAGACAAAAATGTAAAAAAAACGGATGAAAACGGGCAAAAACGAATAAAATAGACAAAACGTAAGAAAAATGGATAAAAACGGATAAAAACGTAAGAGAACGGGTGAAAAAGTATAAACGGACTTAATCTGAAAGTCAATGACCATAAGGACCATTACTGTAACTTTTTTAACTGAAAAAAAAGTTAAGGGATGACCGGTGAATGTCAACGCAAGCCACAGGAACCATTTCTGCCAATTTTCAAACTTTGTGACCTGGTAACCTACTAGTCCCGGTCATATTACGTACATCGTTTCAAATTTGAAAGTATTTTGCGTACAATGGTAATTTTCAAAGTTCATTGCGTATATCGTCTGTTTTGAAAAACTATGTTGCGTATCTTTAGCTTTCACTCATTTTTCAATTTTATTATAGTAATCAAAATTTACGTGTTGTCACAAATTATGATCACCCATAGGGTGTTCACAAATCGGGTAATACCCGTAGGAACAGAAAACCGAAATTGTACCCGAACCGAACCTAATTAAATATTCGGTTTTCGGATCTGTTTAATCCAATTTGTATTCTGTTCAATTCGGTTTTCAGTTTTACCCAAGGAACAAATTCAACCAAACTAACCGAACTGAATAAACCGAACAACCTGATAACCGAAGCGGTAAACACCCCTAATCACCCCTTTTGATTTTACAATTCTACATGAGTCTAAGGTTAATATCGCTATGTTTCATGTGTGCTCACGTATAAGTTTAAAGCTGAGCTTATGAGAGTTCAAGTTGCTGATCCACATAATTAATGAGGATTTAAGAGTTGAAGAAGGTGTTTATTTGAAAGCTTGCAAAAGTGCAGTCATTGATGAAGAGCGTTTTCTCAAGCAGAAGGCTAAGATTCTATGGCTGAGTGATGGTGATGCTAACACAAAGTACTTTCACAAAGTTTCGAAGGAAAGAAGAAATAAGGGTAGAATTGAGTATATCGGATCACCTTGTCTCAAACCCCTCATTTGTAAATTATTGAACTTAAATAACACATTTGTAAATTGCACAAAATATAAATTGCAAAAGCAAATTACTAACACCAGATAAGAAAAACTTCAAGTTCACTCACTTTTAACTTGCCATCTGCAGGATTTTGATTTAAAGTTTTTCCTGATTCCATCATATTATGAGTACTCTATAGTCATATCTACAATAGTTCTTGATATGTTATGAATCTTCTTCGCAAGATTATCAATAATGAGCTTAGAGTGGTGTACCCTAAACAAAGGAAATGGCTAAGTCATTTCAGACTCTGCACGTCCTATAAATAGCTTGAACCATGAAGATGTGAGTGTAATAATGCATAACTTAAAAACAGAAAACGGAAAAATACGTGAATGATTATTTAGTTAAAATGTTATAAATTCAAAAATACAAATTATTATATTCCAAACTTACCAAATGATTCAAGAATTCAAAAAACAAAAATTAAAAATTACGTCTTGGGTCGCTGAAGGCTGAATAAGGGGATCGTTATATCACCATAGTACCAACGTAAAAGCCTTAGATAGTTAGCAACATCAACAAATGTGAAATTCGTATTGAAGAGGACAACAAGCTGGCTCAGAAAAACACTTATACGCCTGAATCTGCCAAGGCAAATATGGTTGAGCATGCTTCGTCATCTTCAAAGTCCAATGTCAAAGCTAAAGGCAAAGGAAAAGGAAAGAATGACAAGAAGGGCAAAGGGAAGTCTGATTACCTTGCTCCTAAAGTGGAAATTGTGAAACAGAAGTTCCAAGGGGTGTGCTTCAATTGTGACCAGCCGGGTCACCGTGCTGCTAACTGTAAGATGCCGAAGCAGGTGACTCCACGCCAGGCTAATATGGTGAATGAAGATGTAGACATGATTGCTATGGTGTCTGATGTCATTGCCATGATCTCTGAAGTTAACCTGGTAGGTTCCAACAACAGGGAATGGTGGGTAAATACTAGGGCTACCCGTCATGTGTGTGCTGATAAGAGTATGTTTTACTCTTTCAGAGCGGTTGATAGTGGAGAGAAGCTGTACATGGGCAACTCTGCAACTGCTGAGATCAAGGGCGAAGGAGATGTAATCTTGAAGATGACATCCGAGAAAGAGCTCAAGTTGACTAATGTCTTGTATGTTCCAGAGATTCGCAAGAATCTTGTGTCTGGTTGGCTGTTGAACAAGTTTGGTTTTCGTCTTGTTTTTTAGTTTGATAAGTTTGTTCTGTCTAAGAATCAAATGTATGTTGGTAGGGGATATGCCCTGAATGGTATGTTTAAGCTCAATGTAATGGTTGTTAAGAATGATATCAATAAAATGAATTCTTCTGCTTACTTGATTGAGTCTTCTAATATGTGGCATGACCGTCTTGGACATGTAAATTTTAATTTAATGCGTCGTTTATTTGATTAAATTTAATTGCATACCTAATTTCCATATTGACTCAAAATATAAATGTGAAACTTGTGTTGAAGCCAAACTTACAAGATCATCTTTCAAATCGGTTGAACGAAAAACCGAACCATTTGATATGATACACACTGACATATGTGATTTGAAATCACTACCCACAAAAGGTGGCAATAAGTACTTTATCACGTTTATTGATGATTGTACAAAGTATTGCTATGTTTACTTACTGAAAAGTAAAGATGAAGCTATAGACAAGTTTGTTCCATACAAAAACGAAGTTGAGAATCAACTTTGTAAGAAAATCAAGGTGGTACGAAGTGATAGAGGAGGTGAATATGTGTCTCCATTCGCTGATCTATGTGCAAAACATGGAACTAGACACGAGTTCACTGCTCCCTATTCACCTCAGCAGAACGGTATTGCCGAAAGGAAGAACCGTACCTTGAAAGAAATGGTTAATGCCATGTTGATAAGTTCTGGTCTAAGCCAGGACATGTGGGGGGAAGCCATTCTAACGGCTACTTATCTTTTAAATAAGATACCTCGTAAGGAAAAAGAAGAGACCCCTTAAGAATTATGGATGGGAAGAAAACCATCATATCAGTACTTACGAGTGTGGGGGTGTCTAGCAAAGGTAGCTATACCGACTCCCAAGGCCCAAAAGATTGGACCTAAATTTATGGATTGTATATTCATCGGATATGCTAAGAATAGCAGTGCTTATCGCTTCATTGTACATGATTCGAAAAATCCGGATATACAAAAGGGTACATTAATGGAATCAAGGAATGCTTCATTCTTTGAAACTATATTTCCTTGTTTAATGAAGAAAACTGGAAGTTCATCTAGAATAGATGACGAAGTTGTCCAAGATAAGAGACAACGAGATGATAATGATCTCCAGGATGAGAGACAAGATCAAACTGAGGAAGAAGAGGTTGAACCTAGAAGAAGCAAAAGGGCAAGAACCGAGAAATCATTTGGACCCGATTTTGTTTCTTTTATGGTTGAAAACGAACCTACTTCATACCGAGAAGCGGTTACTTCCTCAGAAGGGCCTCAATGGAAAGAAGCCGTTAAAAGTGAAATAGATTCTATTTTACAAAATCATACTTGGGAGCTCGTGGATTTACCTCCTGGTTGTAAACCACTAGGCTATAAATGGATCTTCAAGAAGAAGATGAAAGCCGATGGCACCATTGACAAGTACAAAGCAAGATTAGTAATCAAAGGATTTAGACAACGAGAAGGTCTTGATTACTTTGATACGTATTCGCCTGTTACGCGAATAACCTCTATTAGGATGATACTTGCTATTGCCGCTTTAAGAAATTTGGAAGTTCACCAAATGGATGTGAAAACGGCATTTCTAAACGGAGATTTAGAAGAAGAAATCTACATGAACCAACCTGAGGGTTTCATGGCTCCTGGACAAAAGAATAAGGTTTGTAGGCTTGTTAAGTCATTATATGGCTTAAAGCAAGCTCCCAAACAATGGCATCAAAAATTTGACCACGCCATGCTAGAGAGTGGATTCAAAATTAATGAATGCGACAGGTGTGTTTATGTCAAAGACAAAATAGTGGATATGTAATCTTGTGTTTATATGTTGATGATATGCTTATCGTTGGCAGTAACGAAAAGATGATCAAATATACTAAAGACATGTTGAAATCAAAGTTTGAAATGAAGGATATGGGTTTGGCTGATGTGATCCTTGGAATAAAGATCATACGAAATCAAAATAGACTTGTGTTAAGTCAAGCACATTATATGGACAAAATTCTTAATACTCATAATGCGGGGTATTCCGGCCTAGCTAGAACTCCAATTGACACCAGTAAGCATCTATCTAAAAATAGAGGCATAGGTGTTTCTCAATTAGAGTATTCAAGAATTATTGGCATGTTAATGTACTTAATGACAGGTACCCGACCTGACTTAGCATATGTTGTTAGCAGGCTAAGTAGGTATACTAGTAACCCAAGCTATGCGCATTGGGCAGCTATGACTAGGGTACTTCACTATTTGAGATACAGTCGCGATTATGGACTGCATTATGATCGATATCCAGTTGTTATCGAAGGATACAGTGATGCAAATTGGATATCTGACATAAAGGATTCTAGATCGACTAGTGGATATGTGTTTACATTAGAAGGAGCGGCTATATCTTGGAAGTCTTCCAAGCAAACTGTTATAGCTAAGTCCACGATGGAATCAGAATTTATCGCGTTAGATAAATGCAGACAAGAGGTGGAATGGCTACGTCAATTCGTAAAGGACATACCAAGGTGGCCTAAACCGGTAATGGCCATTAGTATACATTGTGATAGTCAATCAGCAATTGGCAGAGCTCATAGCATAATGTATAATGGAAAGTCTAGACATATCCGTCGTCGACATAATTCGATACGACAACTACTCTCAACAGGAGTTATCTCAATTGACTATGTAAAGTCAAAGGATAACATCGCGGATCCGCTTACGAAAGGCTTAAGCAGAGAGTTAGTTAGTAAGTCGTTTAAAGGAATGGGAATAAAGCCCTTGAAGGAATGAGTTTCTATGAAGGAAAACCTAACCCAGTTGACGGGAGATCCCAAGATCTGGGTTCAATAGGACAACCTAATCATAGAAATGTGGGGGAAGTCACGTCAATGTGGGGGAGTTACTAAATATTGTAACTTCCTAGTCCATTCCTATAACAAATGTGACTTGTTGAAGGTTAAACACATGACTTTAATGATTTAGGATGAAATCATAAAGCATAATGATTCAAGATGAAATCACAAAACATATGTTTTTAATGATTCAAGATGAAATCACCTATGTGATAGAGAAGTGAGGTCGATTCGAAGGGAATTTTGGGGGGTGCAATTCCTAAGAGCTCTTGCAGAACCAGGCTAGTATTCATGACCATAACGAATACGACTATGAGGACTTGATAATGTCAGGGAGAGTCTTGTGTGAAGTGTAATGTCGTCTACGTAAACAGAGGCTGAGTTTAAGGACATCGCGTCTACTCAGATCTAGGAGACTAAGTGCATCTCACAAGGGAAGGTTCAAAGGGTCACACCTACCTATCCTATGCAGGACTTAACCGCAGAAATTTCACCGAAACTTTCGTGTGTTTTCGACCGATCTCCATTCATGTGGGGGATTGTTGGAAAATTGGTTTTGCAAAATGAGTTTTTGCAAATTTTAGACACTATTTAATATATGTATATGTTATATATATTTATATTTCTTGGTAGCTTTGCGTTCTCTTTGACGAGAGCTTCGCAACGAGCTAAAGAGTGTCAAAAATGGAGTTGGTATGAATGAGATATCGTGTCTCAAAGTGAGGCACTTGAAACACAAAATTTGGAAAAGTGGGAGTATCTCACATCGCCCAAAACAATAAATGAAACCTTGTTTATATAGGAATCTTGATATGAACCTTCAAATTGATCTGTTGGTTTTACTCCAACACCTACGTGCGCGCAGGGGGTGCAGATTTCAGGATTTCTGGGCCAAAATGGGTTCGAAGCTTCTGAACTCATGCGAGCCTGCTCGACCTGCGGACACGAATGCAACTCCGAAGCCTCGCATGCGTGCGTATCTTTTTGCTGCAGATTCGAGTTTCCTTTTTCCAGAATTTTCTGTAAATCTATTTAAGGAATAGATTTGAAACTTGTTAACAGAGTTTACAGAATATATTTTCTGTAAATAAAAGATATGCATATTTTACAGAATATATTTTGTGTAAATAAAAGATATGCATATTACGTTTATAATATAACAGATTTGCATATCGGGTTATTTTTTAGCAATATACTGTCTTGGTGATCAAAACATGTTACGCTATAAAATAAACTATTCCTCATTCAGTTTTGATATACAATACGCATCTCTTTACCAGACGAGTCCAGCAATTCTTCGATCAGAAACGCTCAAGTTTTCCGTGATCATTCAGGCAAGTTGTCTAGTCCGGCTGTACAACAGCTCTGTACGTTGTACCCTGGGAAACAGACGGCGAATCTGTTTTAAGGGAATCGTGTTCAACACGAGCCTCGTACCATTGTCTTTACTGTTTTCATTTAATTATCGATATAGAGTCTGTCTTCTACTTCTACTCAATTCTGTCTGTTATTTATTTACCGTGATTTATTTCTGTTCATTTATTTATTGTAATTATAATCTAATTTTCATAAATAAAGTGTACACCGTTTCCCACAAATATATCTTTTGACTACTGTAACCATAAAATTTGAAGTATTGAAACTGTGTAAGTAAATTCAAATTTCCAATATAACCATAAAGTTCAATGAATGAAGTTTGTCATATGGATTGTTTTTGCTTTCACTTGCATTGAAACTAACCGTATATATATATATCAAATTTTCAGCAAAAACATGATCAAAAAAATTAAAAGAGACAAACTATAATATAAAACACAATCTAAAACATTAATAAGAAACAAACTATACCCCTCGACTGGTAGTCTTCTCCTTTTCAGAAGCCAATTGTTTCCAAAATCCTGCATGATGTTAATTATGGAATGTTTAAAGTTCATTAAATGTTAATTATGTATTTATAGAATGCTTATACATAACCCATTGGGTTCTGTTTAACAAAACCCATATAAATACGCCAAAATAAAAAAATCTAGTTTAGGAATTCTCCCTCGCTTACAATTGAAGCTGTGTACCATTCTCCATCGCTTACAATTGAAGCTATAAATCCAAATATAAATACACCAAACCCTAACAAGAAATCAATCCAATATATCCCTTTGTTTGATTTGAAACCCTAACAACAACAACAACAAGAATGGTACCTTTGATTTTCTTACTTTTATCTGTTTGTTCAGTTTTTATGGGCATGTTTAAGTTTTTTCATAGGTTAACCCTGGGTCATGTTTGAATTGTTTTTGCAGGAGGATTTATGGAAGCAGGCTTTCCCTGTTGGAACAGAGGTATGTAGCAAGCAATCTATTTTTCATTCGGTTTTAGTCTTGTTACATTGTATAGGCTGCATGCTTAATTCTTCTTTATGTTTTTTTAATGACAGTGGGACCAGCTTGATTTCTTATCTGAATACAATTGGAATTTCGAAAATCTTGAAGTGAGTTGCATGCATTCTTGCTAATTATTAGCTATTATATATATAACATGTATATTTTTTAATTTTAACTAACCAAGTTTGAGATGCTTTTCAGGATGCATTCGAAGAGGGGGGTGTATTACATGGGAGGAAAGTCTACCTCTTCACCGTTACAGAACGTAAGAGTCTTAGAATTTTGAAAAGCACTTGTTAACAATTTAGTCACTAATTATAAGGTGGTGTTTATTGCAGCTCAATTGTTTTTTATGAATGGTCAATCGAGAGTAATCTGCGTACCTGTAGTGGTTGCGGTAAGTAGAATATGCTTTTTCCTTTTCCTTTTACTGTTTAGTGGTTATTTTTTTTTTTCAAGTGGCATTCAAAGACTTTTACTTTTTTACGCGCTCAACATATTTTGTGCGCATGTTTAACTTAGCACCTAAACATCTTATATCTGGATAACTAGCCATGATGTTCCCTGCTGTGTATTTATGTGAACTAATCAATTCTATCAATATTTGGTATGATTAAGGTCATTATGACATATATTAACGACAAAGTAACTGAGAAGAACAAGTTTTTCACTCGTATTTATGTGCAAGTATTGCTTTCAAGCACATTTTATATCAAAAATTTGTGTCCAAATTTTCTTGAGCAGGTTGTTTCTCCGTTTCCACCTTCTGATAAGATTGGAATCAACTCTGTACAAAGAGAGGAAGAAATTGTTGATATGAAGCAGATGAAAATGGATTGGGTTCCATATATTCCCTACGGAAAACGGTATTTGTTTCTCATATTCTTGATAGGTTCTAATTATTCTTACTAACTTGTTGCTTGCTTACATTGACGTGGATCTTATTCTTGCAGGGGTGCTTCAGTTGAAAGACTAAATTCTCAAATCTTTATACTAAAATGTGTTCAAAGAAGGTATTTTACGGTGTCAAAAGTTTAGACATTCTGAGCAAAACTCAAGTCTAATAGTTGAGAATTAAGGACCTTGATTACTATTGCACTTCGGTGCTTATTTTTTGTTTTCAAAGTGGTTGATATACTGTCTGATTTTGTGATCCAGGACTGCTTTAAAACGTCTGAAGGTGGATCGTGTCAAGAAGTTTGAATACTGCTTACCATGTGAGTACTTTCATTTTCCGTCCTTTGAGTTAGTTTAATACAGAATCATCCTTGCAATATTATGTTTATACTCTCTAAAAGGCAGAAAGATACTAAAATATGCCATTCGTGTGATTCTAGAAATTAGTCTATGAACACAATGGCCAGAATAATTCACTTTGGCATATTCTAACGTGTCAATATGTAGCTAAACTAGAAACCTGTTCACACATCCTACTTGGTCAAACCTAGACTTACACTAGATTCTTGATTCACAGAACAACATATGCTACCAGTAACTTCTACAGAAAATTCTAGTTGATCCATTGAATCCTTTGGCTCAGGAAATAATAGTTGTCAATTTTGCTAACGGAGTCTAGTTATTGAATGATTTTCGTTTATAGAATTATTTGAGAAACATTTTGCATTGCCAATCACTCAATAATCTGAATATGATCAATCTAAATAGGCTGAAGGCAACCTTGAATCTAAATTTAATGAACACAACCTCTTTAATTATCTTTATTCAAAGATACAGACAGTTGTATTTCTATACTCAAATATGCTTAGTGTTTGCGGCTCAACTCCGCCTCTGACCTCTTCTGACGTGTTCTTAGAATAGACTATCCAACTTGACCATCGTGCCAGCTCTAACTGTCAACTGCTTGAGTTAAGGATCTTTGAGGCTGTTTTTTTTCAGGGTCTATGAGTTTTAGTTTCATTTTTGTTATTAGCATCATCAGAATTCTGAATATTTATACATGACTGTATAACAGGCCAAGGTTTATAAATTGTTTCTTTAATTGCTCAATTAGCCAGTTTAGCCAATTTAGGACCCTTTGTTTAAAAGCATTGACTAAACTTCAATCTATTCTGACTCCAATCTAGGTTTGAATCATACTAAACAGTCTATTTTGGTAATCGAATGTGTATATAACATGGTCATGAGTGTAGTCATATGGTTGTGTTAGTTTTTGTGGCCTGCGGTAGATCAAGTTGGAATGATTGTTTATATCCTTGCAGATTTCTATCACCCCTTTAGGGAAGATGAGACGGAACAAAGTACTGTTGTGGACATCATGTTTCCAGCAGAACCACCTGTAAGTAACTTTTTTGCACTTTTCATATGTTTTGCTTCTTCAAATATGTGTACTTTTCATACATTTTGCTACACAACTTTCTTGTAATAATTCTGTATCATAATTTATCGATAACATAACTTTTGACTTAGGCTAGCACTAATTGCTTTATGTATATTGGCCGAAATTCTATAGGTTGTCTGTGAGTTTGATTGGGAGATGGATGAACTTGAGGTTAGCCATGAGCCCATATTCTCTATTTATTAATTTATTTATTGTTTGTAAGCAACCTTTTGGCTATCTGGTTTTTATGGATAAATTGGCTTCAACCGTGTTACAATTATGAAAACACTTTTAAATCGTTGTAGGAATTCACCAATGAGCGCATTGCTTCAGAGGAGTTGACTGAAGATCAGAAGGATGAATTTAAGGTAATCTACCTTACAAGTAGTCTTTCGTTGGTGGTGGTTGTTTGGGTTTGTGTTTTGAAATTCTTATTTGATAAGTGCAATTTGACAAGGATGCTCTCTTTGTTATTACATTTCCAAAGCAGAAACCTTAATTTTTGTTACTCACTTTTTTACACTTGATTATATGATTACACCCTCTTCACGAATAATATTTTTTTATACAGGAATTTGTCAACGAAAAGGTTCGAGAAGCAAAGAGAGCTAATCGAGAGGTAGCTTTCACAGATTATTTGTTATATTTATGAAATTTGGTTTCAATGTTATCCGAGCTTGGTTTTAGTTTTGTACTATGACATCGTGTAGGCTAGGGAGAAGAGAAAAAAAGCTCGAGAGGAAATGGATCAAAACGCAGTGGCTGCATTTGAGAGCATGAGGTTTTATAAATTCTATCCTGTTGCCACACCTGATGCCCCAGATGTCTCGCACGTCAAGGTTTGATTTTGCTCTTTTTTTATTCAAAACAGTTGTTTACTTTTATGTTTATAATTAGTAAAAACGTGACTCTTTATTTAAGACTATCTTATTAAAAGTCTAGAGTTTTTTGGAACCCGTAACTTAATATATAACTAGTCACTATTGGGAGACAAAATATTGAAGGGTAATTAAGACGCCTAGTCCAAGTGTTGCTTTCAACCGTCATATGCGACACTGGAATGGTATCAAATAATTGGTTTGCATCTTAGTCTTAGGAGTGTGGAAGTAACATAGAAGGTGCTCGTAGCCGGTCACCTATATTTACTAGTTGCTTGTAGCCAAGATCATATATGCATGTTCAATATTGAAGGATATTTTTTAGATATGCGGCTGGAAAACTAATAATTTTGTCTGTATGAGCGGATAGTAGCAGTGCTGTAAAAAGCGGCCTAGGCGGCTACCTAGTGCCAGGTGGCTACCGGCTGCCTTGATTTTACACTAGGCGGCCAAAAAAAAGACCAACGATGGTCACCGGTGGTCAATACATTTTTTTTTTTTTAATTTAAATTAGGTTTTTTATTCAATTGGTCAGATTTTGTTATTAAATGGTGTGAAAGAATAAACTTTGTGATGTAATTGTTGTAGAAGAGAAGAAGAGAAATGAGAGACATGAGACTTGGCTAGAAAAGAAAAAGAAAAATGAGACTTACTTAGAAAAAACCCTATTTTAAATAAGTGAAAGCCTTAATTTACATTTAAAGCCCAACATCCAATCTTTTTTACCCACTTAGCTATCTATGCTAAAATTTATCAATATACATATGATTTTAATATTATATATAGAAAAGTCCAATCTGCGTAGGCCCCGCCTCTGCCGATTACTAGCTAGGCGGTGGTCGACCGCCCGACTAGTGCCTAACGCTTTTTCCAACCATGCATAGTAGAGAGGATAATTCTGTTAATCAAATTCAATCACGACTCCTTTATTTGTCACCATTTAAGGGCATTTTAGAAAATTTGCTGACCTGTTGCAATTTTTCTTTGGCATATAGTTTACCCATCTTTGTTCCTTTCTATTTTAATCATGATTGTTTTGTTGCAGTTTTTATTCATAAATATGTAGTACAAGACTTCGATTAACCATATGTCTTTTTGTTGCAGTCGTCATTCATAAATAGGTATTACGGCAAGGCGCATCAAGTACTCTGAAGTGAATGCTGAGATGGGTGCCTTACGTCTTCTATGCTTCTCAGAATTACCATTTAATGAATGATTGTCATGCCAGACTACACATCCAACTCATACAAGCAAGTTATCAGCTTTCCGTAGCAGTGGTGGTGGTTAAAGAGACTATTTGTAGTTGTAGGAATTTTGTTCATTAAACTCGAATTTTATTACCCACAAGATTCGCTTATTATTGTATTAGACTACGTAGAGCCGTAGGGCGATTGTTTATCCCAATCGCAATTTCAAAACATTATTAACGAGAAATGTGACTTATTTATTAAAATCTGCTTGCTCTTTTTCTATGCCAATTTTTGTTATCATTATGTTTATGATAATACATAATCACTTGTTTATTACCCAATGAGCTTAGATCACTGATTCACAACACAATGATAGTTGCTTATTGGTATCCTTGGTTGCTCTTTCAGATCCATGGGTCTTATCAGTTGCATTTCGACTGCTACTCTCAAAAGGCATGTACAATCTACAAGTGTAGATAGTAATTAAAAAGCAACAATAGTTGGTAATAATACAATCAAAAGTACAAGTATAGTTCATGTGATAAACTATTTGTTCTCTGGCCCCGTTGACATGACCTAAATAAGGCTATTAGAACTGCATTTGTGATTTGAAGAAACCACTAGAACGATTTTGCAATTTACTCTGAAAGTAATTATAATAACCCCTTTGATAGAAAATAAATATTTTAATACGTTAAAAATAGGTCGAGCGATCTACCAAATGACTAAATATGTTGGTATCTAAGTGTCTTCAGAGACAATGAGAAGAGACAAAGAGTGGACTATGAACCTTGTTTCATTGCCGGTACGTCTTCACTCTAAAAGACATCTTCCTGAAGTTTAAAGTTCAGAGCTGGCGGCAAGGTATTGGAAAACCTGATCATGGGATCTGTTTTACTGATTGGTTCGACTTTGTTTTGGTGTACTGCTTCCTAGTTTTTACTTTGAATGGCATTGTTTTGACAGTTCACATCAGGGGCGTGCTCTTTTAGTTTAGACTAGTTTGTTTCTTGTCGTTTTAGACTTTAGTTTACTATTACGCTTATGTGATTAAATAAAGGGCTAATGGCACCGTAATGTATAATACTTGTCACTCACACATTTTATATGTATCAAACAATTTTTTTGCTATTTTATGTACTAAACTTGATTTTATTATATTTTTTGTGTACTTGGCCATCATTATTTTGCTACTATATGTATCATAGTTGTCATAAAGTACACAAAAAAATAATAATAAAATCAAGTTTAATACAGAGAATAGCAAAAACAATTATTCGATACATATAAAAGATGCAAATGAGTATGATTCATTATGGTGTCTTTAGCCCTTAAATAAAGGAAAAAAGCTATAAATGCTTAATATACTTATCAAAATAACTCATTGTACTTTCTCAACTTTTTTAATGTCATTATGCTTAACGTTGTTTCCAGTCGATATCATTATACATATCTTGGCCCACACCTTTTACATGAATTGACGCAAATACCCTTGTCTTCTTCCCTAAACCATTTGATACTTATTTCTCCTTTTCAGCCAACAGTTAGACCCAGTTTTAGACTTACCCTTTGCATCAAAAGCTTGTGGTGAAGATCAAAATCCATCAGGAACATCACAAAGATCCTATGCATCTGCTTCACAAAGTTCTTCATTGAAGGCACAAGAAATGGGTGCTAATGGTTTGGTTCATGAAGATTATATGGAAGAACATGGGTATGTTGAAAGTTTGGGTCACTTTTGAGTCTATTTGCGCAAGCGGTTGTAGCTAATGATCGAAGAGGTGCAAATGATCTACTGAAACAGATACGAGAACATGCTTCACTCAGTGGTGACGGAATGCAAAGATTGGCTCATTAATTTTTTTTAAGTCTTTTTGCATAAGAGAAGAGCGTTTGCATAAGAGATAAGTCTTTTTTTAAGTCTTATTCGGGTTGTGGTGATGATGATCCAAGGGTATTTAAGTCTTTTTGCATAAGAGAAGAGCGTTTGTTAAGCATTATGACAACTATCGTGAAGAAGGTTAAGAAGAATGACAATAAAAAAAAGTATAGCATATAGAATGAGTCATTTTTATAAAGTACATTGAGCATTTATAGCCTTTTTCCTTAAATAAATGGTAAATAGTATTGCATGAATACTGTAAGCATTCTATAGAGTATTATAAAAGAAGGGATTTGCTAATTAAGAAGAGCCCATACACAGAATACAACCATTGGCATCAGCTCATCCACACTTGAGCATTATCATTTGATTTGATTAGCCTAGCCATTAGCGACATGGTATTGGCGAGGACATGTCCTCACCAATGACCTTTAGCCTCGCCGAAGGCCTCAAAATGTCCTCGCCAATTGGGGTTAATGTTGTGCCATGAATTTTCAGAAACGCGCAGTGTTTTGCATAGAGCCGCCATTAAACTTTTTAAAATTTGTCCATGCTTAATTATAAGTATAATTAACCAGTTTCTATCTAAAAAGATTGAAAATGTCAACACTCCATGTTTATGGGCCTGCTTTAAAATATAAAAAAGAATGTCAAATATTGGCTAATAATTAATTCAAGTTGATGGCAAAATAGTAAATTTGATTAATATTGCCTAATGGGCTCCTACTTCATACTTTTGGGCTGTGAGCTAACAATGTAACCAATTTCACGATTAGTATGAACAGAAGGCAGTCGACGATTTCATTAACTTAGTTTCTAGTATATGATTTCTTATTTTATTGGCTAATTAGTTCAATAGTTATTGCTCTTTGGATTTTCATGCAAGGTTTTTCTAGTTATTAACTAAATATTTATGTGTGTTTGTTTAGGTAAGTCTGTTGGTTATTGCTTCTAAGATGCAGTGTCAAACTAACATTCACTTCTGTTGTTGTTGTTGTTGTTGATATTATGTAGGTAGCACAAACAAGAAAAAATTGTTAGCGAAAGTACTGTTTGCGGGGGGATGAAGAAGAAGAACGTAATCATAAAAGAAGATAGGATTTCAGAGCTTCCTGAACTTATTGTTGAAAACATACTATTACGATTGGTTTCTTCTAAAGACCGTGTTCGAGTGAGTGTTTTGTCTAAAAGATGGTGTGCTCTAACCGCTTCTTTCCCTTTTTTTGATTTCAATTTTGATGAGTTTGTCAAAGGTGTGTATGGGACTATTTATCATCATGTTGCCAGGTACTTATTTTACAAGTATGTTGAGCATTCCGTTTCCAGATTTTGTTGCCAGCATAATCTGAAGAATGTCCACACGTTCAAGCTATTTACATTGTTTAAAGATGATGCAGAAGTGGGCATTATTAACAAATGCCTAGGATTAATTCTTGAGAAAGGCCTAAAGGTGTTGGATATAGACATCACTGTAAATGCAAATCTACAAAGTTACCGTCTTCCTATTATACCCTCATCATGTGTCTCATCATTAACATCTTTGACAATGTCTCAACATGTTTTACCTTCCTCTTTGGTGGTTGAGGATGCCAACTTAAATTCATTGAAGGTGTTGCAGCTTAATGAAGTCACTTTAGATCCACTTGTGATTAACAATTTGACCTCTAGGTGTCCTCTTCTTGAGAAACTAATTGTTAAAAATTGCTATGGTGTTAAAAAGTTCTCTGTTTATGGGCCGCTTCAGAATCTTAAAATATTTTGGTTTATCAATAACGAGTTCAATGCAGTTGAGAGAATAGATATCGAAGCTCCAAATCTATATGAATGTCATCTTGCTGTAAGATCGCTCTGCGAAGGTGCAACATCAGTGAACTTAGGTTCATGCAAACAGTTAAGGACGTTGCATTTAGGTGGGTCATTTTTCCTGACATCAATAGGGTTTTCTGAATTTATCAACAACTTCCCCTTCCTTGAAAATTTGTCTTTGTCTCTTGGCTATCAATGCAACAGCCTCATGGTTTCTAGTCCTTCCTTGAGGAAATGTGTGCTATATGGCGAGTGTGATCTGGAAAAGATCGAAATCAATACACCTAATCTGGTCTTATTTAGTTATGGAAATATATGGAACTTACGCAATCCATATAAGTTAGAAAAAATTGTTTCGGGCGAGTCAAATGCACGTATGGAATGTCACATTATCAATGGCGTCGACACTCTTTGGTTCAAGAAATTGAGGCGATTTTTGGAAAGGGCAAATAGATTCAAAGTTGTGAAGCTTGATAACTCTTTTCTCGGAAAGGTAGTTACCCAAATTTGTTCGTTTTTGTGTTTATACTTGCTTGAGAGCAATGATATTATATCAAAACAATTAAGTTACCTTTATGTGTGCCTTGTAGATTTCTGTAGATTTTAATCAACTTAAGGTGACACGGTTGCCACCTTATGAACTCGAGCATGTTGAGCTAAAACTGTTTCTGGAAAAAAGATTGACGGTCTTGGACGGTATACTTTGGTGTTGCCGTCCTCGATCCCTAAGTTTGACATCAAACTTTTCTTTTATGAGTGATAAAAAGCGGAACCATTTCTTGAAGGTAGTATGAGTTACATGCACTTCTACTTCTTCTTTTCTAAAAGATGTTCTTTTTTTTAATGATTAGCAACATGATATGATCTCTATCTATATTCTTTTTTGTTTGTCACAGTTAAATAAATATATTAGTTTAAAATAATTAAGTTGTCTTGTTATTTTATTTACTTTTTACAGTTTATATCTGCGAAGCTACTTCAACAAGAAGATAAAGGCCAAAATAATATTCGAATCGAGTGGTCTTTTCCTTCCAAAGCCGAAACTTACTTCAGTTGGAACTCAATGATGCCAGAATTGCCTGATCATAATAAATTACAAACACTGACCTTCATAAAGGAAGAAGGTCTGTACACTATTGTTCTTTTATCAGCTAATTTTGTATGCATGTATATAACATGTTCTTTTACTTCTTTGAATTCTTGTTAATTATCTGAACAGTTTCCAGGAAGAAGAAAAGAATGAAACCATCAAAGGTTTGCAAATGTTGAGATTACGTGATCCTTTGAATTAAGGAATCGATCAGTGACGATGGAAGTAAATTAAAGTAAAGTACTGGTAAATCTGAATTTCTAGTGATGGCTTCGAATCTGGTGAACAAGTCATGCATGGCTATATATTTGGGAAACTTAGGTTTATTACTGATTGTTTGATGATGTTTGTCTGTTGTGTGATTGATTCGACTTTGTTTTGCTGTACTGCTTTTTAGTTTATACTTTGTGTGGCATTATTTTGACAGTGCACATTAAGGCATGTATGGCCTCCTCTTTTGGTTGTTTCTTGTCGTTTTAAGTTTACCAGTATGCTTATGTGATTGAATAATCGGACTCTCAACTCGTTAAATGCAACAAAGATGTCCACCTTCACTGATATAAATGGTAATATTGCTGAAATACTATAAGCCCACCTATTTTCGATTAAATATACAGTTTCCATCGTACAGATTATTAGAAAAGAATAATAATTATTGTCACATCGCCCATACACAGAAAACAACCACTGGCATCATCTCGTCTACACTTAGTATCACTTTATGTAGACATATACAAATTTGCCGTTTCCTATTAGAACCTCATCATGTGTCTTGTCATTAACATCTTTGACAATTTCAAGGCGCACATGTACCTTCGTCTTTGATAGTTGATGATGCTAACTTTAAGTCTTTAAATGTGTTGCGGTTTTATCTAGTCCCTTTAGATTCACATCTGATCGAGCATTTTCCCACTAGTTGCCCTCTTCCTGTGGAACTAACTGCTAAGTTTTTGCTCTGGTCTTGACAATTTCTGTGCTTATGGGCGGCTTCATAATCTTATAAAATTTTAGGGCAAATGATTGAAAAAGTATCATACTTGCCATCATTTCCTTTTGTGAGTAGCGAACAAAATTTTTTGCTTTTGTGTGTACTTTTCTTTCAAATTTATCATTTTTAGGGTATTTTATAAAAATTTTGGACATTTTTGCCCATCTTAGCTAATAGAAATTTTTTTCCCGAAGGGTAAAAATGTCACATAGTACCCTAAAAAGGATTTGAAAGAAGAGTACCTACAAAAGCAAAAGATTTTGTTCGCTACCTACAAAAAGAAATAGTGGCAAGTATGATACTTTTTCAATCATTTGCCCAAAATTTTATGGCTAGAGATGGTGTTGAAACAACTGCATATATTTTTGTGTTTTTCCTTAGAGCACTCCCAATAATAACACAAGTTAAACTTGAACATCTGTGTCACTAAATTTTATTTATAAAACTAGCTAATGAAAATAAACTACAGCTAATAAAGATTGATGAACATTAAAAAAAAGTGCATGTAACTCTGTTACCTTGACAACACGACACCGTTATTTCTTTATGATCTACAGAATCAAAATCTGATATTAAATTCTTAGGGATCTCGAGGACGGCAACACTCACTACTGCTATATTTTATGGCCTCCAATTCCAGCTCAACATGCTGAGTTCATAAGGTTGCGACTGAGTAACCTTTAGTTGCTCAAATTCTATAGGAGCAGACTACAAGATACAAATAAAGTTAACTTGACTTTTAGAATATAATCTCCTTTAAAGATTAACGTATTACTATATGACTTGCTCATTGCTGTTACGTTATATTTTTGTAACCCCAAGGGTAATATCATCTAAATTATCGAATTGATTATTTATTGATGTATTTATTAGGAAAAAAGCTATAAATTCATAAGGTACTTTACAAAAAAACTCATTATGCTCTATCTACTTCACTTATTGTCATAATCAATAACCGTTTTCATTTTATTCGGTTATTTTTTGTCCGTTTTTATCCGTTTTCGTAAATCGTCCATTTTTATCCGTTTTCATTTTAATATCTCCGGATAAAAACAGATAAAAAAGGATAAAAACCGTTTTGACGTGGATAATAAAAACGGTTTTTATATGTTTTTATCCGGCAGATTAAAATGAAAACGGATAAAAATAGACGATTTACGAAAACCGATAAAAACGGACAGAAAATAACCAAATAAAATGAAAACGGTTATGTATTATGACAATAAGTGAATTAGATAGAGCATAATGAGTTTTTTTGTAAAGTGAATTTATAGTTTTTTTCCTATTTATTATGTTATGCTTAAAAGCAAGTTAAATCATTATATGTCGTTAAACTAATTGCTTAATGGGCTTCTAACTCATACTTTTGGGCTGTGAGCTCACAATAAAAAGAAGAACCGGCATTACGATTACTTTGGAGCTTTTGTTTTTTGGTTTTTCAAGAAAAAGGTTTTAACGAGACTACAACCATTGTTAATTCAGGTTTGAATTTCATCTTAAACTTTTTGTGTTTTTGCGTTTCTAATTGTCAAACTTTTGTATTTTTGTGTGTAGTTGATGATTATTTGTTGAATGTGTAATTATCATGGTTACCAAAGATCTCTGCGAGTTAGGTTATTCTTAATCTTGCTCTACCGATAGTTAGTAGCCTTGTACATGGATCGCTATTAGACTATAACCGGAACTTACACGCACCTATTTGAAGAAGACCATTCAGACTTAGTTGGTATTGTATGTCTATGTAAGTTTTTACATGTTAGGGTTAGGATGATTACATTTTTTCAGTAAAGAGGATTACTGACATTATGGATAAAACAATGAACACCTTCATGTATCCGACATACCGGAGAACATGAATAAACAAAAAATAAACCAAACGCGAGACAAAACAAATAAACCATAACTCCCAAGACACGGCTCAATTTTTTTGATGGTTGGTACGTAGCATGACCATTTGCATTAGTTTCCTTGAATTTTAGGTTTAGATGGCGGACCAGAAAACCTATTTTACCTTAGCTTAACTGCCATCAATTAATACTTGATTCATAAACAATCATTTATAGTTTGGGAGTGTTAAATCTAGTTTGCTAACGTCCAGGCTAGGGTACTTGCCATCAATATATTACACGAGTAGATGCACTCCCTTGAAGCTGTAAAACGATCTAAAGATAGTGTATAACTAAACCTACTAGAAATTGGGTATTAAGTGACGTGTTAGATTCGTGTTATATGTGTCCTAGAAATTTTAAAATCAAACTATGCCTTTTATTTCATTAGTAAGTTAGCAATTCAATATGATATAAGACATACAAATAGAAAAATGCCTTTTATTTCATTACTTGTAAAAATGTAACATTCTAAGTGCAACGTAACCCCAGTCTGTTAGAAGCTTAGTTCTGTTAAAAAAATGTCATTGTTCTACAGCTTAGTATTTATTATTATGTAGGTAGCACAAGCAGAATTTTATAGTTAGCTAAAGTGTCTGTGAGTGGTATAAATCGTAGCTAGTGATTTTTTTTGAAGGGAGATGAAGAAGCGGAACGTGAAAACGAAAGAAGATACAACTGACAGGATATCAGAGCTTCCTGAATGCATTATTGAAAACATACTATTACGATTGGATCATCCTAAAGAGCGTGTTCGAGTGAGTGTATTGTCTAAAAAATGGTTTGCTCTAACTGCTTCATTACCCGTGTTAGAATTCAACAGCAGAGATTTCTGGAAAGACTATGGGTTCTATTCTAGTGATGTCAGGGACAGTTTTTACAAGTATATTGAGCATACAGTTTCAAGATTTTGCCAACAGCAAAATGTGATGAATGCACAAACATTTAAAGTTTGTATAGTGTCCAGGACTATTGCAGAATTAAAGATCATTGACGCATGCCTTGAATTAATTCTTCTGAAAGGCGTGAAGGCATTGGAGATTATGATCGACGGAAGTACGTACCGTCTCCCTGATTTTCTCACATCTGCCTCGTCATTAACATCTTTGAAAGTATCTCGTTGTATGTTACCTTCGTCCTTGATTGTTGATGTTGCCAACTTCAAGTTTTTGAAGGTCTTACAGCTTAATTATGTCCCTTTGGATCCACTTGTGATCAAGCATTTGACGGCTAGTTGCCCTCTTCTGGAGGAATTAATTGTTAAATATTGCTATGGTTTTAAGAAATTATGTGTTTATGGGCGGCTTCAGAATCTTAAAAAAGCTCACTTTTTTTATAATTATGAAAGTGAATTTGAGAGAATAGATATCGAAGCTCCAAATCTCTATGAATTTCAACTTTGTGGATGGTACGTGAAAGGGAGAGGTGCAACATCTGTGAACTTGGGTTTATGCAAACAGTTAAGGACCTTGCTTTTACGTGGACCTATTTTCCCGACATCAGCCGGGCTTTCTGACTTTTTATCCAACTTCCCCATCCTTGAAAATTTGTTTTTGTGTCTTGACAGTAGATGCAACAGCCTCGTGATTTCTAGTCCTTTCTTGAGGATATTTGAGCTATATGACACGTGTGATCTGGATGAGATTGATATCAATACAACTAATATGCATTTATTTGGTTATGCAAATGCACGGATTGATAGAAATTCAAACCAGATAATTAAAATTGATCCGGGTGAGTCGAATGCACGTATGGAATGTCACATTATCAATCACGTTGACACTCTTTGGTTCCAGAAATTGAGGGGATTTTTGGAAAAGTCGGGTAGATTCAAAGTTTTGAATCTTGATAGCTGTATTTGCGGAAAGGTAGTTACCCAAATCATTTGTTTTGTTTTGTTTTTTTTTTTCTTACTCGGAAGCAATGATATAATAACATAAAAATTGCGTCAATTTTATGTGTGTCTCGTAGATTTCTGTAGATTTTGAGCAACTAAAAGCGATTCAATTGCCACCTTATGAACTTGAGCATGTTAAGCTTAAGCTAGCAGAATGGAAAAAAAAATATTTGGCGGTCGTAGACGGTATACTCTGGTGTTGCCGTCCTCGATCTCTAAGTTTGACATCAAATTTTTCTTCCATAAGTGATAAACAACGGAGCCATATCTTGAAGGTAGTAACAATTACATGCATGTTAAATATTTATATCATATTATGTTTGTTGTTCTTTTATTCTTTTTCGATGTCAAGGCTTAATAGAGACACTATTTTTTACAGTTTATATCTGCGAAACTACTTCAACAAGAAGATCAAGGCACCGCTAATATTCGAATCGAGTGGTCTATTCCTTCCAAAGCCAACATCTACTTCAGTTGGACACTGATGCTAGATGTACGTTATCATAAACAACAAACGCTGACCTTTATAAAGGAAGAAGGTCCGTCCACTATTGTTCTCTTTTATCATCTAATTTTGTATGTATGTATATGAAGGCTCCGGTTCCATTGAGAAGGTTTTTATTTTGAGAAGATTGAGAAATCTTCGTTTGAGCAAACTGATTCATGTTTTTTATTTGATTCACAAGTAAACATCATTTTATGGTGAATTAAATCTATAAATCACAAATTTGAATCACAAATCATTGTTAAAATCGAGTTATGATGATGATTCATTAAATTTGTACAGATGATTCAGTATTCTACATATATCGCAAAATTGAGAGATTTTTAACATTGATTCGAATTTTTTTTACACATTTTAAATTTTAATCACATTAAAATGAGTTTTACGCTTGAAAAACATGAATCAAAGTTAAAAATTTATCGTTTTTGAAAACCTTCTCAATCTTCTCAAAATAAAAACCTTCTCAATCGATCCGGATTCTATATGACATGCATGTTCTTTTACTTCTTTGAATTCTTGTTAATTATCTGAACAGTTTCCAGGAAGAAGAAGAGAAGGAAACCATCAAACGTCTCCAAATGTTGAGATTGCTTGATCCTTTGAACTGAGAAATCCTTCAATATAAGACGATGGAAGTAATTTAAAGTAAAGTACTAGTAAATTTGAATTTCTAGTGATGATCCGAAATCTATGATTGTGTCGTGGCTATCTATCTAGGAAGCTTTAGTTTTATTACTGATTGTTAGATGATGTTCGTGTGTTGGGTGATTGATTCAACTTTGTTTTTTCTGTACTGCTATTGTGTTTATACCTTGGGTGGCATTATTTTAACAGTGCACATCAGGGCATATGGCCTGCATGCTCTTCTGGTTTAGCTTCAGTTGTTTCTTTTAATTTTTTATTTTACTAGGACGCTTATGTGATTGATCGAATAATCACACTCGTAACTCGTTAAATGCAACAAATTATAAGTATATACTTTCACTGAACAGATAAAACATCACTACTCAATGTGACAATTATCATTATAATAGTTGTCGCATTGAGTAGTAAATACTTACATAAAACATCAACACAGAAAGAGCCCGTACATACAACACAACCATTGGTATCAGCTCGTACACACCGAGACATTTCAGAAAATCAAAGCCATGTGTTATTTGTTTAGATTGCAATCATATGAAACGCTGATGGCTCCACACTACAATTTGATTGCCTTGCCATTAAGTTTTCGGAAACAGGGCCTGTTTGCATAGAGTCGCAGCCACCTAGCTCTTTTGAGCAAAATACCCTTTCACTAGGAACACCTTGTTCACTGTTTATGTGTCTGGTTCAAGATTCATCGACATGATATCATCTTATTTCATTATGTAAATGCATTTTTTTTAATAGAATTCACTTTTTAATGAATTTGTATGTAATGCATAAAAGCGAAGTATGAAACTAGAAGCCAAAAGATGAAAAATGAAATAACGGGGTGTTTGGTTAAGCTTATTTGATGGCTTAGGAGATATGTTGAGATTGTGATCCGCTCGTAAACTCATTCTTTACAAGGGGTTATGAGCTTATTATAGCTTGAACATATATTCTATATAAGTTCATAAGGTAAATGAGTCTATATGCGCTTATCAAAATGTCGATAGGCTCGTAAGCCCATCAAATAAGGGGTGTTTGTCTAAGCTTATTACATCTATGCTGCATTTTGACAGTTTTCGTTAAAATTTAAGAACGGTTTGTGGCATTTTCCTTTAAAAAATATGTGAAGGTTTTCTCAGTATCTTGATCCGAAAATGATTTAGAAAGTGAGTTGTAGTGATAACTTGTACAATATGCTCCTTGAAGACTCCACTTTTAGGGAAATTATGGGACTATCCCTAATTCGTTTTCTGGAGTTGATTTGAGTGCTTATAGTTTGTTGCACAATGCGTGTGAGTCAGGTTTGCATGTCCTGTAATACAACTTGTGTTGATGAGACTAAGGAAAATGAATGTATAGGTGCACCCAACAGATATGTCTATGTACAACAAGAATTTGTGACTCACATTCTTTTCTTTTTACATAATTAAAGTTATGTATAACTTTTTAATATATTAACTAGTTATAATGCCCGTGCAAGCACGAGGTTTTTTCAAATTTATTTAGTAATGTATCTTTATCTATTAATGAACAAATAGTTTATTTTTTGCATCAATAATTCATGTAAACTCGTAGTTTAATTTTATTTTGGAGTATTGATGGTTGTGTTATCATGTTACTGTTGTAACTTCAACTATTAAAAAATTTTAAAGGTATTTGTAGAATATAAAGAACTCTGATATAAAATATTAGATTTATTAACTTTTAAATTTTAATTATAAATTTTAAACGTAAGCACATTTATTTATAAATTTATATTTTCTTATAATTTTGTTTGTTTGACTAAAACTATATTCAACGCATTTGGTTGATATAAATCCATACCAAGATTTCTATTGTTATAACTGAAATTTTTTAATTTTTTAAAACTAAAAAAGTATTATTAGTATTTTTTTTATTGCGATAATCCAAAATATAATTTTGAAACTATACTTTAGTCTTAGGAAGTAGTGTAGTTTTGCGGTTTTTTTGTACCGTAAGTTTTGTTTCACTGAAGTCGTTGTCTTGACTATGCTCTTTTTTAATTTTGTCATTTTAGATCCGGCTGAGTATCGCCTATTTCGGCCAAGACTAACCGGAATAGCCAGTTCTAAACTGTATTTAACTGGTTCTTGGTCGTAAGAGCCGGTTAGATTTGGGTAAGAACCGGCTATTCCGGTCAAGAAAAAGTTAGATCACACTAATAAACGGCTATTTCGGCAAGAACTGGTTAGATCAAGCTAATAACTGGCTATTCCGACCAAGAACCAGTTAGACCCAGCTAAGAACCGGTAATTTTGGCCAAGTCTCGGTTAGATTAGGCTGAGAAACGGCTATTCTGTCTAAGAACCATTTTGATCAGGCTAATAACTGGCTATTCAGACGAAGAACCAGTTAGATCATGCTATGAACCGACTATTCTGGCTAAGAACGAGTTATATCCGGCTAAGAACCAGCTATTCCAGCTAAGAACCAGTTAGATCAGGCTAAGAACCAGTTACGCCGGTCAAGAACCAGTTAGATCCGCCTAATAACCAACTATTCCGGCCGAGAACCAGTTAGATCTGGCTAAGCCCACCTATTTTCGATTAAATATACAGTTTCCATCCTACAGATTATTAGAAAAGAATAATAATTATTGTCACATCGAGTAGTAATGCTTTCAAAAAACATCAACACAGAAGAGTAGCCCATACACAGAATACAACCACTAGAATCATCTCGTCTACACTTAGTATCACTTTATGTAGACATATACAAATTTACCGTTTTCCTATTAGACCCTCATCATGTGTCTCGTCAATAACATCTTTAAAAATATCTAGGCGCGCATGTACCTTCGTCTTTGATAGTTGATGATGCTAGCTTTAAGTCTTTGAATGTGTTGCGGTTTTATCTAGTCCCTTTAGATTCACATCTGATAGAGCATTTTCCCGCTAGTTGCCCTCTTCCTATGGAACTAACTGTTAATTTTTTGCTCTGGTCTTGACAATTTCTGTGTTTATGCATGGCTTCATAATCTTATAAATTTTTATGGCTAGAGATGGTGTTGAAACAACTGCATCTATTTATTTATTTTTCCTTACTACAACAACAACTGTGACACTAATTCTCATATATAAACTGTATAAAAGAAACAAAACAAGACAATTTTTTATTTATAAAACTAGCTAATGAAAATAAATTAAACTACAGCTAATAAAGAATAATGAACATTAAAAAAAAGTGCATGTAACTCTGTTACCTTGACAACACGACACCGATATTAAATTCTTAGGGATCGAGGATGGCAAATATTTTATGGCCTCCAATTCTAGCTCAACATGCTGAGATCATAAGGTTGCGACTGAGTTACCTTTAGTTGCTCAAATTCTATAGGAGCAGACTACAAGATACAGATAAAGTTAACTTGACTTTTAGAATATAATCTCCTTTAAAGATTAACGTAATATATGACTTGCTCATCTAAATTATCGAATTGATTATCTTATATTAATCTATATCTATACTACTTATAATGCACGAAGGCACTTCACTCTTAATTTTAAGACGTACAAGAAATTAAGCATGGTTTACAACACTTTAATGCACCTAATTTTCAGAATTACAACAAAGTAAGCATATTGTACAACAAAATAAAGCGTGGTGTCATTTTAAGACCAAAATTATATCAAACAACATTAATGCTATTAAAAACACCCCTTCACCAAAAATTACAACCATTTAAGCACAATGTACAATAGCTGCAACCAATTTTCAGATATACAACAAAATAATCATAGTGTACAACAAAATAAGCATGACGTAATTTTCAGACTTACAAAATTAATGCTATTAAAGTGGTCAATGTTATTAATGACTATAATGACTACTACTTACAAGAAAATAAACATAGCGTACAACACTTTAATGCACATAATTTTCAGACGTACAAGACAAGAAGCATAGTGTACAACAAAACACCACATTAATGCTATTTAATGTAGTCAATTATTTAACTGGTCAATAAATACAATTAATACAGTTATTAAAACACCCCTTACATAAGAAATACAAATTATCAAGCATATTGTACAACCAAATTAAACACAATTCCTGCATTAAATTTAACTACTACAAATAATAAAGCACATTATACAAATATTCAAGCCCAAACGGGCAACGGGTCAAATGGGCTTGAGCCCGAATGGGCGCGAACAAAACGGGCTCGAGCCCGAGCAGACACGGGCCAACGGGTTCAAGCCCGAACGGGCACGGGCTATACGAAATTCTTGATATCCGTAAATTTATTGTTAAAAATAACATAATAAACTAAAATACACTATTAATCGAAATTTTTTATTTCAGGGTACCCGCCGCTGCAATGCGCGGGTACCCTGCTAGTACCTTATAATGCATTTAGGCTATTCTATAATTAGAAGCCTCAAAAATTCAGACTTTTTTACTTGCTTATTATGAAAATATTTGTACTAATTTGGCACTCAATATGTTACAACTGAAAATTTAAGGGTAATTATAGGCAGCTTATTTTATGGCTTGAAAATTAAATGCATTTTATGTTCAAATTTGCTATTAAGTCAATAATGAGATATAACCGGCCATTTACACCCAATTATCACAAATTAAATAGGGACTTGTAACAGCCATCGTTACTCTCTCCAAACTTAAATTCACACATCCAACCTACTCCCGAGCCTGCCATATATATAAAACCCCGATTACCACAAACAATACACATTTACAAATAAAACAAAAACACACGCATAAACCCGTAGGATCTCAAATCCTCTCTACTCACGTCACTCCCAACTTACAAACAAATCATGAACCACGACTCAAAATAGAAAATAAAAAGAACCAATATCTCATGTTTCTTTCGTTATTCATAAGTGATTAAGACCATTAAAAATCACATCAAATCGAAAGAAACTCATCACTATTCTTTAACAATAAACAAAGATATCAAAACAACATCACCTACCCGAGACCTCATACGAGATCTTGAAGCCAAAAGAGTTAAATCAAATTGGTTTCACGTGTTTGTTTCTGTTCGTAAATGGTTCTTTGTATATGGTTCGGCTATGGATTAAAGGAAAAAGGCAATTGGTTGTTGTGTTTATTTGAAGAGTGTATGATGAAGTTGTAGACATGTGTTAACTGTTGGAGAGTTTGTGTTTTTGTTTTTTGTAGTGGTGGGAGAGTATTTTGGAGGAAGGACAAATAAGGGGGCGTGTCATATAAGATTAGTTTGTAAAAAACGTTTAGGGTAGAGATATATCTCTTAATGATTTAGGCCTACAATACATTTTTGGGCCTAATCAAACATGGGTCGGTTATCCTAATATAACATGGGACGAAATTTGTGTTAAGTTGGACTTTAATTTACTTTTTGAGATTGGGCCGAGAACTAACAAACTAAGATTGGATTTATTATTTTGACATAATAAGGTGTTAGTATTTTAATAAAATTGGCAGCTAATGATGCATGTTAATAGTTGGCATATTTGTGTTTATGCAAAATTACATTTTATTTGTAGTGACGTCTATCTTTAATTTATGTTTTAAAGATGCTATTTATGTTATTCTTTTTAATTCGGACCTTATGTTTATTTAGATATGAAATATTTTGCAATGCTATTTCTTATAGTTATTTAAAAAGTTGTCATTTATTCGTAAAGTTATTGTTAGAAAAAATGTATTAATGAAAAACATTTGTTCGCAAAAAAATTTAGTCACGGGTACCCGCCGCTGCATTGCGCGGGTACCCTGCTAGTACCTTATAATGCATTTAGGACTATTCTATAATTAGAAGGTTTAAAAATGCAGACTTTTTTACTTGCTTATTATGGAAATATATGTGTTTTGCTAAATTAATACATACACACATGGTAGCTTAAAAGTTCAGCAAATACTTATAACATTCATTTACATTTATTAGCCTATTTAATCTATCATTGTAACAGCATCTGATAATTATTAGAAACTTGTAACGGCTGAAAATCACTTGCCTAATTATTAAAAATATGTAACCGCACTCCACATATAAATCCACACAAACCATTCATATCTCTCATACACAATTTAACCAAACCAAGGTGAGTAATCCCTGTCATGTTGTTGATTATAGACCAATTGCATGCTGCAATGTGATCTATAAATGTATAAGTAAAATTCTCACTGAAAGGATCAAGAGTGGTCTGCAAAAGCTTGTTAATCTGAATCAAAGTGCATTTATTCAAGGGAGAGTAATCCAAGACAACATTCTTATCACTCAAGAACTCCTAAAAGGGTATGATAGGAAAAGTGGGCCTAGTAGATGTTGCTTAAAGATTGATATTGCTAAAGCATATGATACAGTGGACTGGAAATTTCTCAAAAAGATTCTGATTCAGTTTGGGTTTCATGATAAAATGGTCAACTGGATTATGACATGTGTAACCACTGCTAAATTCACTATTAACATTAATGGAGAAAGGAGAGGTTATTTCAAGAATGGGAGAGGTTTGAGACAATGTGATCATATATCACCTTATCTGTTTACTTTGGTTATGGAAGTGCTCACTCTTCTTATGTCCAAGAATGTGGAACTTAATGGTAAATTCAGATACCATGTGGGGTGTAAAGAAATAAAGTTAACACATCTGTGTTTTGCTGGTGATCTCTTGGTGGTTTGCAAAGGTAATGTGGAATCAATAAAAACTGTGAAAAAGGCCTTATTTGAGTTTAGTAGCATATCTGGTCTACTCCCTAACATGAGCAAAAGCACCATTTTTTTGGCAATGTCAAAACTGATGTGGCTAATGAAATCCTTCAGATTCTTCCATTCACTGTTGGTAAGCTACCAGTCAAGTATTTGGGAGTTCCATTGATTTCCAAGAAACTTGGGGCTAAAGAATGTAAGAAGTTAGTTGATAAAGTTAGGAACAAAGTGAATGATTGGAAGAATAAGTACTTATCTTATGCCGGAAGATTACAACTAATAGCATATGTGTTGTCCTCTTTGAACACTTACTGGGCTGCTGTATTCTTAATTCCTAAAACAGTTGTTAATGATATTGATAGAGTATTAAAAGGTTTTTTATGGTGTAAAGGGGAATTGAGAAAAGGGAAGGCAAAAATAGCTTGGACTTCTGTTTGCAGTCCTAAGAGTGAAGGTGTGATGTGTCTCGCGACTACTAGTTTTAAATTTATAACAAGGATTACCGAATTAAGCTAAGAACACACGGGCAAGTATGACCCTTTCGTATGTAGTTAGTTTTGGTTGGTAAGCCGAGGTCGCTCACTAGGATTTGGGTGTTTTCAATTGTGAAGAATCTATGTAATAACAAGTAACACGAAAGTGGTAAATGGTTGTCACGTCCCAAAATACCATATATGCAACAATGTAACACGAAAATAATAATAAAGCGAATTCAGATGATTAAAACTACACTTGCTTAAACTAGTTTCTTATCCTTGATTAGTATGATTGTGTTAACCTCTTCTTAACATGTTGGTTATGATAATTAGTTGGTGTACTAATCTATTGTTCTTACAAGTTAAACTTTGATCAAGAGTTTAGTTTATAAAAACAAGCATTAAGTCTAACCAATCAATTCAAGATCAATTCAAGTTGCATAAGTTTACTTTCATAAACTTAAACACAAAAACATCTGTTTGTTTCATCAAATTACTTAAGAAATGGTCAATACAAAAGGTAACCGATTATAGACAAAAGGTTACAATTGATTGTAAACAACTAATCTTACGACCTTTTAGATGTTTCCAATCAATCCAACTTGATAATCAAAAAGCGTTCTTATTACAACCACACTTTAGTTTCTTTGTTTAACCAAGAATAATGGGTAAAAACAATCATCCATAGACAAAATGATTATAACTAGTTGAATAACAATAAGTTCTTTCGACCTCTACGATTACTATCAACTAGTCAAACTTGATTAACAAATGCCACTATGAAACTTTAGCACAATTGGATCTTAGAATCAACTTGAAATTGAATTAAAACATGTTAACACAATCATAAACTAATCATACGATAATCAAGATCATTTAAGCAAGTGCATAAAGAAACTAGCCACTCATAGCAATCATAAACATAAACTCAGAACTTTGAACATTAAAAAACATGATTAAAGGTCTTACAATGATTGAAATGAGATTACAAATGATGTAGTAATGATGCCTCAAGTATTGGTGATGACTTCTTGATGGTTTGACCTCCAAATGATGACTTCTTGGACCTCCAAAGTTTCCTGGAACTTAATGGACGAATTTAGGCTTTAAGAGAGAGTAGTGGTGGTAAGATAGGTGTGAGAGAAGATCTCTCAAGTTGTGGTGCATGAAATGAGGTTGCAAAGGCCTCTATTTATACTAGAACCAAGGCCTAGGGTATTAAATGCTCAACTTGGCCTCCAAGGAGTTTGGAAGGGACTAGAAACTGAGTGGGAAGGACCTAGAATCGTTTGGAACAAGTTTGGAACCTTAGTGATGAAGAAATGGCTGTACCAGGCCTCCCAACCGAATCGGTTGGTCTCCAACCGGATCGGTTGGTCTACTTGACCATTCTCCAACCGGATCCGGTTGCGGGGCTCGACCGAACGGTTGGAGCAAGTTGGCAGAAAATGACAAAAACCAAAGTTTTAGATCTTTCTCTTAGCTTTCCGTGGCCGCAAACCGAGGGTCAAACGGAGTCCGTATGCAAAAGTTATGGCCAAAATGGTGAAGGTGTGTCGGGAACAACGAGGCTTCGAATATTTCTTCGTTTTAGCTTCTTATCTTCATTTCTTTCTCGTTTTCCTTCTTGAACTTTATTCTTGAGTCTTTGGACCACTAACTTGATGAATTTATCTTCTCGAATATACTCCGCAAGTCTTTCTTTTGTCGGGAATTCTTCATATATGGAGAAATCTTCGTATTTTACTTCTTTTACCGTCTTTTTCTCCACTTTCCTGTACTTGGCTACAAATGAACTAGCAAACGCACTTTTGTACGATTAAGCATCAAAAGCATATGATTATAACCAAATAACACACATAAAAGCACGGATAACGCTACTAAAAACATGCATAATTTGAGCGTTATCAAATTCCCCCACACTTAAAATTTGCTTGCCCTCAAGCAAATCTAAGAAAAGAAAAATTTAACTACATACCAAAGCATGTAAAATTGGCCCAAAAATTTTGAATCTAAAAACTAGTTTCGTTTTTCCATTTAACTCCCCCCCCCCCCCCACACACACACACACTTAAGTTAAGCATTATCCTCAATATGAAAAATAAACTTCAAAGCATGTAAGATAGGGAAAATAAAATAAAAGAGAAACAAAACTTCCCAGGCCGAAGAAATAGCGGTCGAACTCCATATGATAAAATGCTACGCATAAGCTAGCATAAGCTTGTGAGAACAATCGATTTCAAATCCAAGCATCCTCCTCCATCACCTGCTGCAATTATTCAAACAAAACAAAACAAACAAAACACACAAGATGCAAGTAATAATAAACACTATTAGCATGTAACACCCCCACACTTAAAAATTTTCCAGTTTTGAAAAGATTTATGCAAAAAGGGTGTACATGTTTATTTAAAACAAACAAACAATTAAAAGCACGGGTTTCCTCCCGAGAAGCGCTTAATTTATTAATGAGTCATTAGCTAGACTCTTCCCCGGGTTAGGATACTTTGACAATACGGTTCAAATGGGGAGTTTTAGTTCTTAAACGTTGAGGGTATGGGATCTTTGGTTTGTACTTCACAAGTGATGGAAATACATTTGATTCTTTTGGTTTGGCCATGTGATATTCCTTCTTGATTTCATTAGAAATGAGGACAGTTGGTGGATCTTTTTTATTTTTCAGAGGATCATCGGACTTTCCACTCCCAGTGAATACGGCATCCACATTCTCAAGGTGAGATGTAGGAGGTGGCTTAGTCCTACCATTTTGATTTAAAGAAACTGGATTTTGTGGCTCAGACCATTCATCTATCTTTCTTTCCAGTTCTCCATTCCAGTTGCCACTGGTTTTGTTGAACTTCTCATCACCAACATGATTTGGAAATAAATTGCATTCAGAACCTTTTAATTGAGTCATTGGGATATGCATGGTGCAATCCTCAAGAAAAGGTGACACGGTTGGTGAGTTAGACATGATTTGGTTCGGATTTTGCGTTGTTGGAATGTGCTCGGTCTCGTCCTCTTCGATAAATTCAACCTCACTCTTATCGTTCTCGTTTCGAATTAAGGGTGGTGTGTAGACAAATTCATGTCTCGAGTTGGTATTTGTGGTGTAAGGAAGAGATTCAACATGATGGACTTCCTGCTCCTCACTTAATCTTTCTACCCTCCTCTCCAAGTCTTGGATTATCGCTTGTTGGTTCCTTCTTCCTTGATCGACTTTACGTTCCAATTCAACCAACAGATTCGTTATATTCTCGTTGGCTTTCGCTTGACTGGCCATCCACTCTCTCATCATCTTCTCCGGCGAGGTTTTAGGTGTATTGAAATGTTGTGATGGATGTGGTATTGTATTCCATGGTTGATATCGAGGATAGTTTTGGGTTGGGTTATGGTATGAATAGGAGTATGAATTTCTGAAATTCTGATCATGATATCTTCCGGGATATCCTTCATGTTGAACTTGGTTCGCTTCCATAGGACCACACATCGGCATGTCATCCTCAGCATCGCGGTTTGAAGCGTGGTGATTATTTCGCAGTTCCATCATCTCTCTCCATATGCTTATGAATTGGGCATCGATGTTTGTGGAAAGAGCTTCCAATTTCTCGATCAATAAGGCATGATCGGTATTGATGTTGCTTCCACCGGCGGAAAAACGATATTCGGATTGGAATCGTTTTGGGAATTTTCTGAGAAATCGAGCTTGAGTTGGACCTTGTCCTCAAGGATTTTGAAAGCTTCGTTTGGAGTTTTGTAGAGGAAGATTCCTCCGGCGTCGAGATTTCCTCGAGTTGGATCGTCTAAACCGTGATAGAATGTTTGAATTATCGCTCCTTTGGTTAGACCGTGTCCATGACAAGTGCGAAGCATATCTTTCATACGGAGCCAAGCGTCAACGAGAGTTTCATGATCGATTTGGTGAAAGTTGTGAATGTCATTTAGGAGACGTTTAAACTTAGTGGGAGAAAAGTATTGGCTAATAAAAGCTTCTCTCATCTCTTCCCACGTAGTAATCGTTCCTTCACTTAATTCGTTCAACCAAATCTTGGCTTCTCCGGTTAATGAGAAAGGAAAAGTCCTCAATTTAAGCACTTCCTTTTGATTTTCACCATATTGGAATAGGCTACTAATCTCAAGAAAATCGGCTATGTGTCGGTGAGGATCATATCGGATTCTCCCATCAAATTGATTCTCCCGAATCATTTGCATGTGGGTACCCTTGATATGGAAATTAGTGCGAAGAGGGCGTTGAATAATAGCGGAACTAGGTGTTGGTGCAACGGTCCTAGTGCTTGACCACATGGGTTGGTCATCGGGATCAATGACGATTATGGTAGGGGAATCGGGTGGAGGTTTGACTTTCTCTTCGAATATGTCGATAACGACAAAGAGTTCCTCGATGAACGGTGGTTTCGGATAAGGTTCGGGTTTAGTCCTCTCTTTGATTTGACGTTTAAGCTCGTAGAGTGGACTAACGAGTTGATCACTCCAAGAGTGTGAGTTTATAAAAACCCAAAGCGTTTCACAAAATATTTTAAAAAGAAAAAATAAAAAGATAAAAATAATGAAAACGAACATGAAGAAAAATCTTTTTGTATTTTTTTTTTCCTTTAGAAAAATGACTTATAAGAAATAAACTAAATAACTCTAAGACCTTTTTTTTTTTTTTTTTTTTACTTAAAAAGAAAACTAGTTATGACTTTTTTTTTCTTTTCCCAAGAGTTCATGGTAGATCCGTTGAAACGCACAAAGAAGCGGAGAAGCAGGTCAGCGCGAAGCATATTAAAAACCAAACTTCTTTAGGGAATCAGGGAGACCCGCCTTATACCTCTCACACAGTTTGTTTCCAATGGGTGATCCTTACTTTCGAGGGAATTTTTTTTTAATTAAATAATCTACCAAACAAACAAACAAGAAAAAACACAAATTTTTTATTTTGACAGAATGGTGAAACCGATCGGCTGGGATTCCATCCGATCCGGTTGGATTTGGTTTCGATGTCTAGCCGAATCGGTTACAGGGACGTACCGATCGGCTGGACGAACTGGGTAAGAAAATGATTTTTTTCGCAAGCAAAGACGGCACAACTAGGGAATGATTAAAGCACAGATTCAAAGCACACAAAAACACAAACAAATCCCCGGCAGCGGCGCCAAAAACTTGATGTGTCTCGCGACTACTAGTTTTAAATTTATAACAAGGATTACCGAATTAAGCTAAAAACACACGGGCAAGTATGACCCTTTCGTATGTAGTTAGTTTTGGTTGGTAAGTCGAGGTCGTTCACTAGGATTTGAGTGTTTTCAATTGTGAAGAATCTATGTAATAACAAGTAACACGAAAGTGGTAAATGGTTGTCACGTCCCAAAATACCATATAAGCAACAATGTAACACGAAAATAATAATAAAGCGAATTCAGATGATTAAAACTACACTTGCTTAAACTAGTTTCTTATCCTTGATTAGTATGATTGTGTTAACCTCTTCTTAACATGTTGGTTATGATAATTAGTTGTTGTACTAATCTATTGTTCTTACAAGTTAAACTTTGATCAAGAGTTTAGTTTATAAAAACAAGCATTACGTCTAACCAATCAATTCAAGATCAATTCAAGTTTCATAAGTTTACTTTCATAAACTTAAACACAAAAACATCCGTTTGTTTCATCAAATTGCTTAAGAAATGGTCAATACAAAAGGTAACCGATTATAGACAAAAGGTTACAATTGATTGTAAACAACTAATCTTACGACCTTTTAGATGTTTCCAATCAATCCAACTTGATAATCAAAAAGCGTTCTTATTACAACCACACTTTAGTTTCTTTGTTTAACCAATAATAATGGGTAAAAACAATCATCCATGGACAAAATGATTATAACTAGTTGAATAACAATAAGTTCTTTCGACCTCTACGATTACTATCAACTAGTCAAACTTGATTAACAAATGCTACTATGAAACTTTAGCACAATTGGATCTTAGAATCAACTTGAAATTGAATTAAAACATGTTAACACAATCATAAACTAATCATACGATAATCAACATCATTTAAGCAAGTGCATAAAGAAACTAGCCACTCATAGCAATCATAAACATAAACTCAGAACTTTGAACATTAGAAAACATGATTAAAGGTCTTACAATGATTGAAATGAGATTACAAATGATGTAGTAATGATGCCTCAAGTATTGGTGATGACTTCTTGATGGTTTGACCTCCAAATGATGACTTCTTGGACCTGCAAAGTTTCCTGGAACTTAATGGACGAATTTAGGCTTTGAGAGAGAGTAGTGGTGGTAAGATAGGTGTGAGAGAAGATCTCTCAAGTTGTGGTGCTTGAAATGAGGATGCAAAGGCCTCTATTTATACTAGAACCAAGGCCTAGGGTATTAAATGCTCAACTTGGCCTCCAAGGAGTTTGGAAGGGACTAAAAACTGAGTGGGAAGGACCTAGAATCGTTTGGAACAAGTTTGGAACCTTAGTGATGAAGAAATGGCTGTACCAGGCCTCCCAACCGAATCGGTTGGTCTCCAACCGGATCGGTTGGTCTACTTGACCATTCTCCAACCGGATCCGGTTGCGGGGCTCGACCGAACGTTTGGAGCAAGTTGGCAGTAAATGACAAAAACAAAAGTTGTAGATCTTTCTCTTAGCTTTCCGTGGCCGTGAACCGGGGGTCAAACGGAGTCCGTATGCAAAAGTTATGGCCAAAATGGTGAACGTGTGTCGGGAACAACGAGGCTTCGAATATTTCTTCGTTTTAGCTTCTTATCTTCATTTCTTTCTCTTTTTCCTTCTTGAACTTTATTATTGAGTCTTTGGACCACTAACTTGATGAATTTATCTTTTCGAATATACTCCGCAAGTCTTTCTTTTGTCGGGAATTCTTCATATATGGAGAAATCTTCGTATTTTACTTCTTTTACCGTCTTTTTCTCCACTTTCCTGTACTTGGCTACAAATGAACTAGCAAATGCACTTTTGTACGATTAAGCATCAAAAGCATATGATTATAACCAAATAACACACATAAAAGCACGGATAACGCTACTAAAAACATGCACAATTTGAGCGTTATCAAGGTGGTTTAGGCCTGAGATTGCTAGGAACTTGGAATGAAGCTCTTTTGATTAAAAATTTATGGAGCATAGCTATTGGGAAAGAATCTCTTTGGGTGAAATGGGTCAATATAGTGAAGCTAAAAGGGAAAAGTATTTGGGAGGTGCAAAAGAGGTATAATGACAGCTGGATTTGGAAGACTATTCTTGATTTGAGAGAAAAGGTCAAAGATAATATTTGCAATGTCAATGGGCAAATAGTATGGAAGACTACTAATGGGAAGGTAATGGAGTATTCCACTAAAGCTGTGTTTGAGGATCTAAGCCACCCAAGGAACATAGTTAATTGCCATAAAGTGGTTTGGTTCTCTCAGGGAAATCCTAGAATGGCATTCATTTTGTGGATGGCTATGAGGGGAAGATTGCAGACTCAAGATAAGATAAGTGTGTGGAAAACTGACACTGATATGAAATGTTTATTATGTAAGGAGGTCCCTGATTCCCATAATCATCTTTTCTTTGAGTGTGATTATTCAAAGAGTATTTGGAGTAGCCTCAAATTGAAAATGAATCAAGATGGGATGACTGATACATGGGATAGAATTGTGGTTCAGTATGCTAATAGCCCTTGTGATAACACAATTAAAAGTGTCCTTTCAAGGATTGTGCTAGCTACAACAGTGTATTACATCTGGAAGGAAAGGAGTACTAGAATGTTTACTGATGAGAAAATGGAGGTGGATGTATTGAGGAAGTTGATAATTGAGAAAATTAAACTGCAACTAATTACTTTGAAAGTGAAAAAGTCAGCACAAGTTTTGAAGATTGCTAAAGATTGGGAAGTGGATTTGAGTATGGATATGCAGAAAGCATAATAATGACTAATGATGCCTGCTCAATTGTTTGTCCAACTTAAAAACTTATATGGTTTTGGGTTGATCCTGAATGACAAGGATGTTTGTTTCGTGGTCATTTAGGATTGCAGAGGGCCTTGTAACTTGGCCTTGAGAACCTTTCTATGTATAACCATTCTGTATTGAAGTGGATGGGTAGTATCACTTCTCTACTTGATTGGTTGTGCATAGTCAAAGGCCCACTTAAGGTCATAAAGTAAGTTGCCTGCTTCTTGGTGGAGTGCCAACCAGATGATGCCTGTTCTATAGCTTCTTAAGTCCACTGTGAGGATGTAGTTGCAATGGTCCTTAAGACAGTTATGGAATGGGAAATGTAGTCTAGGTGGGATGTATCCTTGGGTAAGTCCAGTCATATGAGTGATGCCAGTTTTGGAAATGTAGCTCTTTGGCTGTGGATCCCCAATGGAACAGGAGTTTTACACACTATCTTGATGAAGCCTTCTACAAGAGCCTCTAACTGTACTAGCAACTAGGTAGGGTGTTTCTAAGTAGGAAATGTAGTCAAGGTGTGTGGTTTCTCCATGGTTGCCTAGTGCTAGTATATTGGTTCACTGCTTATATGCTAGACTAGAAGAATGGTGAATGTATGTAGCTTGTATTCTGTTTTAGCTATATTGTTGTTTCTCTGATTTCAGTCTCAATGAGATATGTCCATTTGATGACTTTTTATATTGGTTGTAAGTGTTATAAGCCTGCTTATGTTATAATAAAATCATTCACCTTTTCAGAGAAAAAAAAAATCTGGTATTGATACAGAATAAAAAGTAAAAAGCAACAACCACGCACAAAAATAAGCCCACCACATATTTGCTTTTCTTTCATTTGTCTCCACGTTTTTTTTTTCTATAACCTAAAACACACCATCTGCGGATTTATGTTTCCGCTGCTAAGGATACTTACTAGAATATCACTGGTCCAAGATAAACCGAAAAAAAAGGAGAAGTGACAAGAGTAGTAACACCATAACAAAACAACGAAGAGACGAGAGCAGTAACATCGTAACAAAAACAACTACTCCGTATAACCAACAACAACATCACTATCAAACGACACAACCAATACCCTCACAATAACTCTTCAACACTCATCTACATCTAACCTCAAACAAGACTCGAAAAAAAGAGAGAAAGAAAACAGCAAAGATCTCGGGTTAAAACACATCATAGATCTCTACACAAAACGAAAATAATACATGCACCTACCCGAGACCCGTGTATAGGATCTTGAAGCTAAAATCACTAATATTCTTTGTGGGAACTGAACAAGTGTTTGTATTGTTTTTGGTTCGGACTAGGTAAGAAAAGTGTTATATTAAATTTGTTGGGAGAACTGTGTGTAGGCGATTATCAAGAGGGTGAGATATTTTTTTTAGTGGTTGCCAATGGTTATAAGAAATTAGGGTAACTATTGCTAAGATTTTGAGTTATTTAACAAGTTTGGACATTTGGGTTTTTGTTGGTTTCTTGTTGGGCTAAGTGATATTTTCTTCATTGGATATCATATCCGGAATTTGGCTTATATATATATTACATAGTATTGTAAAACATTTGGCTTTTCTATAAAAAGGATAGACTAACTTTTATTTGGATTTGAAATATTTTGCCTTGTTTATTTTAATTAAAAGTTATCATTTATTCGTAAAGTTACTGTTAAAAAAAACGTATAAATGAGAAACTTTGCTCGCCACAAAATTAGTTATCGGGTACCCGCCGCCGCATTGCGCGGGTACCCTTCTAGTTATTATTGATGTATTTATTATGTTATGCTTAAAAGCAAGTTAAATCATTATATGTCGTTAAACTTGCTTAATGGGCTTCTAACTCATACTTTTGGGCTATGAGCTCACAATAAAAAGAAGAACCGGCATTACGATTACGTTGGAGCTTTTGTTTTTTGGTTTTTCAAGAAAAAGGTTTTAACGAGACTACAACCATTGTTAATTCAGGTTTGAATTTTCATCTTACTGACAACTTTTTGTGTTTTTGTGTTTATAATTGTCAAACTTTTGTGTTTTTGTGTTTAGTTGATGATTATTTGTTGAATGTGTAATTATCATGGTTACCAAGGATCTCTGCGAGTTAGCTAGGTTATTCTTAATCTTGCTCTACCGATAGTTAGTAGCCTTGTACATGGATCGCTATTAGACTATAACCGGAACTTACACGCACCTATTTGAAGAAGACCATTCAGACTTAGTTGGTATTGTATTGTCTATGTAAGTTTTTACATGTTAGGGTTAGGACGATTACAATTTTTTTTTCAGTAAAGAGGGTTACCGACATTATGGATAAAACAATGAACACCTATACATGTATCCGGGATAAAACAATGAACACCTACATGTATCCGACATACCGGAGAACATTTAATACTTGATTCGTATACAATCATTTATAGTTAGGGAGTGTTAAATCTAGTTTGCTAACGTCCAGGGTACTTGCCATCACTATATTACACGAGTAGATACACTCCCTTGAAGCTGTAAAACTCACATCTAAAGATAGTGTATAACTAAACCTAATAGAAATTGGGTATTAAGTGACGTGTTAGATTCGTGTTATATGTGTCCTAGAAATTTTAAAATCAAACTATGCCTTTTATTTCATTAGTAAGTTAGCAATTCAATATGATATAAGACATACAAATAGAAAAATGCCATTTATTTCATTACTTGTAAAAATGTAACATTCTAAGTGCAACGTATAACCCCAGTCTGTTAGAAGCTTGGTTCTGTTAAAAAAATGTCATTGTTCTACTGCTTAGTATTTATTATTATGTAGGTAGCACAAGGAGAATTTTTATAGTTAGCTAAAGTGTCTATGAGTGGTAAAAATCGTAGCCAGTTAATTTTTTTGAAGGGAGATGAAGAAGCGGAAAGTGAAAACGAAAGAAGATACAACTGACAGGATATCAGAGCTTCCTGAATGCATTATTGAAAACGTACTATTACGATTGGATCATCCTAAAGAGCGTGTTCGAGTGAGTGTATTGTCTAAAAAATGGTTTGCTCTAACTGCTTCTTTACCCGTGTTAGAATTCAATATCAATGATTTTGGGATAGACTATAGAGACTGTTTTTACAAGTATATTGAGCGTACAGTCTCCAGATTTTGCCTGCAGCAAAATGTGATGAATGCACACACATTTAAAGTCTCTACATTGTCCGCAACTATTGCAGAATTCAAGATCATTGACGCATGCCTTGAATCAATTCTTCTGAAAGGTGTTAAGGCATTGGAAATTAGGTACTGGGGAAGTACGTGCCGTCTGCCTGATAGACTCACATCTGCCTCGTCATTAACATCTTTGAAAGTATATCGTTGTATATTACCTTCGTCCTTGATGGTTGAGGTTGCCAACTTCAAGTCTTTGAAGGTCTTACAGCTTAATAATGTCCGTTTAGATCCACTTGTGATCGAGCATTTGACGGCTAGTTGCCCTCTTCTCGAGGAATTAATTGTTGAATTTTGCAATGGTTGTAAGAAATTCTGTGTGTATGGCCGGCTTCAGAATCTTAAAAAAGCTCACTTTTTCTATAATAAAGGTGAAAATGGTTTTGAGAGAATAGAAATTGAAGCTCCAAATCTCTGTGAATTTCAACTTTGTGTAAGCTACGTGGAAGGGAGAGGTGCAACATCTGTGAACTTGGGTTTATGCAAACTGTTAAGGACCTTGCTTTTACGTGGACATATTTTCCCGACATCAGCCGGGCTTTCTGACTTTTTATCCAACTTCCCCATCCTTGAAAATTTGTTTTTGTATCATGTCAGTAGATGCAACAGCCTCGTGATTTCTAGTCCTTTCTTGAGGATATTTGAGCTATATGACACGTGTGATCTGGATGAGATTGATATCGATACAACTAATCTGTTTTTATTTAGTTATGCAAATGCACGGATTTATAGAAATTCAAACCAGATAATTAAAATTGATCCGGATGAGTCGAATGCACGTATGGAATGTCTCATTATCAATCACGTTGACACTCTTTGGTTCCAGAAATTGAGGGGATTTTTGGAAAAGTCAAATAGATTCAAAGTTTTGAATCTTTGTTACAATATTCGCGGAAAGGTAGTTACCCAAATCTTTTTTTTGTTTTTTGTTTATTGTTACTCGCAAGCAATGATATAAATTACGTCAATTGTATGCGTGTCTTGTAGATTTCTGAAGATTTTGAGCAGCTAAAAGTGATTCAGTTGCCGCCTTATGAACTTGAGCATGTTAAGCTAGAACGGTGGGGATTGTATGAATTCTCGGTCGTGGACAAAATACTCTGGTGTTGCCGTCCTCGGTCTCTAAGTTTGACATCAAATTTTTCTTCCATAATCTATAAAGAACGTAGCTATATCTTAAAGGTAGTAATAATTACATGCATTTTAATATTTATATCATATTATGTTTGTTGTTCTTTTATAGTTTATATTTATATTCTTTTTCTATGTCAAGGCTTAATAGCAGAGACATTATTTTTACAGTTTATATCTGCGAAGCTACTTCAACAAGAAGATAAAGGCCAAACTAATATTCGAATCGAGTGGTCTTTTCCTTCCAAAGACAAGATCTACTTCAGTTGGAAGTCAATGATGCCAGAATTACGTTATCATAATAAACAAACGCTAACTTTTATAAAGGAAGAACGTCCGTATAGTATTGTTCTCTTTTATCATCTAATTTTGTATGCATGTATATGACATGCATGTTCTCTTACTTTTTTGAATTCTTGTTAATTATCTGAACAGTTGCCAGGTAGAAGAAAGGAAGGAAAGCGTTAAAGGTTCCAAATGTTGACATTGCGTGATCCTTTGAACTGAGAAATAATCCTTCAATATACGACGATGAAAGTAATTTAAGGTAAAGTACTAGTAAATTTGAATTTCTAGTCATGGTCCATAATCTATGACTTGTCGTGGCTAGTACTTTTGAATTTGAATTTCTATGTTGTACTGCTTTTGGTGGCATTATTTTGACAGTGCACGTACATCAGGGCATATGGCCTGCTCTTCTGGTTTAGATTCAGTTGTTTCTCTTTGTTTTTAGTTCACTAGTACGCTTATGTGATTTATCAAATTATCAGACTTGTAACTCGTTAAATGCAACAATTATTAAGTGTCTACTTTCATTGAACAAAAATAACATTATACTACTCAAAGTGACAATTATCATTATAATGGTTGCCATGTTTGAGTAAATACTTCCAAAAAAACATTAACACAGAAGGAGCCATTAAATACAACACAACCATTGGCATTGCTCGTCCACAGCGAGACATTCCACAAAATCAAAGCCACTTGTTATTTGTTTAGATTCCGATCATATGACACGCAGATGGCTCCACACTACAAGTTGATTGCCTTGCCATTAGGTTTTCGGAAAAGGGGCTGTTTGCATAGCGTCGCAGCCACCTAGCTCTTGTGAGCAAAATACCCCTTTCACAAGGAATACCTTGTTCACTGTTTATGTGTCTGGTTCAAGATTTATCGACATGATATCATCTTATTTCATTATGTAAATGCATTTTTTTTTAATAGAATTCACTTTTTAATGAATTTGTATGTAATGCATAAAAGCGAAGTATTAAACTAGAAGCCAAAAGATGAAAATTGAAATAACGGGGTGTTTGGTTAAGCTTATTTGATGGCTTAGGAGATATGTTGAGATTGTGATCCGCTCGTAAACTCATTCTTTACAAGGGGTTATGAGCTTATTATAGCTTGAACATATATTCTATATAAGTTCATAAGGTAAATGAGTTTATGAGCTTATCAAAATGTCGATAGGCTCGTAAGCCCATCAAATAAGGGGTGTTTGTCTAAGCTTATTACATCTATGCTGCATTTTGACAGTTTTCGTTAAAATTTAAGAACGGTTTGTGGCATTTTCTTTTAAAAAATATGTGAAGGTTTTCTCAGTATCTTGATCCGAAAATGATTTAGAAAGTGAGTTGTAGTGATAACTTGTACAATTTGCTCCTTGAAGATTCCACTTTTAGCGAAATTGTGGGACTATCCCTAATTCGTATTCTGGAGTTGATTTGCGTGCTTATAATTTGTTGCATAATGCCTGTGAGTCAGGTTTGCATGTCCTGTAATTCAACTTGTGTTGATGAGACTAAGGAAAATGAATGTAAAGGTGCACCCAACAGATATGTCTATGTACAACAAGAATTTTGACTCACATTCTTTTCTTTTTACATAATTAAAGTTATATATAACTTTTTAATATATTAACTAGTTATAATGCCCGTGCAAGCACGAGGTTTTTTCAAATTTATTTAGTAATGTATCTTTATCTATTAATGAACAAATAGTTTATTTTTTGCATCAATAATTCATGTAAACTCGTAGTTTAATTTTATTTTGGAGTATTGATGGTTGTGTTATCATGTTACTGTTGTAACTTCAACTATTAAAACATTTTAAAGGTATTTGTAGAATATAAAGAACTCTGATATAAAATATTAGATTTATTAACTTTTAAATTTTAATTATAAATTTTAAACGTAAGCACATTTATTTATAAATTTATATTTTCTTATAATTTTGTTTGTTTGACTAAAACTATATTCAACGCATTTGGTTGATATAAATCCATACCAAGATTTCTATTGTTATAACTGAAATTTTTTAATTTTTTAAAACTAAAAAAGTATTATTAGTATTTTTTTATTGCGATAATCCAAAATATAATTTTGAAACTATACTTTAGTCTTAGGAAGTAGTGTAGTTTTGCGGTTTTTTTGTACCTTAAGTTTTGTTTCGCTGAAGTCATTGTCTTGACTATACTCTTTTTTAATTTTGTCATTTTAATATCCACTTCATCTTGTCATTTTGATATCCACTCATCTCTCTATATCTTTTTTCCTTACAACATTTTCAAATCTACTCATCTCTACAAAACTCTATCTCTATGTCAATCCGGCTTCCATCACTCGAACTCATCTTCATCTCGTCTTGTTTCCTTTTTATAATTTTTGGATCTTGTAATTGTAATAAGGTATTTTTCTTTTTGTAATTGTAAGTATTGAATACATAATGCACAATCTTTTTGTAATTGTAAGTATTGAATACATAAGTATTGAATCATTTTCAAATCTACTCATCTCTACAAAACTCCATCTCGATTAGATTCGGCTAAGAAACGTCTATTTCGGCTAAGACCCTGTTAGATTAGGCTAAGAACCGTCTATTCCGCCTAATAACCACTAAGATCCGGTGAAGAACCGGGTATTAGGGCCAAGAACCAATTAGATCAGGCTAAGAACCACCTATTATGGCCAAGAACCACTTAGATCCGGCTGAGTATCGCCTATTTCGGCCAAGACTAACCGGAATAGCCAGTTCTAAACCGTATTTAACTGGTTCTTGGTCGTAAGAGCCGGTTAGATTTGGGTAAGAACCGGCTATTCCGGTCAAGAAAAAGTTAGATCACACTAATAAACGGCTATTTCGGGCAAGAACTGGTTAGATCAAGCTAATAACCGGCTATTCCGACCAAGAACCAGTTAGACCCAGCTAAGAACCGGTAATTTTGGCCAAGTCTCGGTTAGATTAGGCTGAGAAACGGCTATTCTGTCTAAGAACCATTTTGATCAGGCTAATAACTGGCTATTCAGACGAAGAACCAGTTAGATCATGCTATGAACCGACTATTCTGGCTAAGAACCAGTTATATCCGGCTAAGAACCAGTTTCCATCCTACAGATTATTAGAAAAGAATAATAATTATTGTCACATCGAGTAGTAATGCTTTCAAAAAACATCAACACAGAAGAGTAGCCCATACACAGAATACAACCACTGGAATCATCTCGTCTACACTTAGTATCACTTTATGTAGACATATACAAATTTACCGTTTTCCTATTAGACCCTCATCATGTGTCTCGTCAATAACATCTTTGAAAATTTCTAGGCGCGCATGTACCTTCGTCTTTGATAGTTGATGATGCTAACTTTAAGTCTTTGAATGTGTTACGGTTTTATCTAGTCCCTTTATATTCACATCTGATAGAGCATTTTCCCGCTAATTGCCCTCTTCCTGTGGAACTAACTGTTAAGTTTTTGCTCTGGTCTTGACAATTTCTGTGTTTATGCATGGCTTCATAATCTTATAAAATATTATGGCTAGCGATGGTGTTGAAACAACTGCATCTATTTTTGTGTTTTTCCTTACTACAACAACTGTGACACTATTTTTTTTTTAAAACTAGCTAATGAAAATAAACTACAGCTAATAAAGAATAATGAACATTAAAAAAAGTGCATGTAACTCTGTTACCTTGACAACACGACACCGTTAGTTCTTTATGATCTACAGAATCAAAATCCGATATTAAATTCTTAGGGATCTCGAGGAGGGAAACACCAAAGTACACCACCCACGACTGCTATATTTTATGGCCTCCAATTCCAGCTCAACATGCTGAGTTCATAAGGTTGCGACTGAGTAACCTTTAGTTGCTCAAATTCTATAGGAGCAGACTACAAGATACAAATAAAGTTAACTTGACTTTTAGAATATAATCTCCTTTAAAGATTAACGTATTACTATATGACTTGCTCATTGCTGTTACGTTATATTTTTGTAACCCCAAGGGTAATATCATCTAAATTATCGAATTGATTATTTATTGATGTATTTATTAGGAAAAAAGCTATAAATTCATAACGTACTTTACAAAAAAACTCATTATGCTCTATCTACTTCACTTATTGTCATAATCAATAACCGTTTTCATTTTATTCGGTTATTTTTTGTCCGTTTTTATCCGTTTTCGTAAATCGTCCATTTTTATCCGTTTTCATTTTAATATCTCCGGATAAAAACAGATAAAAACGGATAGAAACCGTTTGGACGTGGATAATAAAAACTGTTTTTATCCGTTTTTATCTGTTTTTATCCGGCAGATTAAAATGAAAACGGATAAAAATGGACGATTTACGAAAACCGATAAAAACGGAAAGAAAATAACCGAATAAAATGAAAACGGTTATGTATTATGACAATAAGTGAAGTAGATAGAGCATAATGAGTTTTTTTGTAAAGTGAATTTATAGTTTTTTTTCCTATTTATTATGTTATGCTTAAAAGCAAATTAAATCATTATACAGTATGTCGTTAAACTTGCTTAATGGGCTTCTAACTCATACTTTTGGGCTGTGAGCTCACAATAAAAAGAAGAACCGGCATTACGATTATCAAACTTTTTGTTTTTTGGTTTTTCAAGAAAAAGGTTTTAACGAGACTACAACCATTGTTAATTCAGGTTTGAATTTTCATCTTACTGACAACTTTTTGTGTTTTTGGGTTTATAATTGTCAAACTTTTGTGTTTTTGTGTTTAGTTGATGATTATTTGTTGAATGTGTAATTATCATGGTTACCAAGGATCTCTGCGAGTTAGGTTATTCTTAATCTTGCTCTACCGATAGTTATTAGCCTTGTACATGGATCGCTATTAGACTATAACCGGAACTTGCACGCACCTATTTGAAGAAGACCATTCAAACTTAGTTGGTATTGTATGTCTATGTAAGTTTTTACATGTTAGGGTTAGGATGATTACATTTTTTTCAGTAAAGAGGATTACCCACATTATGGATAAAACAGTGAACACCTACATGTATCCGACATACCGGAGAACATGAATAAACAAAAAATAAACCAAACGCGAGGCAACACAAATAAACCATAACTCCCAAGACACGGCTCAATTTTTTTGATGGTTGGTACGTAGCATGACCATTTGCATTAGTTTCCTTGAATTATAGGTTTAGATGACGGACCAGAAAACCTATTTTACCTTAGCTTAACTGCCATCATTTAATACTTGATTCGTATACAATCATTTATAGTTAGGGAGTGTTAAATCTAGTTTGCTAACGTCCAGGGTACTTGCCATCACTATATTACACGAGTAGATACACTCCCTTGAAGCTGTAAAACTCACATCTAAAGATAGTGTATAACTAAACCTAATAGAAATTGGGTATTAAGTGACGTGTTAGATTGGTGTTATATGTGTCCTAGAAATTTTAAAATCACACCATGCCTTTTATTTCATTAGTAAGTTAGCAATTCAATAAGATATAAGACATACAAATAGAAAAATGCCTTTTATTTCATTACTTGTAAAAATGGAACATTTTAAGTGCAACGTAACCCCAGTCTGTTAGAAGCTTAGTTCTGTTAAAAAATGTCATTGTTCTACAGCTTAGTATTTATTAATTACTACGTATTATGTAGGTAAAAATCGTAGCTAGTGAATTATTTTGAAGGGAGATGAAGAAGCGGAACGTGAAAACGAAAGAAGATACAACTGACAGGATATCAGAGCTTCATGCATTATTGAAAACATACTATTACGATTGGATCATCCTAAAGAGCGTGTTCGAGTGACTGTATTGTCTAAAAAATGGTTTGCTTTAACTGCTTCTTTACCCGTGTTAGAATTCAATATCGATGATTTTGGGATAGACTATAGAGACAGTTTTTACAAGTATATTGAGCATACAGTTTCCAGATTTTGCCAACAGCAAAATGTGATGAATGCACAAACATTTAAAGTTTGTACAGTGTCCAGGACTATTGCAGAATTAAAAATCATTGACGCATGCCTTGAATTAATTCTTCTGAAAGGCGTGAAGGCGTTGGAATTTATGATCGAGGGAGGTACTTACCGTCTCCCTGATTTTCTCACATCTGCCTCGTCATTAACATCTTTGAAAGTATCTCATTGTAAGTTACCTTCGTCCTTGATTGTTGATGTTGCCAACTTCAAGTCTTTGAAGGTCTTACAGCTTAATAATGTCCGTTTAGATCCACTTGTGATCGAGCATTTGACGGCGTTGCCCTCTTCTGGAGGAATTAATTGTTAAATATTGCTATGGTTTTAAGAAATTATGTGTTTATGGGCGGCTTCAGAATCTTAAAAAAGCTCACTTTTTTTATAATGGTGAAACTGAATTTGAGAGAATAGATTTCGAAGCTCCAAATCTCTATGAATTTCAACTTTGTGGATGGTACGTGAAAGGGAGAGGTGCAACATCTGTGAACTTGGGTTTATGCAAACAGTTAAGGACCTTGCTTTTACGTGGACATATTGTCCCGACATCAGCCGGGCTTTCTTTCTTTTTATCCAACTTCCCCATCCTTGAAAATTTGTTTTTGTGTCTTGTCAGTAGATGCAACAGCCTCGCGATTTCTAGTCCTTTCTTGAGGATATTTGAGCTATATGACACGTGTGATCTGGAAGAGATTGATATCAATACAACTAATCTGCTTTTATTTAGTTATGCGAATGCACGGATTGATAGAAATTCAAACCAGATAACTAAAATTGATCCGGGTGAGTCGAATGCACGTATGGAATGTCACATTATCAATCACGTTGACACTCTTTGGTTCCAGAAATTGAGGGGATTTTTGGAAAAGTTGGGTAGATTCAAAGTTTTGAATCTTGATTGCTGTATTTGCGAAAAGGTAGTTACCCAAATCATTTTTTTTTTTTACTCGGAAGCAATGATATAATAACATAAAAATTGCGTCAATTTTACGTGTGTCTCGTAGATTTCTGTAAATTTTGAGCAATTAAAAGTGATTCAGCTGCCACCTTATGAACTTGAGCATGTTAAGCTTAAGCTAGCAAAATGGAAAACAAATTATTTGTCGGTTGTAGACGGTATACTATATGGTGTTGCCGTCCTCGATCTCTAAGTTTGACATCAAAGTTTTCTTCCATAAGTGATAAACAACGGAGCCATATCTTGAAGGTAGTAACAATTACATGCATGTTAAATATTTATATCATATTATGTTTGTTGTTCTTTTATAGTTTATATTCTTTTTTGATGTCAAGGCTTAATAGAGACATTATTTTTTACAGTTTATATCTTCGAAACTACTTCAACAAGAAGATCAAGGCACCGCTAATATTCGAATCGAGTGGTCTATTCCTTCCAAAGCCCACATCTACTTCAGTTGGACACTGATGCTAGATGTACGTTATCATAATGAACAAACGCTGACCTTTATAAAGGAAGAAGGTCCGTACACTATGTTCTCTTTTATCATCTAATTTTGCATGCATGTATATGACATGCATGTTCTTTTACTTCTTTGAATTCTTGTTAATTATCTGAACAGTTTCCAGGAAGACGAAAAGAAAGAAACCATCAAATGTCTCCAAATGTTGAGATTGATTGATCCTTTGAACTGAGAAATCCTTCAATATACGATGATGGAAGTAATTTAAGGTAAAATACTAGTAAATTTGAATTTCTAGTCTTGGTCCAAAATCTATGACGTTTCGTGGCTAGTACTTTTGAATTTGAATTTCTATGTTGTACTGTTTTTGGTGGCATTATTTTGACAGTGCACGTACATCAGGGCATATGGCCTGCTCTTCTGGTTTAGATTCAGTTGTTTCTCTTCGTTTTTAGTTCCCTAGTACGCTTATGTGATTGATCAAATTATCAGACTCGTAACTCGTTAAATGCAACAATTATTAAGTGTCTACTTTCATTGAACAAAAATAACATTATACTACTCAAAGTGACAATTATCATTATAATGGTTGCCATGTTTGAGTAAATACTTCCAAAAAAACATTAACACTGAAGGAGCCATTAAATACAACACAACCATTGGCATTGCTCGTCCACAGCGAGACATTCCACAAAATCAAAGCCACTTGTTATTTGTTTAGATTCCGATCATATGACACGCAGATGGCTCCACACTACAAGTTGATTGCCTTGCCATTAGGTTTTCGGAAACGGGGCTGTTTGCATAGCGTCGCAGCCACCTAGCTCTTGTGAGCAAAATACCCCTTTCACAAGGAATACCTTGTTCACTGTTTATGTGTCTGGTTCAAGATTTATCGACATGATATCATCTTATTTCATTATGTAAATGCATTTTTTTTTAATAGAATTCACTTTTTAATGAATTTGTATGTAATGCATAAAAGCGAAGTATTAAACTAGAAGCCAAAAGATGAAAATTGAAATAACGGGGTGTTTGGTTAAGCTTATTTGATGGCTTAGGAGATATGTTGAGATTGTGATCCGCTCGTAAACTCATTCTTTACAAGGGGTTATGAGCTTATTATAGCTTGAACATATATTCTATATAAGTTCATAAGGTAAATGAGTTTATGAGCTTATCAAAATGTCGATAGGCTCGTAAGCCCATCAAATAAGGGGTGTTTGTCTAAGCTTATTACATCTATGCTGCATTTTGACAGTTTTCGTTAAAATTTAAGAACGGTTTGTGGCATTTTCTTTTAAAAAATATGTGAAGGTTTTCTCAGTATCTTGATCCGAAAATGATTTAGAAAGTGAGTTGTAGTGATAACTTGTACAATTTGCTCCTTGAAGATTCCACTTTTAGCGAAATTGTGGGACTATCCCTAATTCGTATTCTGGAGTTGATTTGCGTGCTTATAATTTGTTGCATAATGCCTGTGAGTCAGGTTTGCATGTATTCTATATAAGTTCATAAGGTAAATGAGTTTATGAGCTTATTCTTTACAAGGGGTTATGAGCTTATTATAGCTTGAACATATATTCTATATAAGTTCGTAAGGTAAATGAGTTTATGAGCTTATCAAAATGTCGATAGGCTCGTAAGCCAATCAAATAAGGGGTGTTTGTCTAAGCTTGTTACATCTATGCTGCATTTTGACAGTTGTCGTTAAAATTTAAGAACCGTTTGTGGCACTTTCTTTTAAAAAATATGTGAAGGTTTTCTCAGTATCTTGATCCGAAAATGATATGATTTAGAAAGTGAGTTGTAGCGATGACTTGTACAATATGCTCCTTGAAGATCCCACTTTAGGGAAATTATGGGACTATCCCTAATTCTTATTGTGGAGCTGATTTGCCTGCTTATAATTTGTTGCATAATGCCTGTGAGTCAGGTTTGCATGTCCTGTAATACAAGTTTTGTTGATGAGACTAAGGAAAATGAATATATAGGTGCACCCAACAGATATGTCTATGTACAACAAGAATTTTGCCTCTACTTTTGATATTTCACTGTACGCATGCTTTATGATAAGTGTTAACATATACGTAATTTGTTTGGTTGTTCAAGTGAGCCCATAAATTAAGAATGAGATAATCAAAAGTTGATAGATCTCATACCAAGGCATAGTGCCTGCCTGCCTGGTATCAAAATACACTCACATTTCTTTTTGACTATTTTCAATATAAATGAGTCCTATATTCCTCACTAACTCACATTGTTTTCTTTTTATATTAACTAGTTATAATGCCCGTGCAAGCACGAGGTTTTTTCAAAAAAAATTAGTAATGTATCTTTATCTATTAATAAACAAATAGTTTATTTTTGCATCAATAATTTATGTAAACTCGTAGTTTAAATTTATTTTGGAGTATTGATGGTTGTGTTATCATGTTAATGTTGTAACTTCAACTATTAAAACATTTTATAGGTATTTGTATACTATAAAAAACTCTGATATAAAATATTAGATTTATTAACTTTTAAATTTTAATTATAAATTTTAAACGTAAGCACATTTATTTATAAATTTATATTTTCTTATAATTTTGTTTGTTTGACTAAAACTATATTCAACGCATTTGGTTGATATAAATCCATACCAAGATTTCTATTGTTATAACTGAAATTTTTTAATTTTTTAAAACTAAAAAAGTATTATTAGTATTTTTTTTATTGCGATAATCCAAAATATAATTTTGAAACTATACTTTAGTCTTAGGAAGTAGTGTAGTTTTGCGGTTTTTTTGTACCGTAAGTTTTGTTTCACTGAAGTCATTGTCTTGACTATACTCTTTTTTAATTTTGTCATTTTAGATCCGGCTGAGTATCGCCTATTTCGGCCAAGACTAACCGGAATAACCAGTTCTAAACCGTATTTAACTGGTTCTTGGTCGTAAGAGCCAGTTAGATTTGGGTAAGAACCGGCTATTCCGGTCAAGAAAAAGTTAGATCACATTAATAAACGGCTATTTCGGGTAAGAACTGGTTAGATCAAGCTAATAACCGGCTATTCCGACCAAGAACCAGTTAGACCCAGCTAAGAACCGGTAATTTTGGCCAAGTCTCGGTTAGATTAGGCTGAGAAACGGCTATTCTGTCTAAGAACCATTTTGATCAAAGGTCCTATTAAATTTTGCTATAATAAAACTTTTTGTGAATAAGCGTTTTAACTAACGGATGTCTTATGACTCAAAACTCAAGTGTTCTATTATGGTTTATTATAATACAACCATAATGAATAAACGTCATATAAAGGTAATTTATTAGGATCCATATTTTAAGTGTCATATTAAGCTATATGATAATAGGACCCCAAATCATCGACCATCCTATTATATACCTTTTTAGGACATCGCCTAAGTAGCAAATATTTAAAAAGGACCCTAAACGCTCATATGTCCTATTAAATAGTTTTTTAGGACTCCATTATCATACCGTCCCACACAAAGGGTCCTAAAAAGCCACTTATGTTGTACTGCTAATAACTGGCTATTCAGACGAAGAACCAGTTAGATCATGCTATGAACCGACTATTCTGGCTAAGAACCAGTTATATCCGGCTAAGAACCAGCTATTCCAGCCAAGAACCAGTTAGATCAGGCTAAGAACCAGTTACGCCGGTCAAGAACCAGTTAGATCCGCCTAATAACCAACTATTCCGGCCGAGAACCAGTTAGATCTGGCTAAGCCCACCTATTTTCGATTAAATATACAGTTTCCATCCTACAGATTATTAGAAAAGAATAATAATTATTGTCACATCGAGTAGTAATGCTTTCAAAAAACATCAACACAGAAGAGTAGCCCATACACAGAATACAACCACTGGAATCATCTCGTCTACACTTAGTATCTCTTTATGTAGACATATACAAATTTACCGTTTTCCTATTAGACCCTCATCATGTGTCTCGTCAATAACATCTTTGACAATATCTAGGCGCGCATGTACCTTCGCCTTTGATAGTTGATGATGCTAGCTTTAAGTCTTTGAATGTGTTGCGGTTTTATCTAGTCCCTTTAGATTCACATCTGATAGAGCATTTTCCCGCTAGTTGCACTCTTCCTATGGAACTAACTGTTAAGTTTTTGCTCTGGTCTTGACAATTTCTGTGTTTATGCATGGCTTCATAATATTATAAAATATTATGGCTAGAGATGGTGTTGAAACAACTGCATCTACTTTTTTTTTTTTTTTTTTCTTAATACAACAACAACTTGTTGGTGGTTATTCGTCCCAAAACAGGGTGTAGATAATCAACTTCAGCAGAAATGCCCAACTGTTCAGCAGAAACAAAACAAAGGTCAGCAGTAACAGATACCACTTGGTGGTTACCGGATATCACTTGGAATCGTGTGATCACTTTCCAAAGTAAACTATTTGACCCTAATGCCTGGGTATCACGAATATCTACTTGGGATAAGACCAAATGCAGTTAGAGAATTAGGCACAATTCTTTAACCCTTTCACTAATAAGTGTTTATGTTCTTTGTTTGTATTCAAGCGTATTTTTTCTGTGTCTTTCATCTGAAAACAGATCTCCTATTTATAGGAAATACTCTTGGCTAGTCAATGGAATTATGAGTATTAATCGGCCCATTAATAGCCTCATGATTATCCTCATTATAGCCGTTAGTGGTTACATGACCAATTAAACATGGTCATAATGCAGTTTAAACTGCCACTTGAATAGGTCAAAGCCGTTACAAGCAGTACTATCATCAGTACTTTCATAGTGCCATCAGTGGTTACACTGCTTCAGTGGAAACGCTGACTCAGAGTAAGTACTGCTTCAGTGGAAACACTGATACTCAGTGTTAACCACAACCATACTTTCACCAAGCACTATCAATCCAAACCACTACAAGAGTTCAGGGTGTTCATGGACCTTATGGGTGTACACTCCGTACCTCCTAACCCATTACAAGGTGTGAACCAATCCCACAAGTGCACTAAATTTTCCAACAATCCTCCCCAAATTTAGTTCACTTCCTTTGCATGAAAACAAACATCAAACAAAACATGTGCATAAATGAAAATGTCCTGAGGATTGAATTTCCATCTTAGTAAATTACACGTTCAAATATTCGAGAATCAGGGTGTTCTAAGAATTGAACCCTTCAACCCATTTGAATACCTGAAGATAAAATACACACAAGTTTTCAAACACTTAACAGCTCCTGACACTATACAAGCCATGTGTCCATATCCAAATTCATAAATGTTGTAAAAGCTAAAAGTCCAAAGCTTCCTGAAGCGGCAAAACTTCAACATTTACATAGGTGGTTCCTCTTTAGTCATGCTCCTGCCAAGCACTTTTTCAAAGAAAATATAACCATTAAGAAGTAAAAACTTTATCCTCCTTTCAGCAGGTTCTGAGCACAACCTTGGGATGTAAATAAAACATGTGCTCCAGTCCACTGAATGTTCAGCTTTCCGCATTGAACTCAGCTCCCAAGTTTCCTTAGGAGGGAGTTGGGTGTCCTAGCATTCAGTGACTAAGTTGGACTTAAACCCATCCCTTTAGCAGACTTTATAACCAAGTCTCTAGCCAGACCCTTCGTCAAGTGATCAGCTAAGTTCTGTTGAGATCTCACAAACTCTATAGATACCACCCCATTCATGATAAGCTCACGAATCATGCTATGTCTGACACCTAAGTGTCTAGACTTACCATTATACATCTGGTTATAAGCCTTAGCCAATGTAGCTGCACTATCACACCGGATAGACATAGGTGCTATAGGGTTAGGCCACAATGGAATCTCAAGAAGCAAGTTTTTCAACCATTCAGCTTCTTTACCAGCAGCTGCTAAAGCCACAAATTCAGATTCCATTGTTGAACTGGTGATGCAAGTTTGCTTCTTGGATGCCCAAGAAATTGCACCTCCACCAAGTAGGAATACCCAGCCACTGGTAGACGAATTGTCTTCAGTGTTACTGATCCAACTTGCATCAGTGTAACCTTCCAACACTGATGGGTAACCAGTATATGAGAGACTATAATCTATAGTTCTCTTCAAATACTTCAGTACCCTCTGAACTGCTTGCCAGTGATGAGCACTAGGATTACTAGTATACCTGCTCAATTTTCCCACTACAAAACCAATATCAGGCCTTGTACAAGTCATGGCATACATCAGGCAGCCAATTACCCTAGAATACTCAAGTTGAGATACAGCCTTGCCATGATTAGGCATCAGCTTCTCACAAGTATCCATAGGTGTACTCACTGGAGTACAATCAAAGTAATTGAATTTCCTCAGTACCTTCTCAATATAATGAGACTGAGAGATAGAAATTCTATTACTTTCATGTTTAATCCTTATACCAAGGATAACATCAGCCTCCCCCATGTCTTTCATGGAGAACCTTGATGACAAAAATTCCTTTGTCAGGTCAACCTGATTTTGGTCAGTGCCGAAGATCAACATGTCATCAACATATAGACAAATGATGACTCCTTTATCAGATTCATCAAATTTGCTATATACACATTTGTCAGCTTGGTTAAGAACATAACCACTAGACAAAACCACTTCATCAAACTTTTGATGCCATTGCTTAGGTGCCTGCTTAAGTCCATAAAGAGACTTAATCAGTTTACACACCTTGTTTTCATTGCCAGGCATGATGAAGCCCTGAGGTTGGTTCATATAAACCTCCTATTCCAATTCACCATTCAAGAAAGCTGTTTTCACATCCATCTGATGAATAACCAGATTGTGAATAGATGCCATAGCAATCAGCAGTCTTATGGTACTGATACGAGCCACAGGGGCATAAGTATCAAAATAGTCTATTCCAGACTTTTGTTTAAAGCCCTGAATAACTAATCTAGCCTTGAAATTTTCAATAGTTCCATCTACCTTCATTTTCCTTTTGAAAATCCACTTGCAACCCAAAGGTTTGCAACCTGGTGGTAGATCAACCAACACCCAAGTGTTGTTCCCCATGATGGAATCCATCTCATCATTGATTGCTTCTTTCCAGAAAGCAATATCCTGGGACTTCATTGTTTCTTCAAATGTTTTGGGGTCATCCTCAACAATGAAGCAATAGGATTATTGGTCTGAGACCTCATCACTGGTACCTTCAACTAAGTATAGTTGAAACTCAGGTCCAAATGACTTTGGAGTCCTGACCCTTTTGCTTTTCCTGAGCACAGGTTCAGGTTGCTGAACCACAAACTCATCAGGGATCACTGATGGTTCATCATCAGGGACCTCTGATACACCAGTGTCATGAGTTCCATTAGGAATCCTCTGACTTGGTCTAGGGACTGATGAGAATCTATTCTCATCAAAATCTGCATCCCTTGATTCAATTATTGTGTTAACTGAAACATGTTCATTAGGTTCAATAACATAGAACCTAAAAGCCTTGGAATGCTCAGCATATCCAACAAAGATGCAGTCAATGCCTCTTTCACCCAAAGTCTTTTGCTTTGGATCAGGGAGTCTTACAACAGCCCTACAACCCCAAACCTTGAGATAATTCAGGTTGGGTTTCTTTTTAGTCCAGAGTTCATAAGGGGTAACCTTGTTCCTTTTGTTGGGAACTCTATTTAGCAAATAGCAAGCTGTTAACATAGCTTCACCCCAGAACCCTTGACTCAGCCCTGAATAGGACAACATGGAATTAACCATCTCCTTCAGCACCCTGTTTTTCCTTTCAGAAATACTATTCTGCTGAGGAGTATAAGGGGCAGTCGTTTCATGGATTATTCCAACAGACTGAAAGTACTGAGTATCCATGTACTCACCTCCCCTATCAGTCCTTAATCTTTTGATCAAAGACCCAAGTTGTAATTTAACTTCAGTTTTAAACACTTTGAATTTATATAATGCTTCATCCTTGGTATGTAATAGATAGACATAACAAAATCTAGAAGCATCATCAATAAATGTCACAAAGTACTTCTTATTCCCCAAAGAAGGAGTGGCATGCAAATCACACAGGTCACTGTGAATAAGCTCCAAGATCTTAGTCTCACGACTAACACCCTGAAAGGGTTTCTTGGTTATCTTGGTCAACATGCAAGTTTTACACTTTTCAGTGTCCATGTCAAAAGCAGGGATTACACCATCCCTAGACATATCTTGCATTCTTTTATAGTGAACATGACCAAGTCTAGCATGCCAAAGGGTAGAATCAGTCTGATCATATGTGGTCACAAAAGCTGAAATAACACTGTCAGTGGTAATATTAAGCCTGAACATTTGATTACATAAATAACCAAAACCAATAAAAACACCACATTTAGAAAGAACAAATTTATCAGATTCAATAACTTGTTTATATCCATGATTATTCAAAACACTACTTGAAACCAAGTTCTTCCTGATATCAGGAACATGAATAACATTAAACAAAGTTACAATCTTTCCAGAACTAAACCTAAGATCTACACAACCATGACCATGCACCAAGGCTGTTGACTCATTTCCCATGTGAAGAATAGAACCATCATTCAGTGACTCATAAGTCTTGAACCAGCTTCTATCTTTACACACATGAACTGTTGCACCAGAGTCAACCCACCACGCAACATCATCATCCTGCACATAAAAAGATTCAGATACATATGTAACATAATAAATCTGAAAAGACTTATTAAACATATTCTGACCTTTCAGTGAGTTGGCTGAACCACCACTCCCTGAACCATTAGTGCCTGATCCATTGGCTTTACCACCAACTTTAACACCCTTGCAGTCCCTTTTAATGTGACCAGTTTTGCCACATTTCCAACAAGTAGGTGTAGCCTTCTTGTTAGGTTCTGCCCTAGTGTTGTCATGATATTTGCGTTTGCCTTTGTTGTCATTGTACCTGGTAGAGTTGTTATGCTCTACCATATTGACAATAGATGGTCCAGCAGCATTGCTACTCTTTGGTTTGTCATTATCCTGCACCTTGAGAGATTCCTCAATGTGCAGATGACTGCCCAACTCAACAAGAGTTAACTCCTCCTTCATATGTTTCAAGGTATGCTTGAAATCTTTCCATGAAGGAGGGAGTTTGTCAATGACACAAGAGACTTTGATAGCCTCATCCATGTTCATTTGGTGTTGTGTAAACCTTCCAAGTATTCCAAGAAGTTCATTGTATTGTTCCATAACTGGTCTTGAATCAGTCATTTTGTAATTTGTGAAATTACTAACAAGGAACTTCTTACTTGATGCATCCTCAGCCATATATTTGGCATCCAAGGAATCCCACAGTTCTTTGGAAGATTCAAAGTTCTTATAAATATCAAACAAAGAATCAGACATACCATTCAGAATAAGACCTCTGCATATGTAGTCATCATTCTCCCACTTGCTCCTCCTCCTGATCTGCTCTACAGTAGCATCATCCCCATCATCAGGAATTGGAGTAGTCAGCACATAAACCACACTCATGCTTGACAGCAAGAAGTGTATCTTCTTCTGCCACCTCCTAAAGTCCACCCCTTCAAACTTATCCAGCTTAGCAAAGTTTGAAGCCATGTGTTTCATTGCAGCAGTTGCCATTGATTATCACAAAATAGTTTACTTTGATTGTTGGTGGTTATTCATCCCAAAACAGGGTGTAGATAATCAACTTCAATAGAAATGCCCAACTGTTCAGCAGAAACAAAACAAAGGTCAGCAGTAACAGATACCACTTGGTGGTTACCGGATATCACTTGGAATCGTGTGATCACTTTCCAAAGTAAACTATTTGACCTTAATGCCTGGGTATCACGAATATCTACTTGGGATAAGACCAAATGCAGTTAGAGAATTAGGCACAATTCTTTAACCCTTTCACTAATAAGTGTTTATGTTCTTTGTTTGTATTCAAGCGTATTTTTTCTGTGTCTTTCATCTGAAAACAGATCTCCTATTTATAGGAAATACTCTTGGCTAGTCAATGGAATTATGAGTATTAATCGGCCCATTAATAGCCTCATGATTATCCCCATTATAGCCGTTAGTGGTTACATGACCAATTAAACATGGTCATAATGCAGTTTAAACTGCCACTTGAATAGGTCAAAGCCGTTACAAGCAGTACTATCATCAGTACTTTCATAGTGCCATCAGTGGTTACACTGCTTCAGTGGAAACACTGACTCAGAGTAAGTACTGCTTCAGTGGAAACACTGATACTCAGTGTTAACCACAAGAGTACTTTCACCAAGCACTATCAATCCAAACCACTACAAGAGTTCAGGGTGTTCATGGACCTTATGAGTGTACACTCCGTACCTTCTAACCCATTACAAGGTGTGAACCAATCCCACAAGTGCACTAAATTTTCCAACACAACTGTGACACTAATTCTCATATATAAACTGTATAAAAGAAACAAAACAAGACAATTTTTTATTTATAAAACTAGCTAATGAAAATAAATTAAACTACAACTAATAAAGAATAATGAACATTAAAAAAAAGTGCATGTAACTCTGTTACCTTGATAACACGACACCTATATTAAATATTTTATGGCCTCCAATTCTAGCTCAACATGCTGAGATCATAAGGTTGCGACTGAGTTACCTTTAGTTATTGCTCAAATTCTATAGGAGCAGACTACAAGATACAAATAAAGTTAACTTGACTTTTAGAATATAATCTCCTTTAAAGATTAACGTAATATATGACTTGCTCATCTAAATTATCGAATTGATTATTATTTATTGATGTATTTATTAGGGCTAATAACCTTTTAAAGCATTATATTTGTCAAGAATAACAGTTCTGCGTAGCGAACTAAAAAAATAACTCTTTTAGACATTAAAGTTGACATTTTTGTCTTTCTTTAAGTATTATGATCATATTATGACCATTTTACCTTTCGAAAAATATTTCAAAAAAAAATTCGAAAAAAAATTTCAAAAATTTCAATAAAAAGTATTTCGAAAAAAAAATTCAAAAAAAAATTTTGGAAAAAAAATTTCGATAAAAAAAGTATTTCGAAAAAAATTTAGAAAGGGTAAAATGGTCATAATACTTAAAAGACAAAAATGTCAACTTTAATGTCTAAAAGAATTATTTTTTTAGTTCGCTACGCAGAACTGCCATTATTGACAAGTATAGTGCTTTAAAAGGTTATTAACCCTATTTATTATGTTATGCTTAAAAGCAAGTTAAATCATTATATGTCGTTAAACTTGCTTAATGGGCTTCCAACTCATACTTTTGGGCTGTGAGCACACAATAAAAAGAAGAACCGGCATTACGATTACGTTGGAGCTTTTGTTTTTTGGTATTTCAAGCAAAGGTTTTAACAAGACTAAAACAATTGTTAATTCTGGTTTGATTTTTCATCTGACTGACAACTTTTTTTGTTTTTGTGCTTATAATTGTCAAACTTATGTGTTTTTGTGTCTAGTTGATGATTATTTGTTGTATGTGTAATTATCATGGTTACCATGGATCTCTGCGAGTTAGGTTATTCTTAATCTTGCTCTACCGATAGTTATTAGCCTTGTACATGGATCGCTATTAGACTATATATAACCGGAACTTGCACGCACCTATTTGAAGAAGACCATTCAAACTAATTAGTTGGTATTGTATTGTCTATGTAAGTTTTTACATGTTAGGGTTAGGATGGTAACATTTTTTCAGTAAAGAGGATTACCGACATTATGGATAAATGGGGATTCGGTGGAGAAGAAAGTCAATTCGAAAAGATGATGAAGAAGACAAAAGGGCATTTAAGTCTTTTAATATAAAAGAGATGGATTTAATTAAGCATAATGACAACCGACCTCAAACATAATTACGTAGAATGAGTTTATCATAAGTAGAGAAAGCAAAATGGGTTATTTTCGAGAGTACATAGAGTATATTTAGCTTTTACCCACAAAACAATGAACACCTTCATGTATACGACATACCGGAGAACATGAATAAACAAAAAATAAACCAAACGCGAGACAAAACAAATAAACCATAACTCCCAAGACACGGCTCAATTTTTGATGGTTGGCTGCATGACCATTTGCATTAGTTTCCTTGAATTGTAGGTTTAGATGACGGACCAGAAAACCTATTTTACCTTAGCTAAACTGCCATCAATTAATACTTGATTCGTATACAATCATTTATAGTTAGGGAGTGTTAAATCTAGTTTGCTAACGTCCAGGGTACTTGCCATCACTATATTACATGAGTAGATACACTCCCTTGAAGCTGTAAAACTCACATCTAAAGATAGTGTATAACTAAACCTAATAGAAATTGGGTATTAAGTGACGTGTTAGATTCGTGTTATATGTGTCCTAGAAATTTTAAAATCAAACTATGCCTTTTATTTCATTAGTAAGTTAGCAATTCAATAAGATATAAGACATACAAATAGAAAAATGCCTTTTATTTCATTATTTGTAAAAATGTAACATTTTAAGTCCAACGTAACCCCAGTCTGTTAGAAGCTTAGTTCTGTTAAAAAATGTCATTGTTCTACAGCTTAGTATTTATTATTATATAGGTACCACAAGCAGAATTTTTATAGTTAGCTAAAGTGTCTGTGAGTGGTAAAAATCGTTAGTGAATTTTTTTGAAGGGAGATGAAGAAGCGGAACGTGAAAACGAAAGAAGATACTACTGACAGGATATCAGAGCTTCCTGAATGCATTATTGAAAACATACTATTACGATTGGATCATCCTAAAGAGCGTGTTCGAGTGACTGTATTGTCTAAAAAATGGTTTGCTCTAACTGCTTCTTTACCCGTGTTAGAATTCAATATCGATGATTTTGGGATAGACTATAGAGACTGTTTTTACAAGTATATTGAGCATACAGTTTCCAGATTTTGCCAACAGCAAAATGTGATGAATGCACAAACATTTAAAGTTTGTACAGTGTCTAGGACTATTGCAGAATTAAAGATCATTGACGCATGCCTTGAATCAATTCTTCTGAAAGGTGTTAAGGCGTTGGAAATTAGGTACTGGGGAAGTACGTGCCGTCTGCCTGATAGACTCACATCTGCCTCGTCATTAACATCTTTGAAAGTATATCATTGTATATTACCTTCGTCCTTGATGGTTGAGGTTGCCAACTTCAAGTCTTTGAAGGTCTTACAGCTTAATAATGTCCGTTTAGATCCACTTGTGATCGAGCATTTGACGGCTAGTTGCCCTCTTCTCGAGGAATTAATTGTTAAATTTTGCTATGGTTTTAAGAAATTCTGTGTGTATGGGCGGCTTCAGAATCTTAAAAAAGCTCACTTTATCTATAATAAAGGTGAAAATGGTTTTGAGAGAATAGATATTGAAGCTTCAAATCTCTGTGAATTTCAACTTTGTGTGGAAGGGAGAGGTGCAACATCTGTGAACTTGGGTTTATGCAAACAGTTAAGGACCTTGCTTTTACGTGGACCTATTTTCCCGACATCAGCCGGGCTTTCTGACTTTTTATCCAACTTCCCCATCCTTGAAAATTTGTTTTTGTGTCTTGAGAGTAGATGCAACAGCCTCGTGATTTCTAGTCCTTTCTTGAGGATATTTGAGCTATATGACACGTGTGATCTGGATGAGATTGATATCAATACAACTAATATGCTTTTATTTGGTTATGCAAATGCACGGATTGATAGAAATTCAAACCAGATAATTAAAATTGATCCGGGTGAGTCAAATGCACGTATGGAATGTCACATTATCAATCACGTTGACACTCTTTGGTTCAAGAAATTGAGGGGATTTTTGGAAAAGTCGGGTAGATTCAAAGTTTTGAATCTTGATAGCTGTTTTTGCGGAAAGGTAGTGACCCAAAAAAAAAAAAAAATTTATTTATTTATTTTTTTAATTCTTACTCGGAAGCAATGATATAATAACATAAAAATTGCGTCAATTTATGTGTGTCTCGTAGATTTCTGTAGATTTTGAGCAACTAAAAGTGATTCAGTTGCCACCTTATGAACTTGAGCATGTTAAGCTTAAGCTAGCAGAATGGAAAAAAAAATATTTGGAGGTCGTAGACGGTATACTCTGGTGTTGCCGTCCTCGATCTCTAAGTTTGACATCAAATTTTTCTTCCATAATCTATAAAGAACGTAGCTATATCTTAAAGGTAGTAATAATTACATGCATTTTAATATTTATATCATATTATGTTTGTTGTTCTTTTATAGTTTATATTTATATTCTTTTTCTATGTCAAGGCTTAATAGCAGAGACATTATTTTTACAGTTTATATCTGCGAAGCTACTTCAACAAGAAGATAAAGGCCAAACTAATATTCGAATCGAGTGGTCTTTTCCTTCCAAAGCCAAGATCTACTTCAGTTGGAAGTCATTGATGCCAGAATTACGTTATCATAATAAACAAACGCTGACCTTTATAAAGGAAGAAGGTCCGTACAGTATTGTTCTCTTTTATCATCTAATTTTGTATGCATGTATATGACATGCATGTTCTCTTACTTTTTTGAATTCTTGTTAATTATCTGAACAGTTGCCAGGTAGAAGAAAGGAAGGAAAGCGTTAGAGGTCTTCAAATGTTGAGATTGCGTGATCCTTTGAACTGAGAAATAATCCTTCAATATACGACGATGAAAGTAATTTTTAAGGTAAAGTACTAGTAAATTTGGATTTCTAGTCATGGTCCAAAATCTATGACGTGTCGTGGCTAGTACTTTTGATTTTGAATTTGTATGTTGTACTGCTTTTGGTGGCATTATTTTGACAGTGCACATCAGGGCATATGGCCTGATCTTCTGGTTTAGATTCAGTTGTTTCTTTTCATTTTTATTTTACTGGGATGCGTATGTGATTGATCGAATAATCATACTCGTAACTCGTTAAATGCAACAAATATTAAGTATATATACTTTCATTGAACAGATATAACATTACTACTCCATGTGACAATTTTTTCTCAAAAAATCAAAGCCATTTGTTATTTGTTTAGATTCCGATCAATTGACACGCAGATGGCTCCACGCTACAAGTTGATTGCCTTGCCATTAAGTTTTCGGAAACAGGGCCTGTTTGCATAGAGTCGCAGCCACCTAGCTCTTGTGAGCAAAATACCCCTTTCACAAGGAACACCTTGTTTACGCTTTATGTGTCTCGTTATCTTATTTCATTATGTAAATGCATTCGTGTTTTTTTTTTTTTTTTTTAGAATTCACTTTTTAATGAATTTGTATGTAATGCATAAAAGCGAAGTATGAATACTAGAAGCCAAAAGATGAAAATCGAAATAAGGGGGTGTTTGTTTAAGCTTATTTGATGGCTTAGGGGATATGTCAAGATTGTGATCTGCCCGTAAACTCATTTTTTACAAGGGGTTATGAGCTTATTATAGCTTGAACATATATTCTATATAAGTTCATAAGGTATATGAGTTTATGAGCGTATCAAAATTTCGATAGGCTCGTAAGCCCATCAAATAAGGGGTGTTTGTCTAAGCTTATTACATCTATGCTGCATTTTGACAGTTGTCGTTAAAATTTAAGAACGGTTTGTGGCATTTTCTTTTAAAAAATATGTGAAGGTTTTCTCAGTATCTTGATCCGAAAATGATTTAGAAAGTGAGTTGTAGTGATGACTTGTACAATATGCTCCTTGAAGATTCCACTTCCAGGGAAATTATGGGACTATCCCTAATTCGTATTCTGGATTTGATTTGCCTGCTTATAATTTGTTGCATAAGAGTGCTAGGTATCATAACAAGCATTTCCTTCATCGTCGCGCCACCTCAGCGCCACATCAGCATCTCATTTTCCCACAACTAACCACAACAAACCCCCTCCTCACTCATAACAAACCTCAACCTCTTCATTTGGGCCTCACCACTAACACTTTATTTTTTTTATTCAATTTTCACTTCCAAATAAAATCTAAATAAATTCATTTCATTCAAATTAAAAATACAATACATAACACAATAATAAAAAAAGAACACGATACAGAAAAAAAAAAAAAAAAAAAAAAAAAAAAAAAAAAAAACACGATACGGGAATAAAAAACAACACGATTAAGAAAAAAACAACACATACTACTGGAATTAATCTTCGACATCCCAATTTGGGCAATTTTTCAAAATCTCCCAAACGTGAACATATTTGAACGCATTTCTACCAAATTGTTGCTGGAAGCTTAGTTTCGCATTTTCGAGATGAGATTGGTCATTTTGAGCACTTCGACGCTGCAACTGTTTGTAAATTGCGTTGAACCTTTTGCAATCGACGTTAATCCTCGTCCATTTACCCGTGATTGAATTTTTTGTACGATGGTCATCGGTTGTCTGATTATTGAACATATGCATAACGTCATTCCAAAAAATATTTTCGGAACGGTTATTTTGCATATCCATAGCTTGCGAAAGTTGTATCCAAACTTGCGCAAGCAAGATTTCTTCAGACTTGTTCCACTTCATATTTTGAGACATTTGTGTGTGTGTTTTTTGAATTGATGTAGATTTGAAATAAAATGGTGGTTGATGTTATTTATAAAGGTGGTTTTTAATTTCAAATTCAAATTTTAAAAATCGGGTACTGTTGGGCGGGGTAATTCAAATTCAAATTTTAAAAACCGGGTACTGTTGGGCGGGGTAATTCAAATTCAAATTTTAAAACCGTTTACTGTTGGGCGGGGTAATTCAAATTCAAATTCAAACGGTTAAGTTTTCTATATATACTAGCATACCAGCATTAGTTTGACACACAAATAACACAATTCACACACAAAAAGAATGTCTCGCAAAGACTTTTCTCAGCAATTCCCCAGCCCAGAGAAGTTGCCGGAAACCAGCTTTCCGGCACCAGATCACTTGCCGGAAATCAACTTTCCAACTCTGCCAGAGTTTGAAGTTTACTCAACACCACCAGAAAATGTCTTCCCGGTGGGGTTTGAAAACATCCCGTACCTCCCAATTGTTCCAAGTCCACCTGTGAACAGTCCACAGGTGGACTTTCAAAACCACCCAAGCGGGTTAAGTGAGGCTTCCCTCCGGCAGTTTGAACAAGATGAAGAAAACGTCAGGGAGATACTGCAAGAGCAGGCACGTGAAGAGGCTGCTCGCCGTGAGCAAGAAGCACGGGAGGCTCAATACCTCCAAGACAACTTTTTCGACATAATGGAGAGTCGATACATTAATGGGGAGTTTTATTCTCCGCCAACAAGTGATGATGGTTTGGACTCGGATGACTCGTTTTTTTAAGTGTTTAGTAGTTTTATTATGTATTTCATGTTTTTATGTTGTTTTTAGGGATCCATATGTAGTTTTAATGTTTAAGGTTATTATGTATTTCATGTTTTCAGTTAATCTTTAAAGTTTCAGTTTTTGCTGTTTAACCACGAGAAGCTCAGTACCTCTACGAAACTTTGGAAATCAACCTCACCTTCACCTTATTCCATAAAACTTAAACAAGTTTAAAAAAAAAAAAAAGATAAAAAAAAAAAAAAAAAAAAAAAGGAAAAACTCTTGTCAGAGTTAACCTTCGTCGTCCCCACGATTTCACCTTCGACGGCGAGCCACAACGAGTAGGGGCGGTGTGGCGGCGAGCCACGGCGAGACGCCACGTCGGCCACGGCGTCCCCCACACCTTCCACTCTAATGTCTGTGAGTCATGCATGTCCTGTAATACAAAGTTTTGTTGATGAGACTAAGGAATAGGTGCACCCAACAGATATGTCTATGTACAACAAGAATTTTTCCTCTACTTTTGATATTTCACTGTACGCATGCTTTATGATAAGTGTTAACATATACGTAATTTGTTTGGTTGTTCAAGTGAGCCCATAAATTAAGAATGAGATTAGGGGTGAAAACAAGCCGAGCCGAGCCGAGCTTGAGTCTGTCAGAGCTCGAGCTTGACTCGTTTATATATAAAAAGCTCGAGCTCATTTCGAGCCTTACATTTTGAGCTCGAGCTCGGCTCGTGAAAATATTCACAAGCTCGAGCTCGGGCTCGAGCTCGACTAATTTATATGATGTTTAAAGAAAACAAAGTCCAAATAGAGCTCGGCTCGTTAATTACATAAGGCTCGAGCTCGTTTACTACTTTTAAGCTCATTTATATGTATAGAAAACATATACATGTATATATTTCAAGGGCTCGTTTAGGCTTGCGAGCCTACTCGAGCTTTTTGTATAGAGCTCGGGCTCGAGCTCGATTATTAAATGAGCCCAAAATTAAGCTCGAGCTCGGGCTCGTTTAGGCTCGGCTTGTTCGAGCTTTTTACCGATCCGATCACGAGTTTTTCACGAGCAGCTCGTCTCGTTTCCACCCGATAATCAAAAGTTGATAGATCTCATACCAAGGCTTAGTGCCTGACTGCCTGGTATCAAAATACACACACATTTCTTTTTGACTATTTTCAACATAAATGAGTCTCATATTCCTCACTAACTCACGTTCTTTTCTTTTTATATTAACTAGTTATAATACCCGTACAAGCACGGAGTTTTTTTTATAAAAAAAAAATTAGTAATGTATCTTTATCTATTAATAAACAAATAGTTTATTTTTGCATCAATAATTTATGTAAACTCGTAGTTTAAATTTATTTTGGAGTATTGATGGTTGTGTTATCATGTTAGTGTTGTAACTTCAACTATTAAAACATTTTATAGATATTTGTAGACTATAAAGAACTCTAATATAAAATATTTATAAATTTATCAACTTTTAAATCTTAATTATAAGTTTTCAACCGTAAGCACATTTATTTATAAGTTTATATTTTCTTATAATTTTGTTTGTTTGACTAAAACTATATTCAATGCATTTGGTTGATATAAATCCATATCAAGATTTCTGAACCAGTTAGATCCGGCTAAGAACCACTATTTCGGCCAAGAACCAATTAGATCAAGCTAAGAACCGGCTATTTTGGTCAAGAACCTGTTAGATCTGGCTAAGAACCGTCTATTGCGTCCAAGACACTGCTAGATTAGGCTAAGAACTGTTTATTCCGGCTAAGAACCAGTTAGATCCGATGAAGAACCGGCTATTAGGGCCAAGAACCGGTTATTACGGCCAAGACTAGGTTAGATCAAGCCAAGATAAGGATGAGCACGGTACCGGTCCCGTACCGATCCCGTACCGAATAGTGGTACCGATTTTTTTCCGAGCATAAATTAATGGTACCGGTACCGTACCGAACGGGATTCGGAAATCGGTACCGGTATCGGTACCGGTACCGGTACCGGGAAATCGGGTTTTTCCCGCTTTTTACGGGAATTTCCCGATTTGGTACCGGTCCCGTACCGAATTAGTGGTCCCGATTTTTTTTTCACCTTATTTCGTAGTCCCGATACCGTACCGTATTTCAAGAATCGGTACCGTTTCGGTACGGTACCGGTACGGTTCCGGTTCGGTTCTGGGATTCGGTTCGAAATGCTCATCCCTAAGCCAAGAACCGGCTATTCCATCCAAGAATCGGTTACATACGGTTAAGAACCTGCTATTCCGGCCAATACATGGTTAGATTAGGCTATGAACCGGCTATTCTGACTTATAACCAGTTAGATCAGGGTAAGAAACGGTTATTTCGGTCAAGAAAAAGCTAGATCACGCTAAGAACCGGCTATTTCGGCCAAGACCAGGTTAGATCAAGCTAAGAACCACTATTCCGGCCAAGAACCAGTTAGACCTGGTTAAGAACCGGCAATTTTGGCCAAGTCCCGGTTAGATTAGGTTGAGCACCGGCTATTCTGTCTAAGAACCATTTAGATTAGGCTATGAAGCGGCTATTCTGGCCAAGAACCAGTTAGATCCGCTAAGAACCGGCTATTCCGGCCAAGAACCAGTTAGAACAAGCTTAGATTAGGCTATTCCGGCAAGGACGAGTTAGATCCGGCATAGAACCGGCTTTTCCCACTAAGAACAAGTTAGATCCGGCTAAGAACCGACTATTCTGGCCGATAAACAGTTAGATCAGGCTAAAAACCGGCTACTCTGGCCAAGAAATAGTTAGATCCACTAAGAACCGGCTAGTCCGGCGATGAACCAGTTAGATCAAGCTTAGAACAGGCTATTCTGGCCATAGACAAGTTAGATCTGGCTATTTCGGCCAAGACCCAGTTAGATTAGGCTAAGAACCGGCTATTCTGGCTAAGAACCAGCTATTCAAGCCAAGAACCAGTTAGATCAGGCTAGAAACCGGTTACGCCGGACAAGAACCAGTTAGATCTGGCTAAGAACCGACTATTCCGGCCAAGAACCAGCTAGATCTGGCTAAGAACGAACAATTTTGGCCAAATACCAGTTTGATCTGGCTAAGAGCCAGCAATTCCGGCCAAGAACCAGTTAGTTCCGGCTAAGAACCGGCTATTCCGTCAAATTTTTGTGATAATAATTGCACTATTGAATTTGATGCGTTTAGTTTTTCTGTTAAGGATTTCATGACGCGTCGGGTCCTGCTCCGATGTGACAGCACAGGGGATTTGTACCCAGTTACGGCTTCTTCTCCAATACCCCATGCATTTCTTGTTAGTCAGTATATGTGGCACCAACGTCTTGGTCACTCGGGAAGTGAAGTGCTACGTCATCTTGTTTCTAATAATTTTATTTCGTGTAATAAAGAGAAACCTCCATTTCTTTGTCATGCTTGTCAGCTTGGCAAACACTTGAGGCTTCTATTCGTTAGTTCTGAAACTGTGATTTCTTCCTGTTTTTGACATTATTCACTCGGATGCGTGGATTTTACGCATTTCGAGTCTTTCTGGTTTTAAATACTATGTTTTGTTCTTGGAGCATTATTCGCAATTTGTTTGGGTTTATCATTTAATTAATAAATACGAACTTTTTTCTAAATTTGAATTGTTCCGTAATTATGTTCATACTCAGTTTAAGTGTGAAATTAAGGCTTTTCAGTGTGATCATGGTGGTGAATTCGATAATCGCAAAGTACATAAACTTTTTGCTGAAAACGGTATTCAGTTTCGGTTTTCATGTCCAAAAACCTTGCAACAAAATGGAAAGTCCGAACACATGGTTGTACCATTAATAATCTTATTCAAACCCTATTGTTTCAAGCAAATCTACCACCAACATTCTTAGTTGAACCTCTTAATATGGCCACTCATCTACTAAACATTTTGCCTTCCAGCTATTAATAATGACTGGACTTTTCGAGACTATGTAACGATCGCTACAAAATTAGACTAGTAGCGTGCAAGAGTTGGAAGGAATCCCAGTAATTTCTTGTAAGTGGGACTAAATGTGAAAGGATTTTGCTACATCCACATAAAAAACCCACAAAAAACTCTCACTCGCTGACGTGTCAGTGGGTGATTGGTTTTTTGTGGGATCCATATCCCACTAAAAACAAATCACCCGCTGACACGTTAGCGAGTGAGAGTTTTTTGTAGTGTTTTTATGTGGATGTACCATAGCCTAATGTGAAATCTGTTAAGTGTATATTGTGTGGATAAGTCCGTACATGTGTGGATTATCATAAATTTATTAGGAGTAACTTGATTAGTGGATTTACCCTAAATAGCTCTGGTAATGTTCCTATATGTACTTCAATCAATCAAAATCAATCATTGACATTTATCTCTTACAAAATCTTGCCAAACCATGAGGACTAACCATGTATTTTAATAGAAACCTTAATATATGATACCGACAACAACCAAAAACATCTTTCTTTTCTACAGACCAAATCCTCATCGCCTCAAAAAACCATAATTTATCTTAAGAGGGCTAGGTATCGTGTGGTGCCGTAAGTGATGCTGTTGGAAAAAGTGATAGTCACCTCAGCACCTTTATCCTATGACACCACATTTGGTTATGGCACCAAAACCCCTCTCACAAGCATAACACCAGTTTTGTGGTTCTGTTGGATTTTTTTTTTTTTTTTATCATTTTTAAATAAAACAATAAGTGAAGTAGATAGAGTTTTTTTGTAAAGTACATTATAAATTTATAGTTTTTTTCCTATTTATTATGTTATGCTTAAAAGCAAATTAAATCATTATATGTCGTTAAACTTGCTTAATGGGCTTCTAGCTCATACTTTTGGGCTGTGAGCTCACAATAAAAAGAAGAACCGGCATTACGATTACGTTGGAGCTTTTGTTTTTTGGTTTTTCAAGAAAAAGGTTTTAACGAGACCAACCATTGTTAATTCAGGTTTGAATTTCATCTTAAACTTTTTGTGTTTTTGTGTTTATAATTGTCAAACTTTTGTGTTTTTGTGTTTAGTTGATGATTATTTGCTGTTGAATGTGAAATTATCATGGTTACCAAAGATCTCTGCGAGTTAGGTTATTCTTAATCTTGCTCTACCGATAGTTATTAGCCTTGTACATGGATCGCTGTTAGACTATAACCAGATTTTGCACGCACCTATTTGAAGAAGACCATTCAAACTTAGTTGGTATTGTATTGTCTATGTAAGTTTTTACATGTTAGGGTTAGGACGTACGATTACAATTTTTTTTCAGTAAAGAGGATTACCGACATTATGGATAAAACAATGAACACCTACATGTATCCGACATACCGGAGAACATGAATAAACAAAAAATAAACCAAACGCGAGACAAAACAATTAAACCATAACTCCCAAGACACGGCTCAATTCTCGATGGTTGGTAGCATGACCATTTGCATTAGTTTCCTTGAATTATAGGTTTAGATGACGGACCAGAAAACCTAATTTACCTTAGCTTAACTGCCATCATTTAATACTTGATTCGTATACAATCATTTATAGTTAGGGAGTGTTAAATCTAGTTTGCTAACGTCGGGTACTTGCCATCACTATATTACACGAGTAAATACACTCCCTTGAAGCTGTAAAACTCACATCTAAAGATAGTGTATAACTAAACCTAATAGAAATTGGGTATTAAGTGCCGTGTTAGATTCGTGTTATATGTGTCCTAGAAATTTTAAAATCAAACTATACCTTTTATTTCATTAGTAAGTTAGCAGTTCAATAAGATATAAGACATGCAAATAGAAAAATGCCTTTATTTCATTACTTGTAAAAATGTAACATTTTAAGTCCAACGTAACCCCAGTCTGTTAGAAGCTTAGTTCTGTTAAAAAATGTCATTGTTCTACAGCTTAGTATTTATTATTATATAGGTAGCACAAGCAGAATTTTTATAGTTAGCTAAAGTGTCTGTGAGTGGTATAAATCGTAGCTAGTGAATTTTTTTTTTAAGGGAGATGAAGAAGCGGAACGTGAAAACGAAAGAAGATACAACTGACAGGATATCAGAGCTTCCTGAATGCATTATTGAAAACATACTATTACGATTGGATCATCCTAAAGAGCGTGTTCGAGTGAGTGTATTGTCTAAAAAATGGTTTGCTCTAACTGCTTCTTTACCCGTGTTAGAATTCAATATCGATGATTTTGGGATAGACTATAGAGACAGTTTTTACAAGTATATTGAGCATACAGTTTCCAGATTTTGCCAACAGCAAAATGTGATGAATGCACAAACATTTAAAGTTTGTACAGTGTCCAGGACTATTGCAGAATTAAAAATCATTGACGCATGCCTTGAATTAATTCTTCTGAAAGGCGTGAAGGCATTGGAATTATGATCAACGGAGGTACGTACCGTCTCCCTGATTTTCTCACATCTGCCTCGTCATTAACATCTTTGAAAGTATCTCATTGTAAGTTACCTTCGTCCTTGATTGTTGATGTTGCCAACTTCAAGTTTTTGAAGGTCTTACAGCTGAATTATGTCCCTTTGGATCCACTTGTGATCAAGCATTTGACGGCTAGTTGCCCTCTTCTGGAGGAATTAATTGTTAAATATTGCTATGGTTTTAAGAAATTGTGTGTTTATGGGCGGCTTCAGAATCTTAAAAAAGCTCACTTTTTTTATGACGGTGAAACTGAATTTGAGAGAATAGATATCGAAGCTCCAAATCTCTATGAATTTCAACTTTGTGGATGGTACGTGAAAGGGAGAGGTGCAACATCTGTGAACTTGGGTTTATGCAAACAGTTAAAGACCTTGCTTTTACGTGGACATATTTTCCCGACATCAGCCGGGCTTTCTGACTTTTTATCCAACTTCCCCATCCTTGAAAATTTTGTTTTTGTGTCTTGTCAGTAGATGCAACAGCCTCGCGATTTCTAGTCCTTTCTTGAGGATATTTGAGCTATATGACACGTGTGATCTGGAAGAGATTGATATCAATACAACTAATCTGCTTTTATTTAGTTATGCGAATGCACGGATTGATAGCAATTCAAACCAGATAACTAAAATTGATCCGGGTGAGTCGAATGCACGTATGGAATGTCACATTATCAATCACGTTGACACTCTTTGGTTCCAGAAATTGAGGGGATTTTTGGAAAAGTCGGGTAGATTCAAAGTTTTGAATCTTGATTGCTGTAGTTGCGAAAAGGTAGTTACCCAAATCATTTTTTTTTTTTTTTTTTTTTTTACTCGGAAGCAATGATATAATAACATAAAAATTGCGTCAATTTTACGTGTGTCTCGTAGATTTCTGTAGATTTTGAGCAATTAAAAGTGATTCAGCTGCCACCTTATGAACTTGAGCATGTTAAGCTTAAGCTAGCAAAATGGAAAACAAATTATTTGTCGGTTGTAGACGGTATACTATGGTGTTGCCGTCCTCGATCTCTAAGTTTGACATCAAAGTTTTCTTCCATAAGTGATAAACAACGGAGCCATATCTTGAAGGTAGTAACAATTACATGCATGTTAAATATTTATATCATATTATGTTTGTTGTTCTTTTATAGTTTAATTTCTTTTTCGATGTCAAGGCTTAGAGACATTATTTTTTACAGTTTATATCTTCGAAACTACTTCAACAAGAAGATCAAGGCACCGCTAATATTCGAATCGAGTGGTCTATTCCTTCCAAAGCCAACATCTACTTCAGTTGGACACTGATGCTAGATGTACGTTATCATAAACAACAAACGCTGACCTTTATAAAGGAAGAAGGTCCGTACACTATTGTTCTCTTTTATCATCTAATTTTGTATGCATGTATATGACATGCATGTTCTTTTACTTCTTTGAATTCTTGTTAATTATCTGAGCAGTTTCCAGGAAGAAGAAAAGAAGGAAACCATCAAACGTTGATCCTTTGAACTGAGAAATCCTTCAATATATATAAGACGATGGAAGTAATTTAAATTAAAGTACTAGTAAATTTGAATTTCTAGTGATGATCCAAAATCTATGATTGTGTCGTGGCTATATATCTAGGAATTGAAGCTTTGGTTTTATTACTGATTGTTAGATGATGTTCGCGTGTTGGGTGATTGATTCAACTTTGTTTTTGCTGTACTGCTTTTTAGTTTATACTTTGGGTGGCATTATTTTGACAGTGCACATCAGGGCATATGGCCTGCTCTTCTGGTTTAGATTCAGTTGTTTCTCTTCGTTTTTAGTTTACTAGTACGCTTATGTGATTGATCAAATTATCAGACTCATAACTCGTTAATTGCAACAATTTTTAAGTGTCTACTTTCATTGAACAAAAATAACATTACTACTCAATGTGACAATTATCATTATAATAGTTGTCACATTGAGTAGTATAATATACTTCCAAAAAACATTAACACAGAAAGAGCCATTACATACAACACAACCATTGGCATCAGCTCGTACACACCGAGACATTCCAGAAAATCAAAGCCATGTGTTATTTGTTTAGATTCCGATCATATGACACGATGATGGCTCCACACTACAAGTTGATTTCCTTGCCACTAGGTTTTCGGAAACGGGGCCTGTTTGCATAGCGTCGCAGCCACCTAGCTCTTGTGTGCAAAGTACCCCTTTCACAAGGAACACCTTGTTCACTGTTTATGTGTCTGGTTCAAGATTTATCGACATGATATCATCTTATTTCATTATGCAAATGCATTTATTTTTATTTTATTTTATTTTTTTATTTTTTTTTAATAGAATTCACTTTTTAATGAATTTGTATATAATGCATAAAAGCAAAGTATGAATACTAGAAGCCAAAAGATGAAAATCGAAATAAGGGGTGTTTGTTTAAGCTTATTTGATGGCTTAGGAGATATGTCAAGATTGTGACTTGCTCGTAAACTCATTTTTTACAAGGGGTTATGAGCTTATTATAGCTTGAACATATATTCTATATAAGTTCATAAGGTAAATGAGTTTATGAGCTTATCAAAATTTCGATAGGCTCGTAAGCCAATCAAATAAGGGGTGTTTGTCTAAGCTTGTTACATCTATGCTGCATTTTGACAGTTGTCGTTAAAATTTAAGAACCGTTTGTGGCACTTTCTTTTAAAAAATATGTGAAGGTTTTCTCAGTATCTTGATCCGAAAATGATTTAGGGAAATTATGGGACTATCCCTAATTCGTATTCTGGAGTTGATTTGCCTGCTTATAATTTGTTGCATAATGCCTGTGAGTCAGGTTTGCATGTCCTGTAATACAAGTTTTGTTGATGAGACTAAGGAAAATGAATATATAGGTGCACCCAACAGATATGTCTACTTTTGATATTTCACTGTACGCATGCTTTATGATAAGTGTTAACATATACGTAATTTGTTAGGTTGTTCAAGTGAGCCCATAAATTAGGAATGAGATAATCAAGAGTTGATAGATCTCATACCAAGGCATAGTATATCAAAATACACTCGTATTTCTTTTTGCCTTTTTTCAACATAAATGAGTTCCATGTTCCTCACCAACTCACATTCTTTTCTTTTTACACAATTAAAATTACTAGGCGAGTACCCGCGCCTAGCGGCAGCGGTTTCTAGCGTCAGATAATTAATGATTTGTGATACTATGGTGAGTGTTTTGTGTAGCATTTAAAATAGAACGTGAACCGATGAAAATGCAATTGCAAACGGTTGTACTATACGATAACTAAAGTCTAGACAAAATTCTTAACATCTATCAAACAACATATAAAAACATTTAATGAAAATGAAAGTAAACATTACATCAGTTATGAGATAAAAACTAACAACAGACATTCCTTGTCGCGTAAAACTAACAAGGATGGGATTAATGGTGCCGTTGTTAAGAAGAACGCAAGTACCAAAATTAGCATGAATGTGATTAGCCAAAAAAAAAATTGGCTAATTTTGGCTATTTTATAAAAGATTTGGGCACGTTTAGCCCCATTTTTCTTTTTGAAATGGGCGTATTTAGCCTATTGAAAAGTTAAATGTGTACTAACGGACACATATTTTCTTTTAATTGTAAAACATTATAATCGTTTTTGAAAAAAAAACTTATATATATAATACATTTATATAGCGAAAGATCGTTTTGTGTTAAAAAAAGTTTATGGGTTCTAAACGAAAAATAATAAAAGTTTGAAGATTTGGGGATTAAACATAATGTTTTGAAACCCGGTACGACCAGGGTGGTTCAACCGGTTGAACCGTTCCCGTCGAAAAACGGGTCGATTTAAACCGAGTCAACCTGACAGATTGGGTCAAAATGGGTCAAATTAAACATGGTCAACCCACCGGTTTTGAAGCGTCCAGGGTCAACCCGGTTTTCGATATGTATTAATAGTTTCAAATTTTCACTTTTTACTTTTTGGTTTTTCCTTTATATATAGTGTAACAGGGTACCCGCACGTTGCGGCGGCGATTAACCGGAGAAATAGATCTCAATGAGACCTGATTCACCAGTTTGTATCGGTTTCAACGGGTCCTCTCTAGTTCGTTTTCGGATGGCTGTTATTGGTTAGCCGAACTGGTGGCGACACCAGTTTCCGGTTGAACCCGTTGGTCCGATCCGATTTTCAAAACTATATGTACCATCAACTTGTTAGCTTGTATGAAGCTTTGTGTGTTTTATTAATTTGTATAATGTATATAATAACATGTACTTTTTATTTTAGGGTGTTTTAAAAATAATATTAATTAGTATGTTTAATTAATTTATATTTAGAATTATGTTGTACTCCGTAACTTGTTTAAATTGTACATTGTGAAAATTTTATTGTACTTTTTAGTAAGATAGTTTTAGTGATAAAAAAAGTTTATGAGTTATAAATGAATAATAGTAAAAGTTTGAGAAATTGGGGATTAACATAATATTTTGAAACCCGGTTCGACCCGGGAGGTTCAACTGGTTGAACCGTTCAGGTTAAAAAATGAGTCAATATAAACCGGGTCAACCCGACGGGTTAGGTCGAAAAAATGGGTCAAATTAAACCGGGTTCTGGGTCAACCCGGTTTTCGATGTGTATTAATAGTTTCCTTTTGAAACATATGTATGTATTAATAGTTGAAATTACTCATAATTAATTATTTCAACATTTCCTTTTTAATTTTTTCCACATTTCACTTTTTTGACTTTTCACTTTTCACTTTGACCATTTTTCTATTATAGATAGTATAGATATATAACTTTTAGATTAACTAGTTATAATGTCCGTTTAAGCACGGGTTTTTTTCAAAAAAATTTCATAATATATCTTTATCTATTAATAAACAAATAGTTTATTTTTTGCATCAATAATTTATGTAAACTCTTAGTTTAAAGTTATTTTGGAGTATTGATGGTTGTGTTATCATGTTACTGTTGTAACTTCAACAATTAAAACATTTTATAGGTATTTGTAGACTATAAAGAACTCTAATATAAAATATTTATAGATTTATCAACTTTTAAATGTTAATTATAAATTTTCAACGTAAGCACATTTATTTATACGTTTATATTTACTTATAATTTTGTTTGTTTGACTAAAACTATATTCAACGCATTTTGTTGATATATATCCATACCAAGATTTCTATTGTTATAACTGAATTTTTTTAACTTTTTTAAACTAAAAAAGTATTATTAGTATTTTTTTTTATTGCGATAATCCAAAATATAATTTTGTAATTATACTTTAGTCTTAGGAAGTAGTGTAGTTTTGCGGTTTTTTTTTTACCGCAAGTTTTGTTTCACTGAAGTCATTGTCTTGACTATACTCTTTTTTTTTTTTTTGTTCATTTTAACATCCACTCCATCTTGTAAAGTAAAGTAAAGTAACTCCCAATACCGTCTTCCACGGGTTATGGGTCCCAATACCGTCTTCCACGGTGTATGGAGGAGGTTAGGACATAGACAGAGAGGCTGTTTCCGGTTCTACCAAAAGTAGAAAAGGACCTCCGGCCTTGCAAAGGGTGAGGATCGGACCCTTGACCTCTGTCTCCAGAAGCAAAGGTGTTAACCACTTGATCCAACTTACCTTTCCATCATGTCATTTTGATATCCACTCATCTCTCTATATCTTTTCCCCTTTTTCAAATCCACTCATCTCTACAAAACTCCATCTCTATATATCGATCCGGCTTCCATTACTCGGACTCATCTTCATCTCGTCTTGTTTCCTTTTTATAATTTTTGGTCCTTGTAATTGTGATAAGGTATTTTTCTTTTTGTAATTGCAAGTATTTAATGCATATATACTACAGTTTATATATGATAAGCTACTTCAACATGAAGATGAAGCCCATACTAGTATACGGATCGAGTTCCATTCTGACAACATTTTCCGACCATCAGTTAAGGGAAACAGTCACTTTGATAAAGGAAGACGGTCTGCATTTTTTTATCAGCTATTTAATTTTGTATACATGTTGTTGGAATTATATAACATGACTATAATATATAAAACACATAAAACATCAAAGAAACATGCGGAAGCGTATAGGAAAGATTAACAAATAATTAATTAACATAAACAAGAATATGCATACATTTCTTGATTTTAGCCGAACAAGAATCAAATCCATAAAACTAGCAATTGGATGAACCCTAATTAGGGTTTATAGGATTATAAGAATTACCCCTTACCGTTTTGTAATTCAATCCAAGATACAATCAATAATGTGATTGTACCACGTTCTTGTACACACGTACTATTAACGAATTAAAGTAAATGCTAGTTTAAAGAACACAAAATAATTTGTTTTGGAAAACTAATGTGATCGACAACCAATAGGGGTTGTACGATCGGTTATGGCAAAAAACACACACAAACAATTTTAGGTTTTAGCCAATGAGTACAAGAGATAAATTTCAAACACCCTTGGTTTTGTTTTTATACCCAAAGAAACTTAGAGTCCAAGTTAGGGTTGAATTGGTTTATGGAAACCCCCATCCAATCGGTTATGGAAACCCATAAGGTTTCTAGAACCTACTTGACATCTAATTTCATATTTAGTCATTCCTTTAACATTTAACGATCGTTAGTCCATTACAATTAATTAACTTAACGTCCATTATATATTTCGTGTAAATAATAAATAAATACAACATTTTATATTTAGTTATTAACTTTAATTCTCATACGTAAAGTGTGCAATCCCGTGGTCTCGAGTTTGATCCTAACACACATCTATTAATATTTTGTCCATTAAACCAACAGCTCCCACTTGGACATATCTTAATAGAGTGATCACATCGGTTAGCGTCTAGCAACACTTCGATGCCTCTAGTACAGCTCGAGTAAGGCTCCTGGAAAACCTTTTAATGATTTCTCATTATTATTATCCTTTTGTTTCTAATACCATGTTAAATAAAGATATGGAACTAAGTCATTTTTTATTCAACCATTTTGTTTCTCGTTATAAGTGATTGAGCAAGATTACCAAATCTTCTGAACATATTCAGGGGAGAACTTTGGGCGTGGCCATGCAAACATCTTGTCAACCCTACGAGGGGCCCAGTAGTATTAAACTCCAAATAAATTTGAATGAACAAATTCTATCTTGACTACGAGACTAACCCACAAACTTTGCAACACTTCAGGTGATGACGTATAGTCTATATCCGGGTCACGGACCCGCCCAAAACCCAATACTGATAAGCCCAGCATGAGCTGGGCTACGCTGATAAGCTTTTAGGCCCACGAAGGCCCAACTACGAATCTATTTACGGAATAGATATCGGATATCTCTTAATTAAGGAGATAATCATTCCCCAACCGACTTAGGCGGGATACACCGAAAATTGAGGAACACGGAACCAACAAGGATTCCGTGCGTATATAAAGGGTATCACATCCCTCGTTTAAGGTACGATCTAAAAACCCTAACTCTCCTTAAACCCTAAAACCCTAATTCCATGCGTATATAAAGGGAATCACAAAAGGATTGACTAATCCATGAGCAAACGGCTCTGGTAAAGATATATCAAATCCGTTTTTAGTTGACAACTTGCTAATAAGTTGGATGGTCATCAACTCACCATATCAGTAATGTGAAGAGTTGGCTAGCCCACAAGAAAATGGCTTGTGGTAAAGGCAGTGGAAAAACCATTATTGGTAATTAGTTCACCGTTAGATAAAAGAACTAACTAGTCCAGAAGGGTACAGCTTTTGGTAAAGACAAAACAAATCTGTTGATAGCTGGTGGTTTGCTAAAAATCATATGGTTATCAATGTACCATGGTCTTACACACCAAAACATTTGGCTACTCCAAAGATAATGGCTTTGGTAAAGAGTTCTAAATCCATTAAATTTTCAATGATTCACTTAGATGTGATGAGAATAGTATGCAACTTACACTGAACTATTGTACAAATTGTCATATGTTGTTGTGTTGCTGAAAAGATGGAGATTGCTGGATGCTGCTGTGAAGAGAACAATTCTAAGAGATACTTTGACAAGCACAGATATTACAGAGATACAATTTAGAGACTAAGAAACAATCCATTTTTAAAGATGAAGTTGTTAAAGATATATTCACAAAGGAACTTGAAGTCAAGCAAGTAGAATTCAAGTTAGGGGAGGATTGTTGGGATATGAAAGTGCTGAAGATATCAAAGTACTGAAGATATGAAAGTACTGTAAGCTGTAAAGAACTGGAAGAAGTCAAATAGTCAAAGTACTGCTAAAGACAGAGTCAAAGTACTGCAAGATAAAGTCAAAGTACTGCTAGAACAAAAGAACTGTTATATTCGTTTATGGAAAGAATTGTATTCCATGTTTAGATTACTTGTCGTACAAGGTTATTAATTGTAAACCGACTAGGATATCCTTGAGCCTATAAAAGGACTCCTAGATTAGCATTAGATGTACGATTTCAGAAAAAGAGTTTTAGAGTTTACGAATTAGTGTTTTAGAGAAAAGTTCGATTATCTTAGAGTTGTATTAGAGTATCTGCATAATAAGCAGATTTAGAGTTTATAATAAAGTTTTTCTTCTTAGCTTTGTTAAGTAAATTCCGCGTACTTGATAAAGATTGCTCAGTGTTTCTTTGTTAATAACTTAGGATTTATCCGAGGTTATTAAACCTTAACAAGCTAGTTAAGTTAGTTTGATTAAAGTATATCGATCCAACACCAACCATGTGTTGGGCGGATACGTGGCTAAAGAAGAAAATATGATTCAGTATCTCGACAAGACCAAGACACTGATCAAAGGCTTTGACAGATTTACCATCAAGCAAGTTCCTAGAGGAGAAAATCGCAAGGCAGATGCACTAAGCAAGATCGCTTCGACAAGTTCGCACACCTATCAAAGCAAGTGCTGGTGGAAAAACTGAAAAGCAAATCCATATCGGAGATGGAAGTCTCCACAATAATAGAGGAGGACGGTCCTACATGGATGACACCGATAACAGAATTCCTAAGCAAAGGAACATTACCCCAAGAGCAGAAGGAAGCTCGCAGGATACGGCGCACAGCACAGAGATTCGAACTTCGAGACAACATACTGTACCGACGCTCCTTCCTCCAATCATGGCTCCGCTGTGTTGGTCCCCTACAAGCAAATTACGTGCTGCGAGAAATCCATGAAGGTTCATGCAGCATGCACTCGGGACCACGGTCCATTGTGGCACGCGCCATGAGATCAGGATACTACTGGCCAACCATGCACCGGGATGAGCGGGATTTAATAAGGAAGTGCAATGATTGCCAAGTTCATAGACCCATCCCGCGCCAACCACAGCACGAGCTAACGCCAATTACATCACCATGGCCATTCTACAAGTGGGGTATCGACATTGCAGGACCTTTTCCAGTCGCAGCAGGAGGGTTAAAATTCCTCATAGTCGCCATAGACTACTTCACTAAGTGGATCGAAGCAAAGGCAGTAGTAACTATCACGGGCAACCAGGTCAAGCGCTTTGTCTGGGAAAGTATAGTATGCCGCTTTGGGCTGCCTGGCGAAATCATCTCGGACAACGGGAAACAATTCTGCGACAACCCTTTCAAAGACTGGTGCGAGAAGTTGAACATCACACAGCACTTCGCGTCAGTTAAACAACCCTTATGACTACCAGTAACGTATAGCGTTAATTTGTTCCACAGAAGTGCACTACATTCATGACACTTATCTGATATCTCAAGTCTGAGGATAGTTATTCATGATTTACTTAATAACAATATCCATAAAGTAAAATCATGTAGTTGGGATAAGTCTTATATTCAATTCATTGAATATCATCTGAATTGGTATGCATTCTCATCAATATACTTTCAAGTATATTCTACCAAATCTTTCAGATTTGTCTTAGTTTAATGATACTCCCATATCATTAATTGACAACAGACGATTTAGAATAAATAAATTTATTCACGGATTAAACATGCAAATATAGGATACAATATATTATAAAATCAAACATACCAAGTACTTGATTTATTATAACAATTGTTTAACATCCCTTTTCCAAATACCAAATAGATCAATGCATGAAAATTCCAGTTGATGAATTATGCCTCGAGTAATGACAATCATACTTGTTGACAAGGCATAAATCAACCAACTTGATCTATCGTAATTTTGAGAATACTTATTTCAAGAATTCAATTAGTGAAGTCCTTGTATGTGTGCATTCACCAATCCACATAATAATTCATAAAGTGTGTGACATCCTCTATCACAAGTTTATGACAATTAAACTTTCAAACATTTTTAAGTTTAAAGTATTCTTATTCTTTTAATGTATAATGCAACTGTGCTTTTTGTAGCACAACTAGTTCACATTGCCATTAACAAGGATGAAATCCTACCATGACTAGTATTGAGTGTCATCTCAATTAAATCAGCATCATTGTATACAAACAACAATATGCTCATTAAAACTCCGTAAACTTTAATATCTTATTGTGTAATGTTTGATGTCTTCCAAACTTTCAAGTTTGTAGCCGATGACAATTTGCACAACAATTGACATATTGTTCATCCATAGAATCTAGGAGCAATTCCAGGCAGTGGATGTAAGTCTTTTAGAATATTCATTACACAAGTTATCTAATAACTTTTAGTTAGATATCAATGCTGTCAAATCATCTATCATTCAAGAATGATACAACAATTTGAATACACTACATGATGTAATCCAGACACAAATAAACATGAGACAAAAAAATTTATGTATGCAAAACATATATAATCCAGACACAAAACATATATGTTTTATACGTAAAAATATAATCCAAACAAAAAACATATATGTTTTATATGTAAACATATGTGCTTTATACATAAACATATATGTATCTTTTCAAAACTCATTCAAGAATTAAATTTGGCTTGTGATTTATATCAAAATTTACTAGTTTGACTTTAACCATTAGGAGGTAGGTCACTATTCCAAGAAAATAACATATTAATTTTCTACAACATAAAACATATATGCACACACATTTACATTTATTTTATATTAACAATGAAACATATATGCACACTTGTATACAAGGTTATCATAAAAACATTTACACCTAACATAATGACAAATTCATCCACACTTAATCCCTTTTATCATCTGATCACCAGATAAACTAGACTTAAGGTTAATCAATAAAAGTTAAAACACCATTAAAAGCATTTATAACCAAATAAAGATTTAATTACTCAACTACGTTGGGAGTTACATACATTTCATCAAATTTTAATACCCACCTCACTATCTGTTCATTGATATAACCATTATCCACGTATTTTCTTAGCATGTTTAGGATTATTTATTTTTTCTGTTTTGATCCCATTCTCGAAAAGAATGTTATATTATACAAACAAATACATCTTACATCATACATCTTGTATAGATAGCATATTTACCAGATAATTGTCTTTCCATCTACTTAACTTAAAGAACAGTAGGATGACGCAAGAAACATCGGACCTCGCCAATCGTCACCATAGTCGTCAGTATATTCCGGCAACAACGGCGGTGTCACGAGTGTTATAAAAACTCCGATTTCTAAAGTGAATATATAGATCTAAAAAAAACCCCCTTTATAACTTGAAATATATCACTGAATATACATAACCCGATTTCAAAATGATTAAATATAAATAATCCAATTACAGAACATGAATTAGAAAACAAACCTTACTAGTCATATTCATCATTCTCAATTGGCATCTATGAATCTGATATGAGATTTAAATCTACCCTTCCATTTGATTTCTTATTATTTAAACATAAATGAAATGAATAAAAGATAGATGAAATTGAAATTGAAAACTAGTTGATGGGAAAATGGAGGCATCATATATGGAGAGAGACAAACAAATGAGTAGGCCACTACGTTAAAAAGTGTGAAACTTATATTTTGCATAAATGATCTACATGGTGGTCGATTTTTTTGATAGACAAGAAGCAAAAAAGAGGTGGTTAGGGTTCTTGAGAGGAAGCGATCAAAAGTGAAAGAGGGAGATCTGAAAAGAATAAAAATCAGAAAACGGTTTTAGTATAAAACCCTTCTTTTATGGAAGAATTAAATTCCCATTTTGCCCTTACTTTATTTATTTCTATCAAATTAAGTTACATCTTATTTTAAAAAGGCTATTATGCATTAACATGATGTACCTTATGTATCACTAGGAGTAAAAAAAGGGTTCTCCCAGTTCTCGCACTTAACAGGGTTCTCAAAATAAAGATACACTATAAATAAATATATATATATATATATATATATATATATATATATATATATATATATATATATATTGATTGTACAATAATTCGTATGACCAGGCCTTCGATGATGATCGAAGGGTATGAGGGGTGATATGCTTGCGCCAAACTTGTAGTCAATCTGCAATAAGAAATAATAGACACTTCGTTAAGTGATTGCGCAGGGGTTGGGCCCTGCGAACCACCTCCGGCGTGTGAATAAGTATGTGATATGAGTTATGGATAATATGATGTATGTGAAACACTGTGTTGAGAGAACATACCATTGAAATGACTCGTCCAACATATTTATAGGTGATGAAAATAGCTTGGAGAGTGTTAGCACACGTTTAGGAGATCATGGGGGCGTCCCCTGATTTATGGTAACCGCTAGGGCTTCATCCCCACTATCTCGGACTTGGCGGGGAAGCTAAGGACATAGTGGGAACGTGGGGGAAGACCAAGTCAAGGTTCTTGTTTGTCTTGGCATCTTCAAGAGAAGACACCGAATGGCATAGGCTTCGGCTGGCGAATTCCCAATTGGTAACCATGTCAATGATGAATGGTTTTACGCCACCAATGACTTATAAAGAAAGACTTGGGTCTTCGTAATGCAATTTCGACTGAGGCCGAAGGGGGGTCCTTTGACCTGATCGGAGGGTACGTCATCAAGCCCCCCAGTCGAAAGTGATATGTACGGACGAGAAATATTGCTTACGACTCAGAAATAAAAACGAAACCTCCCCTTCGTCACAAAAATGAACGAAGATGAAAAGTTTTGTTAATAGTGACCGCAATAAATGCATAATTAATCATAACTAACCCTGTTTCCTTGGTACTAGTAAACATCCTTTCAAAATTTAAAAGGGGTTTGAAATCCGGTAGAAAAGGGATAGCACGGACACGTGTAGGGCTGAGATGCAACATTTGTAGGGTATATAAAATGCAAAAAACAGTAAAACCCTAACAAAGTAACTCTCGCCCAAATTTTTTCACCTACTAAAATTCCTTTCGATCAAGCCTTCGACCAAACAAGGTAAAGCGCTCCTTCTTCTTCTGTATTTCAACTATTTTTTGTGTTTTTTAGAAGGTGTCATGTCAACCAACAAAAAATTTGTGATAAAACAACAAGGCTGGACATTAACCAGGGAGGAGCTTAAAGCGTTCCTCACTGATTATCCCATTCCAAAAGAACACAAAGTAATGCTACCAAGTAAAGATCAAGGGATATTTGATGCCCCTGAAAATTATGTAGGCTTGTATATCCACGCTTTCACCACTTCCAATCTTAGGATACCACTGCATCCTTTAATTTTAGAATTCCTCCGATATTATGAGGTACACATTTCTAGGTTCAACCCTTTTGGCCTAGCCAAGCTGACAACATACATTGTTATGTGCAAAGCTTATGGGTTTGAACCATCCTTGACTGTGCTTAGAGGTTTTTTAAATCTATACCCGGGAGGAGATTGGTTAACCTTGGCCAAGAGGGGTGAAAGGGATGTGCCCATATTGATAGATAGGCCTTTTACGAACATAAGGAACTGGAAAGGCAAGTTCTTTTATATTCAGACTACCATTATCCCTCCTGGATACTCTGCATTGTTAAACCCAGACTTTCAATATGATGAGAAAAGGTTCACCGATCCCTTGCCTTATACTGTGAGAAGAAACCCATTGTATCAGCGTTTGGCTCGTCATCCAGCTGACTGCCAGACCTTCCCTGAGCCAATCCTGTTCATGGCTGGCATTGCTGAGAGATGGGAAGGGTCTCCGTTGGTACCTGAGATAATTTGCGATGGAGAAAGTATGTATTTTTTAAATTAACATAAGAAACAAAAACTTATCTTGCTGATATTTATCTTATCTGCTTCTTTTTGCAGAGATGTCATTCAGGAACTTTGTTGTGGCTGGAGGTGCCAAAGAGGTAAGCTTTCTTCCAAAGAATCCCCAAGAAACAAGCTATGGCGTGGGCTCCCCGTCGGTGTCCATAAACAAAGATGAGGTGGAAGCCCATCCTGTCGAGCCTGTATCTTCTGCTCCTCCACCAAAGGAACCCATAGATGTAGAAGATCAGCTGGTGGAGAACATTGCTGACTCAGACGAACCAGTCTCCGAAGGACCGTTGGCCATCGTAGGACCCTCCGGCATAGGTGAGAGGGTTCGAAGCAGGAAAGGTGCTAGTGCTAAGGCTATGAAATCTGATTCAAAAAGAAAGCTTATTCTACCTACTCCTCCCTCTCGAACTACCCGGCAGAAGAGTGCCCAGGGTAAGGTTGTGGTATTTCCAGCCATCGAAGGGCCCAGCGGTGATGACTTCCATGGTAAACTTCTTACCTGTGAAATAAAATTAAATACCAAAGATCATATATTAATGAAACTTACTTTTGTTATAGGACTTCCTGATACGAAGGAGCTTCCTTCTCCCCAAGCGTGTCACCAACTTATGAGCCATGTGATCCCCTCCAAGTGGAAGGTGGTGATGAATAACATGTCTATAGAGAGGCTCTGTGATCTTCATGATAAAAGCTATGTTCGCCAGGGCATGCTTGACAACCAACTCAATGCTAGGACAAGGGAATTGCTCCGCGCTGTCACCAAAGCTCGAGAAGAAATGGATACTATGCTGAGGGGGGAGAAGGTTAGAGATCAAAAGTATGCAGACCTGGAGAAGAAGTGTGAGGATTCATTGGAGGATTTTGATAAGAATCCCTTGGTTCAAGATCTTAGAGCTGAGAATGAAAAGCTCAAAGGTCAATTGGCAACGAGCGAGGCTGAGTGCAGCAGGTTAACTGTCGAAGGCTCTATGGTTGTTGGTTATAAGGAGCAGATATCTGTTCTTTCATCCAAGTGTGGAGGTCTCGAACAGGAGAGGTCAAAGTTGCTGGACCAAGAGATCAAGCTCCGAGAAAAGGTAGATGGCCTGAACCTCCGTCCGAAGATGCTGAAGAAGGACAGGGTGGACCTGGTAACCAAAGTGATCCCCTACATTGCTATGGAACTTTACCATAACGATGATGTGGGGATTGCCATTGGGAATGTGGTGAATGCTGCCACTTTTCATGGCAAGTATACCACTTTGGAGGAGGTGGCGAAGACTAGGGAACCAGTAGTGCTGGAGAAAATTCCGTATTACAGGGCAACTCATGAAAAAGAATATGATGATGCAGGTAATCATTTAACTGCTTTAGAGTTCCCTTTCCTTGCAGATGTGACGAAGGACCCATCAGCCTCGATTGAGGATCTGCTAGCCAAGAAGCCAAGGAAAGTCCAGCCTTCTTCTCCCTCCAAGAGGACTCCGTCACCCCAGGTTCCATCTCCAGGCTCAGCTGATCCCACTCACTCCAAGGTTTAAAGAAGGCAACCATGTGGTTGTAATTTGATCCCCAGGGTGGTATGTACCCTGTTTAAAACAATTGTCTATGCTCCGTTCCAGGCTTCGTTCCTGATGAAACAATTTACTTATTGCATGTTGGTAGTAGGCTACGGCCTAAGACAATAGTTTATAATGTTGGATGTTTAAGGCTATGACCTGTTTTAGACTAGTAAAACTAGTCATAAATCTACAACGAAGCCACTAGGGCTCGAATTTTGCCATGTGTGATTCTTATCTTTTTACTTTTACTTGCGTAAAAATATTTTTTTACAACCTAAGGCGTATGGTAGATGCATAGCCTCATTGTGTGTAGTTACTTCACCAAGAATATTAGCAATCGTATAATTTAACTGCTGACAGAGGGTCGCGACCCACTCCGTCTTGATCCTTTGGGCAGCGAAAGGTTTGAAATACCTTAAGGCCATATAGGAAAGTTAATGTGAAGTTGAGATGGATGTTATGCATATGAGCAAGACATGTTATTTAGTCTTTGTACATCCCTTCGACATTCAAACTTATAAAGTGACTTGGTGGGCAAATCTTTGTTGTATTGAATGAAACAAGAGATTTGAGGGAAATGTGTTATTATCATTAAGTGGGTAGGGAGGATTACATCATTTTAAGAAATGAATACTAGACGCCTACCATTAATGCTTCTTTCCCCAAGTGAGAAGAATGCAAATACATTGATTGAAAGCAAAAAAAAAATGTGTCCTTAGACATTGTAAGTTTCATACGTAGAACTTACGAAGAGTAGTGCCATTCCAGGTTCTATCAATAACGTCTCCTGCCAAGGTTTCTAGCTTGTAGGCTTCGTTGCCATATGCTTCCTTAATAACGTAGGGTCCTTCCCATGTAGGTCCCAGTTTACCCTGGTACTCAGCTTTGCTTGCGCTATTGAGTCGGAGGACATATTCCCCTGGTTTGAAAGTCGAAGGCCTAACTCGCTTATTATAGTACATTTCAATCTTTTTCTTGTGGATAGCCTCTCTAATGGAGGCTATTTCTCTTCGTTCTTCAAGTAGGTCCAAGTTACTACGGAGTCTTTCTTCGTTATCTGCTGCTTCGAAGTTCATGACCCTTTCTGTTTCGACACTTACTTCTGAAGGGATGACAGCTTCCGTGCCATATGTCAAGCTGAAAGGCGTTTCTCCATGACTTGACTTTGTATGCGTTCTATGTGCCCAGAGTACTTGAGGTAGTTCATCTACCCAACCGTGATGACTGTATCCCAGCCTTCGTTCTATTCCTTGTATGATGTCTCTGTTGGTAACTTCTACTTGACCGTTACCCTGAGGATGGTAAACGAAAGTGAATGATTGTCTGACATTCAGACCCCTGCAAAATACTGGGAATACCCCTTCGGCAAACTGCTTCCCATTATCTGAAATGATGATGTGAGGTACTCCGAACCGACAGATAATGTGTTCCCACACGAATTTTTCCATGTGTCTTCCTGTGATGGATGCCAAAGGCTTCGCTTCAACCCATTTAGTGAAGTAATCGATGGCTACGACCAAAAACTTTACTCCTCCAGGAGCAACTGGCAGAGGGCCTACGATATCTATCCCCCATTGGCTGAAAGGCCATGCGGACGTTACGGAAGTCATATCTTGCTTTGGTAGCCTTGGGACTCTTGAGTGAATTTGACATGCTTCACACTTCTGAATGATGTCGACAGCGTCTCTGTGCATCGAAGGCCAATAATATCCGACCCTCATTACTTTGGAGACAACGGAGCGAGGCCCTGCGTGAAGTCCGCAGGATCCTTCATCTACTTCTTGGATGATGTTGGCAGCTTGCCTTGGCCCTACACAACGGAGCCAAGGGGATAGAAAAGATCTTCTGTATAAGTAATTTCCCATGATCCTGTACTGTGGTGCTTTGATGCGCACCTTTCGGACCAACTTCGGATCCTCTGGTAGTATGCCACTTATTAGATATTCTCTAATTGGAGTCATCCAATTCGAGTCTTCCTCCAGTATTACGTCAGACACCTCCTTTCGAACGATGGACCTATCTGCCAATACTTCGACCAAAACTTCCTTTGTTAAATGAGCAAATGCCATTGATGCCAGTTTGCTAAGTGCATCCGCCTTCTTGTTTTGGTTTCTTCGAACATGCTCTATGTTGTAAGATGTGAACCCTTCGAGCATTTCTTTGGCCTTATCCAGATATTGCTTGATCACAGGTTGTCTCGCCTCGTAGGAGCCTTTTATCTGGTTGGCCACTAGTTGTGAGTCAACAAAAATAGCCAAGTTTCCTACTTCCATATCTGTGGCCAATCGGAGACCTGCTAACAAGGCTTCGTACTCCGCTTCATTGTTCGTAGCATCGAATTCGAAACGAAGTGCGTAAGTGTATTCCTTCCCTTTGGGATCAACGAGCATGAGACCTGCACCAGAACCATCGGAGCTGGAGGCTCCGTCAGTATAAAGTTTCCACCCTTCGATTGCCATAGCAGGCTCCTTTTCAACAACCTTTTTGTCATGTTTCGTTTCAGAGGGTGTTTCTGCTAAAAAGTCTGCCAATATTTGCCCTTTGACCGAGCTCCTGCCTTTGTATTCAATATCATGTTCTCCTAGCTCGATAGCCCATTTAGCTATCCTTCCAGATTTCTCCTTCGAAGGCGTCTCGCAGCATGAACTAAAGCCAAAATTAGCTTCTCCAATGCTGGGTAATTTAGCTCAGCTCCTTGTAGTACTCTACTAACAAAGTATATGGGGATTTGCTTCTTCTCCCTTTCTGCCAATAACACGGCACTGATGCTTTCGAAAGAGGCTGCAATATACATGAACAACACTTCGCCTTTGATTGGGGCTGTAAGTGTTGGTAGAATAGCCATGAATTCCTTGAGCTTTTGAAAGGCTGCTTCTGCATCTATGCTCCATTGGAACGTCTTTTTGTCCGTGCATCCTTTGAGTGTTTTGAAGAACGGCAAAGATCTGTCTGCACCCTTCGACAAGAACCTGCTGAGGGCTGCTAGCTTTCCGTTAAGACTTTGCACTTCCTTTAGGGACTTAGGAGGCTACAAATCTGTGATGGCTTTGACTTTTGAAGGATTGGCCTTAATACCCTGCTTGGTGATCAGATGTCCCAAGAATTGTCCTTCTTCCACACCAAAGGAACACTTCTTGGGATTTAACTTCATATTGATGGCGCGAAGCTGATCGAAGGTTTCCTTGATGTCGGAGAGCATATCTTCCTCCGATCTACTCTTAATGACCATATCATCTACGTAGGCCTCTAGGTTCCTGCCTATTTGCTTGTGGAAGGCTTTGTCCACCAATCGCTGGTAGGTGGCACCTGCATTTTTCAAACCAAAAGGCATCTTTTTGTAACAATAAACGCTTTTTCCTGTAAAAAAGGCTGTCTTCTCTTCGTCTTCTTCGGCCATTTGTATCTGATGGTAACCTTTATAAGCGTCTAGGAAACACTTTAGTCGAAACCCTGACAGGGATTCCACCTTCCAATCAATTTCTGGAAGAGGGTAGCAGTCCTTCGGACATGCTTTGTTAATGTCAGTAAAATCTACGCACATTCTCCATCCCCCGTCATGCTTTTTGACCATCATCGGATTGGCCACCCAAGTTTGATACTTCACCTCTCTGAGTATGCCTGCTGCCACGAGTTCGTCCACTTCTTTGCATGCAGCGGCATTTCTTTCAGGAGCTAGACTTCGACGCTTTTGTTTGATGGGTTCAATATGTTTGAACTCATTGAGCTTGTGTTTAGTGCCGAAGGGCTGTCCGTCTATAGTGAGAGTTCTGGGGACCCCCGTCATGTCAGAATAGGTCCATGCGAAGACATCTGCGTTAGCACGAAGTATCTTTTCCAACTCTGCTTTAAAGGAGGTTGGAAGTTGCTTTCCGATTACTACTGTCTGATCAGGGTAGAGATCATTTACCACGATGCGTTCTTCAGCGTTAGCCCAACTGAGAATATCTTTCGAAAGTTCCTCCGAAACCTGTTTGACCCTCTTGCTTTCTGTCGTAGGCCCCTTCACCTTATAGCTGGAGAAAACCGTTCCAATGCCGAAAGGTGTTTGGAATTTGATCGCGGCATGTATGGTTGAGACAACGATGCCCATCTTCTGCATTGTTGTTCTCCCTATCAATAGGTTGTAGGGAGATTCCGACCTTACGAACGTGAAAACCAGAGTTTCTGTTCTTTTTAGCCTCCCTTCTCCAATCGTAACCTCTAGAGGGACTTCTCCCAAGGGACATGAGTGTTCCCCTGAGAACCCTACTAAGGGTACCTTTGAATCTACTCTATTTGACCTTATTGAAGGTTTGAGCTTTAGGAAACATCGTTCGTAGATAACTTCGCAGGAGCTACCGCAGTCAAGGTAGGCTCTGTTTACTTCTCTGTTGGAGATCAAGACTTTGATGACCACGGGGTCATTTGAAAGAACTTTCCCTGTGATTGAAGGGAAAGTGACATCTCCTACTCCGCACAAGGCTTCCTTTGCTTCCTTTCTCTTTGAACCAAAGTCTTCTTTATAAACCATGAGGATGGGTGCTTCGACAGGTGTGGTATCTTTCCCCAACTGTGTGTCGGAGGATTTTTCTTTGCCTCTCTTTATACCCTTCACCAAATGTCCCAATTGGCCAGACTTCACGGCCTCTTCTATCTGTTTTTTGAGTTCTCGGCAGTGATTGGTGTCGTGACCGTAATCGTCATGGAAATAGCAAAACTTGGAAGTGTCTCTAGACCTCCCTTTGTTTGCCAAGCGAGGAGGAGGATCAAAGGCCTTCGCAGCCTTTTCGGTAGCGAGTATTTCCCTTGGGGATTTGGACAGATTAGCCAGGAGGCCATGGTTGATGTTTTTGTGGTATGGAGTAAACCTGTCCCTGCTCTTGTGTTTGTTCCTTGACCCTTCCCACGAAGGATGCTTCGGGGCCTTGTTGTGATTTTCCTTGTTTTCGACCGGAGCCCCGTTGGTGGACACTTCTTTTGCTTCGATCCAGGTGTAAGCCTTTTCCACTAATCCTTTATAGGTTGCCGGAAGATCAGTGGAAAGGAATTCAACCAAGCTTCTGTTCCGTAGGCCATGTACGAAACCCGAGATGCGCTGGTCTTCGTGCAAACCCATTATCTGCAAGGTGTCATCAGTGTATCTGGTAATGAAAGTCCTGGTGCTCTCGTTCTCCTTCTGCTTGATGTTGTGTACTGTTAGGTGCGTTCTTGTAAACTTTTTCTGTTGGCTGAAATGTGACCTGAACTTGGCTTTAAGATCATCCAAATTCACAATGCTACCTGGTTTTTGCCCGTTCCACCATATACGAGCAGAGTCTCGTAGGGTGTACGTAAACATGTGACAAGCAACAGGCATTACCTACTTCTGCATTCTAATAGCCCCTTCGAACAAGTGTAAAAAGTTATCCGGATCCCTTTTTCCATCATAAGTACCAATATGTGCGGGCATTTTCAACCCATCAGGCAAAGGGTAGTCTTCTATCCATCTTACGAAGGGTGTTGTGGAGCCCATGGGCTCCGAATAGAGGCAGTTATAAGGTGGCATGTATGTAGGGGCAGCATTGTATGGGTTATGATTATGAGGTATTCCAACAGTGTTTTGGTTAACATATTGGGGGTAAGCAGTAGGTATATAAGGTGGGTGACTTCCAATAGGATACGAAGGATATACCATAGCTTGCCCATAGGGCATGCTTCCGTATGGTTGAGTAAAATTGGGGTTGTTAGCCTGCCCGTTAGGTGGGGGATAAACCCCTTGAGGGTAAGATTGAGCCTGAAAAGGAGGGTACATACCATGAGGAGGAAGATTTCCTCCCCTATTTAATTGAGATGGATTGCCTTCTACGCCGGATGCGTGAGAAGGCTGTAGTGGAACCCCTGCCTCATTTCTTCCCAGATGAGCCGCCAACAGTGGTGGCAAATTAACTTCCATAGTATCCCTTCGATGACTTCTTCCATTGGAGCCTTCCATTATTCCTTCCCTTCTTGTCGGAGCCCGTTCCAGAGCATCTTCGAAACCAACCGACCTTCCACTAGGCCTTCGGTTACTTGGAGACCCTACCCTTAACACTGAGCGAGTAGCCCCCGGAGCCAAGGACCTAGCCTCCATTTCTAACTCTTTGTCGTACTCATCGCTTGAGAATTCTAACTCCCTACGCATTTCCACATTCCGGTCTTGCCTCCTTCGAGCTCTTAGTAAAGATTCTAATGCTTCGATGTTAGCTTCGACAAACGCCGGACTGATTACCGGTTCAGGGTTAGCCGAGGTTGAAGCATGATTGTTGGGAGTTATTTCAGGGTGAGATCGTGTGGTAAAAGTGGATGCGGTTATATTGGGAAGGTTGCCAGGATCATTGACTGGGATTGGTGTCAAGGTCGAGAAACCCGGAGTGGGTGTATCTTCTCTTCCTTGAGTCATGCCGTAAAACTAGTGAGAGTGATTGACTGGGTGTAAGTTTGGAATAACGAGACCAATAGTAGCGGGTCCCACGGATGGCGCCACTGATTGTACAATAATTCGTACGACCAGGCCTTCGATGATGATCGAAGGGTATGAGGGGTGATATGCTTGCGCCAAACTTGTAGTCAATCTGCAATAAGAAATAATAGACACTTCGTTAAGTGATTGCGCAGGGGTTGGGCCTTGCGAACCACCTCCGGCATGTGAATAAGTATGTGATATGAGTTATGGATAATATGATGTATGTGAAACACTGTGTTGAGAGAACATACCATTGAAATGACTCGTCCAACCTATTTATAGGTGATGAAAATAGCTTGGAGAGTGTTAGCACACGTTCAGGAGATCATGGGGGCGTCCCCTGATTTATGGTAACCGCTAGGGCTTCATCCCCACTATCTCGGACTTGGCGGGGAAGCTAAGGACATAGTGGGAACGTGGGGGAAGACAAAGTCAAGGTTCTTGTTTGTCTTGGCATCTTCAAGAGAAGACACCGAAGGGCATAGGCCTTCGGCTGGCGAATTCCCAACTAGTAACCATGTCAATGATAAATGGTTTTACGCCACCAATGACTTATAAAGAAAGACTTGGATCTTCGTAATGCAATTTCGACTGAGGCCGAAGGGGGGTCCTTCGACCTGATCGGAGGGTACATCATCATATATATATATATATAGATAGATAGATGGATATATATATATATATATATATATATATATATATATATATATATATATATATATATATATATATATATATATATATGATAAGGTTTTAAAAGGTACCTTTTTGAGGGGTCATTTAAGCCCTTATTCGATCACTTTTGTATCCGTTATTGCTTAATATCGTTCCTTTTCACTTTTTAGGTCTCTTGAAGGCAAAATGCTGGAATGATGCTTATTTGGACGAAAAGGCGCGAATATACTAAGAAAATGGCCAAAGTCAGAATCGAGACACTCAAAGCTGCTGAAACATAAGGCGACGGCGTCACTGCATATCTGCGACGCCGTCGGGAAGGCATTTTGCGACGGCTCAGAGGCGAAATTGCATGTTTTCAAGGGACGACGTCAGGTTCTAAAGGAATAGGCCGTCGCTACTCAGACGGCCTAGATGCAGCCAAGACGGCGTCAGAGCTGAAGGGGACGGCGTCACAGTCATAAGGTGACGCCGTCGCAAGGTTTACGTGGCCAAGACGAAACCCTAATGACGGCGACACGACGGCGTCACGAAACATAAGGTGACGCCGTCGCAGATGTAATCTTATATATAGAATCCGAATTTTTCAGTTTTTGTGGGTAGTCTTTTGGAGTAAAAACCAAAAACCGAACCAAGGCTTTCTTGTGCAGTATTTTAGCGTTCTAAACCCTATTATACATCAAGATAAGTATTTACTTCATTAATTTAATTATGTCTTTGATTATTTGTGTGTATGCTTGCATGTTCTCCATGTCCGGCTAATTTATTTGTGTGTTTGCTTAGGGAATATGAAACTTAATTATTGAATATTGATTGGTTGATACTTATCTTAGTTGACTAATGATCTAGAGTGCGCTAGATTATTCGTTGTGTACTTAATGCTTGACTTTTCTTTGTGAACTTTAGAATATAATTATCTAGGTAATTGTAGGATAAAGTATTCAAGGACAACCGTAGAGTAGGCGTCTATAAATCACTAGAGGATTTGTAAACAAGACCCTTTGGTAATTTCAAAGAGTTAGGGAAACAAGCACGCCCTATAGCCTTATGATAACGCTACACGCGTCGTTCGGGGTCAAGGAAACTTCCTTTTCTTCGAGCAAGTTTTATAACACCCTAGGCAGTGAACCTAATCGTTGTAGTGTAGTAATTAGGGTAAGCCACGGGTATTGATATCGTTCTCTAGGGGAATAGGAATGCTAGTGAGAAGTTACTACGCTAAGGTTGAGGTTGAGGAAGATTATTTTTTTATCTTTTTATATTTTTTAGAAAATGAAAAGGTACGAATCTCGGGTATTGGATTTGGGGGGTTGGTATTGCTACCGATTACTCTACTATTATCTAATTATCTAAGCTAAGGTTGTGATAGTCTATGTCTAATTGATGTGTACTCGTATGATAGTTTAAAGATGTGTTTACTTAGGTTTTACTACTCCTTAATTATCTCCTATTGATGGTTGATTTGTCACGTCCTTATTCCTAGTTGCGTTGTGATTCTAAGGCTATAGGGCGTGCTTGTTTCCCTAACTCTTTGAAATTACCAAAGGGTCTTGTTTACAAATCCTCTAGTGATTTATAGACGCCTACTCTACGGTTGTCCTTGAATACTTTATCCTACAATTACCTAGATAATTATATTCTAAAGTTCACAAAGAAAAGTCAAGCATTAAGTACACAACGAATAATCTAGCGCACTCTAGATCATTAGTCAACTAAGATAAGTATCAACCAATCAATATTCAATAATTAAGTTTCATATTTCCTAAGCAAACACATAAATAAATTAGCCGGACATGGAGAACATGCAAGCATACACACAAATAATCAAAGACATAATTAAATTAATGAAGTAAATACTTATCTTGATGTATAATAGGGTTTAGAACCCTAAAATACTGCACAAGAAAGCCTTGGTTCGGTTTTAGGTTTTTACTCCAAAAGACTACACACAAAAACTGAAAAATTCGGATTCTATATATAAGATTACATCTGCGACGGCGTCACCTTATGTTTCGTGACGCCGTCGTGTCGCCGTCATTAGGGTTTCGTCTTGGCCACGTAAACCTTGCGACGGCGTCACCTTATGACTGTGACGCCGTCCCCTTCAGCTCTGACGCCGTCTTGGCTGCATCTAGGCCGTCTGAGTAGCGACGGCCTACTCCTTTAGAACCTGACGTCGTCCCTTGAAAACATGCAATTTCGCTTCTGACCCGTCGCAAAATTCCTTCCCGACGGCGTCGCAGATATGCAGTGACGCCGTCGCCTTATGTTTCAGCAGCTTTGAGTGTCTCGATTCTGACTTTGGCCATTTTCTTCGTATATTCGCGCCTTTTCGTCCAAATAAGCATCATTCCAGCATTTTGCCTTCAAGAGACCTAAAAAGTGAAAAGGAACGATATTAAGCAATAACGGATACAGAAGTGATCGAATAAGGGCTTAAATGACCCCTCAAAAAGGTACCTTTTAAAACCTTATCAAATATCCCTACCCTTGGTATTTGCTTGTCCTCAAGCAAATGTGCTTTTAGCCAATTAATTTATAAGTTAGGGGTCATGAAGCATTCATTCAAAACGGTCCACAACACATATAAGCCCCGCAAAAGTCATAACAAGCACGGAAATTACATACTAGCACCTCACATGGGGTGTTTGGATACTCACATCTCTCTCGGGTGTATATATGAAATATAACAAATCGGAAATGGAAGATAAACACTCATTAACCGGTCCTAGTACATAGATTACCATAGGCTTGAGAATAGATCAAACCTCCGTCGCTTTGGCGTAAGCACCTAGGAAAGACTATCAAAGAGGTCTTTTAAAGGGTTGTAACGTTAGGCTTACGGTAAGGAAATGAAGGGTTTGGTGGGATAGGCTATTTAGTGGTGGATAATCAAAAATCTCTATGTTGCAAGTATACGAAGAATGGCGTTGCTAAGCCAAGACTCGACACTCTAAAACTCTAGGCAACGAAAATAAACAAACATAATTTAAAAGATAGATGTAGGATGGTAGCCCGTATGTTTTTTTTTTTTTTTTTTTTTTTTTTTTTTTTTTTTTTTTTTCATACACTTTTACTCTACCATCCTCTACGGTACATCAAAATGATAGGGATTTATAGACACATCCCTACACTTGAGTTTTTATTACTCTAACACTAATTTGACCCGAATTGAAAAGATCAAAACACTTGGAGTACATTATTATGCAAACAAAGGGAATTTGAGTTTAACGTTCTCTTCCCTATATTTCATAAACTTTAACTTTTCCCATGAATCCCAATCATCCCAAAACTGTATACAAAGGATATGACTCGACTTAGCAACTCATGCAAGCAACCAGATAATTGAACTAAGGGTTTTAGGTGATAACATAAATTTGCACTAAAAGTGAGTGCAATAAAGGGTAGGCTAAGGCGATTTGGGTGTATATTTGGGGGTGGGGTGTAAACAATGCTCTTCATTGATATTCCGGAAAAACCGAAACATCACGAGAACCGCGAAAAGGATAGGCTCTGAGGGGTTAACTAGGGGTATCGTGTACTAAAGATGAGTACAACGCAAAGGGTGTGGGGGAATTACTCAACCGATATGGAAGAAGTAATTATATTACAGGTATTAAACAAGGGTTTATCCTAATGCCTCTTATCATTTAGTTATTCCTAACTACACAAGTGTAGTCTCACTAGCGATCTCGGAATGCATCACAAAACAAGTTCTAGAATCTAATATACTACCGGTTCACACTCTAAGCATTAAAGATGAATGCTTTAATTCCTACTAATCTAAGGGTGATCCTCACATTTTGGGTGGAATTTAGGTGGTAAAGGGTTTTTGTGCTAGTCATGCAACTTCCTATCCATGAGACGCTTTTGTTAAGACTAATGGCCCACTCCTATACGTCATGAAAAAATTTTAAATTTGGCTAAAATTACCCTAACCTACATTTTCTCATGGTTTATTACACAAATACACTTGGACAAAGCAAACAGTCAAGGATAAGCATAGTTTCAAAGTTCCCGTTTATTTTCCCTCCCTACACTTAAACTGAACATTGTCCCCAATGTTCCCCGAAAGTATCAAAGTTATGATAATAGAAGGTAATTAAAAACGAAAGAAACTAATACTCCCCTGATTAGCTCGGTAGGATCCGTGAAAAGTGTTGGTTAAATCTTTTCCAAGAAGAGTTTTTGCGTGAAAGGCTCCTTCCAAACTTGTGTAACTTCTTCTTGACAAACTAAACCTGCACACTAGAAGAAAACAAACGAAACCTTCGCGTAAAATCGGCGGTAATAATATACATAAGACTCGATTTAAACTAGGATATAATGCTTGTGGAATGGATGTTTACAGAATTTGTTTCGAAAGTTAAGATCTGGAAAATTCCAAAATTTTACAAGTAGCTCAGAAAACGAGAAAAAGTAAGCTGATGTTTTTATTCCTTCCTGACGCCGTCAGGTTGCAATCTTGACGCCGTCAGGTTATCCTGACAAAAACTGGTCTGCGATTTTCTGGAAAAAATTCTGGAAAATTTACATCTTTAGAATCTGGAAAAATTTCTGCAAAAACATCCATTATGACTCGATACAAGCATTTGACTCGAACAAAAAAACATATATATCTTTTAATTAATTGTTATTCTCATGTTCACGTTTCTTATGAAAACGTGTGTAATCCTCCCTACACTTATCCTTTATGTAAAATACCTTTATATGTAATTAAGACAAGGTTAAAAACAAAATAAAGCATTTTTACAAATTTAAACATGAGGACAAACAATTAATAAAAGATATATGACACTAACAAGCAAACAATTAAGCATGGGTTGCCTCCCACGAAGCGCTTTTCTTTATTTAAGAGTCTTGTAGCTAGACTCGTAGTCCTACCCCTACGTTTTTGCATCACCGCCCTCTTGACGGTCTCTATCGGGGGGTTCCATGTTGTAGAAGTGTCCCATGATACTCCTTTCTAAGAGTTCACCCTCTCCCCACTCGGTCCTATATTTCGGTCCTAAATTCAAACAATCTTTATAGAACCCGAAAAGCTTAGCCATAACATAATCTACTCCCTTTTCCCTATCCTCATCATTCCTGTAATAGACCGACAGTTTAAGTTCCTTTTCATCATTGGAGAGTGATGAAAACTTCTCAATCTTAAACGGCATTTGGTAGGCTACGTCGTCGGTCTCATCCTTGAATCGCACTACTCCTAACGATGGGTCATAGGTCATCCCGGTGCTTTCTACGAAAGGTTTTCCTAGAATAACGTGGGACAAGCTAGGGTCTATGGCCGTGCTAATATCTTCCACAATTATGAAGTCCGTAGGGAATGTGAAACTACCTACATAGACGGGCAATCCCTTAACTCTACCAAGAAAATTACACTTATCACTAGGATTATCGAGGTCTTGCCTAGTTGGGATAGGCTTCTTCATTATCCAATTGTAATAGGTGCTAGTCATTATGTTAATTGGGGATTTACGATCAATGTAAGCCTTTGCCACAAAAAGGTGTCCTATGCAACATGGTATGTTAAGATTCCAAGGGTTCCCAAACTTGATTCTAGGGCTTTTTCTAACATACATGTGACGGAGGTCACACACTAAATGAGGGTGGCGGGATAATTCCTCTTCCGTAGGAAATTTGTTGAAATAGTCATTGTCTACTTCATCTTCTTCCTCGGGTGTCTCATCATCAACAAATGTTTGGTCTTCTTCGTCATCGGTTTCATCCGGTTCCACTAAGGCGATGGCATTGACGAATTGAACGTGCTTAATAAGCTTGCTTGGATCCTTAATTTCAACACCTGGAGGCTCGGGAGTCGAGATAGCACTAACCTTCCTATCACCATTTATGGCTTTCAACAGGTTGTCTATTTTCCTATCCATCTCGGCTTGTTGATGGTTAAAGCGGTCCGAGAGCTTAGCCATTTGGGTTTCTTGGGACGCAACTATGTTTTGAAACATCCCTTCGATACTCTGTTGGTTAGGACCGTTAGGTGGGGGCCACGAGAAATCATTGGAGGTGAATTCTTTGGTTTGTCCCCAGTAAAAGTCAGGCTTGTTTTTCCATGCCTCCCGGGTTTCATTGAAATTCCTAGGTCCGGGCGTTGTAGGGAATCTTCCTCCCGTTCCATTATTACGCGAGGATGCGTATTCAACGGAAGCATGTTCGGGGGATAGGGTGCTAGTGCGCGTGTTATGAGGATCACAAAACGGCTCGCACGAAGAGGAAACTTTGTTTATATGGCGCGAGGACTTAGGATTCTCGTAGGAACTCATGAGGAATTTGACTTGATCTTCAAGTTCGATCATCCTACGGTCGGGAGGAGGCAAGGAGATTGCCTTGACGGTTTTGGGAAGTTCACGGGGGTCATCCCAACTTTCGTTGTCATAGAGGGCAAGGTCCTCTATTATTTCCCATGATTCTTCCGCGGTGAGATCACTAAGTTTTCCACCGGCCGCTTGGTCAATGGATCGCTTAGTGGGAAAATTGACATGATCATAAAAGATTTGGACTTGAAGCCAAAGATCAATGCCGTGATGAGGGACTTTATGAAGTAAGTCCTTGAATCGGGTCCATGCTTCGTAGAGAGATTCACCTTGACGTTGTTGGAACATCAAGATGTCATTCCTAAGCTTAGTGGTTCTCCCCGGTGGGAAAAATTGAGCAAGGAAGCGAGAAGTAAGATCATCCCAACTTGAGATGGAGCCGGCGGGAAGTCGCTCAAGCCAATTACTAGCTTGGTCCCGTAGAGAGAATTGGAAGAGACGCAAGCGCGTGGTCTCCCGAGTAGTAGCATCAAGGTCGATGGAATCGACAATTTTGAGGAAATCCCTCAGATGCTGATTTGGATCTTCGGAACGAAGTCCATGGAATGCACATCCGTTTTGCACCAACCGGATGGTGTCGGATCGCAGGGCCGTAGTTTGGGCTTGGTCGGGAAGCTCAATGGTGTTCCTATAACCTAGGTGGTTTGGTCTCGAGTACTCACCAAGAGTACGGGCTCTTGGCGGGTCGTTTGGTGGTGGGTTGATGAGTGGTGGTTGGTTGTCACCTTCCATGGTGAAAAGTGATGGGTGTTACGAACAAAGGTCACGAAGAAGGGGGATAGACTAAGAGAAAGCTAAAAAATGAGAAAAATTTACTTGATAGGAATCAAGCAAAGAAACCTAAACGAGGTGGACTACTAACTAGCTATTCTATTCCCCGGCAGCGGCGCCAAAAACTTGATAACGCTACACGCGTCGTTCGGGGTCAAGGAAACTTCCTTTTCTTCGAGCAAGTTTTATAACACCCTAGGCAGTGAACCTAATCGTTGTAGTGTAGTAATTAGGGTAAGCCACGGGTATTGATATCGTTCTCTAGGGGAATAGGAATGCTAGTGAGAAGTTACTACGCTAAGGTTGAGGTTGAGGAAGATTATTTTTTTATCTTTTTATATTTTTTAGAAAATGAAAAGGTACGAATCTCGGGTATTGGATTTGGGGGGTTGGTATTGCTACCGATTACTCTACTATTATCTAATTATCTAAGCTAAGGTTGTGATAGTCTATGTCTAATTGATGTGTACTCGTATGATAGTTTAAAGATGTGTTTACTTAGGTTTTACTACTCCTTAATTATCTCCTATTGATGGTTGATTTGTCACGTCCTTATTCCTAGTTGCGTTGTGATTCTAAGGCTATAGGGCGTGCTTGTTTCCCTAACTCTTTGAAATTACCAAAGGGTCTTGTTTACAAATCCTCTAGTGATTTATAGACGCAAACTCTACGGTTGTCCTTGAATACTTTATCCTACAATTACCTAGATAATTATATTCTAAAGTTCACAAAGAAAAGTCAAGCATTAAGTACACAACGAATAATCTAGCGCACTCTAGATCATTAGTCAACTAAGATAAGTATCAACCAATCAATATTCAATAATTAAGTTTCATATTTCCTAAGCAAACACATAAATAAATTAGCCGGACATGGAGAACATGCAAGCATACACACAAATAATCAAAGACATAATTAAATTAATGAAGTAAATACTTATCTTGATGTATAATAGGGTTTAGAACCCTAAAATACTGCACAAGAAAGCCTTGGTTCGGTTTTAGGTTTTTACTCCAAAAGACTACACACAAAAACTGAAAAATTCGGATTCTATATATAAGATTACATCTGCGACGGCGTCACCTTATGTTTCGTGACGCCGTCGTGTCGCCGTCATTAGGGTTTCGTCTTGGCCACGTAAACCTTGCGACGGCGTCACCTTATGACTGTGACGCCGTCCCCTTCAGCTCTGACGCCGTCTTGGCTGCATCTAGGCCGTCTGAGTAGCGACGGCCTACTCCTTTAGAACCTGACGTCGTCCCTTGAAAACATGCAATTTCGCTTCTGACCCGTCGCAAAATTCCTTCCCGACGGCGTCGCAGATATGCAGTGACGCCTTCGCCTTATGTTTCAGCAGCTTTGAGTGTCTCGATTCTGACTTTGGCCATTTTCTTCGTATATTCGCGCCTTTTCGTCCAAATAAGCATCATTCCAGCATTTTGCCTTCAAGAGACCTAAAAAGTGAAAAGGAACGATATTAAGCAATAACGGATACAGAAGTGATCGAATAAGGGCTTAAATGACCCCTCAAAAAGGTACCTTTTAAAACCTTATCACCTTAGAATCACAACGCAACTAGGAATAAGGACGTGACAAATCAACCATCAATAGGAGATAATTAAGGAGTAGTAAAACCTAAGTAAACACATCTTTAAACTATCATACGAGTACACATCAATTAGACATAGACTATCACAACCTTAGCTTAGATAATTAGATAATAGTAGAGTAATCGGTAGCAATACCAACCCCCCAAATTCAATACCCGAGATTCGTACCTTTTCAATTTCTAAAAAAAAACATAAAAAGATAAAAAATAATCTTCCTCAACCTCAACCTTAGCGTAGTAACTTCTCACTAGCATTCCTATTCCCCTAGAGAACGATATCAATACCCGTGGCTTACCCTAATTACTACACTACAGCGATTAGGTTCACTGCCTAGGGTGTTATAAAACTTGCTCGAAGAAAAGGAAGTTTCCTTGACCCCGAACGACGCGTGTAGCGTTATCAAGTTTTTGGCGCCGCTGCCGGGGAATAGAATAGCTAGTTAGTAGTCCACCTCGTTTAGGTTTCTTTGCTTGATTCCTATCAAGTAAATTTTTCTCATTTTTTAGCTTTCTCTTAATCTATCCCCCTTCTTCGTGACCTTTGTTCGTAACACCCATCACTTTTCACCATGGAAGGTGACAACCAACCACCACTCATCAACCCACCACCAAACGACCCGCCAAGAGCCCGTACTCTTGGTGAGTACTCGAGACCAAACCACCTAGGTTATAGGAACACCATTGAGCTTCCCGACCAAGCCCAAACTACGGCCCTGCGATCCGACACCATCCGGTTGGTGCAAAACGGATGTGCATTCCATGGACTTCGTTCCGAAGATCCAAATCAGCATCTGAGGGATTTCCTCAAAATTGTCGATTCCATCGACCTTGATGCTACTACTCGGGAAACCACGCGCTTGCGTCTCTTCCAATTCTCTCTACGGGACCAAGCTAGTAATTGGCTTGAGCGACTTCCCGCCGGCTCCATCTCAAGTTGGGATGATCTTACTTCTCGCTTCCTTGCTCAATTTTTCCCACCGGGGAGAACCACTAAGCTTAGGAATGACATCTTGATGTTCCAACAACGTCAAGGTGAATCTCTCTACGAAGCATGGACCCGATTCAAGGACTTACTTCATAAAGTCCCTCATCACGGCATTGATCTTTGGCTCCAAGTCCAAATCTTTTATGATCATGTCAACTTTCCCACTAAGCGATCCATTGACCAAGCGGCCGGTGGAAAACTTAGTGATCTCACCGCAGAAGAATCATGGGAAATAATAGAGGACCTTGCCCTCTATGACAACGAAAGTTGGGATGACCCCCGTGAGCTGCCTAAAACCGTCAAGGCAATCTCCTTGCCTTCCATCAACTCACAACCTTCCGACCGTAGGATGATCGAACTTGAAGATCAAGTCAAATTCCTCATGAGTTCCTACGAGAATCCTAAGTCCTCACGCCATATAAACAGAGTTCCCTCTTCGTGCGAGCCGTTTTGTGATCCTCATAACACGCGCACTAGCACCCGATCCCCCGAACATGCTTCCGTTGAATACGCATCCTCGCGTAATAATGGAACGGGAGGAAGATTCCCTACAACGCCCGGACCTAGGAATTTCAATGAAACCCGGGAGGCATGGAAAAACAAGCCCGACTTTTACTGGGGACAAACCAAAGAATTCACCTCCAATGATTTCTCGTGGCCCCCACCTAACGGTCCTAACCAACAGAGTATCGAAGGGATGTTGCAAAACATAGTTGCGTCCCAAGAAACCCAAATGGCTAAGCTCTCGGACCGCTTTAACCATCAACAAGCCGAGATGGATAGGAAAATAGACAACCTGTTGAAAGCCATAAATGGTGATAGGAAGGTTAGTGCTATCTCGACTCCCGAGCCTCCAGGTGTTGAAATTAAGGATCCAAGCAAGCTTATTAAGCACGTTCAATTCGTCAATGCCATCGCCTTAGTGGAACCGGATGAAACCGATGACGAAGAAGACCAAACATTTGTTGATGATGAAACACCCGAGGAAGAAGATGAAGTAGACAATGACTATTTCAACAAATTTCCTACGGAAGAGGAATTATCCCGCCACCCTCATTTAGTGTGTGACCTCCGTCACATGTATGTTAGAAAAAGCCCTAGAATCAAGTTTGGGAACCCTTGGAATCTTAACATACCATGTTGCATAGGACACCTTTTTGTGGCAAAGGCTTACATTGATCGTAAATCCCCAATTAACATAATGACTAGCACCTATTACAATTGGATAATGAAGAAGCCTATCCCAACTAGGCAAGACCTCGATAATCCTAGTGATAAGTGTAATTTTCTTGGTAGAGTTAAGGGATTGCCCGTCTATGTAGGTAGTTTCACATTCCCTACGGACTTCATAATCGTGGAAGATATTAGCACGGCCATAGACCCTAGCTTGTCCCACGTTATTCTAGGAAAACCTTTCGTAGAAAGCACCGGGATGGCCTATGACCCATCGTTAGGAGTAGTGCGATTCAAGGATGAGACCGACGACGTAGCCTACCAAATGCCGTTTAAGATTGAGAAGTTTTCATCACTCTCCAATGATGAAAAGGAACTTAAACTGTCGGTCTATTACAGGAATGATGAGGATAGGGAAAAGGGAGTAGATTATGTTATGGCTAAGCTTTTCGGGTTCTATAAAGATTGTTTGAATTTTGGACCGAAATTTAGGACCGAGTGGGGAGAGGGTGAACTCTTAGAAAGGAGTATCATGGGACACTTCTACAACATGGAACCCCCCGATAGAGACCGTCAAGAGGGCGGTGATGCAAAAACGTAGGGGTAGGACTACGAGTCTAGCTACAAGACTCTTAAATAAAGAAAAGCGCTTCGTGGGAGGCAACCCATGCTTAATTGTTTGCTTGTTAGTGTCATATATCTTTTATTAATTGTTTGTCCTCATGTTTAAATTTGTAAAAATGCTTTATTTTGTTTTTAACCTCGTCTTAATTACATATAAAGGTATTTTACATAAAGGATAAGTGTAGGGAGGATTACACACGTTTTCATAAGAAACGTGAACATGAGAATAACAATTAATTAAAAGATATATATGTTTTTTTGTTCGAGTCAAATGCTTGTATCGAGTCATAATGGATGTTTTTGCAGAAATTTTTCCAGATTCTAAAGATGTAAATTTTCCAGAATTTTTTCCAGAAAATCGCAGACCAGTTTTTGTCAGGATAACCTGACGGCGTCAAGATTGCAACCTGACGGCGTCAGGAAGGAATAAAAACATCAGCTTACTTTTTCTCGTTTTCTGAGCTACTTGTAAAATTTTGGAATTTTCCAGATCTTAACTTTCGAAACAAATTCTGTAAACATCCATTCCACAAGCATTATATCCTAGTTTAAATCGAGTCTTATGTATATTATTACCGCCGATTTTACGCGAAGGTTTCGTTTGTTTTCTTCTAGTGTGCAGGTTTAGTTTGTCAAGAAGAAGTTACACAAGTTTGGAAGGAGCCTTTCACGCAAAAACTCTTCTTGGAAAAGATTTAACCAACACTTTTCACGGATCCTACCGAGCTAATCAGGGGAGTATTAGTTTCTTTCGTTTTTAATTACCTTCTATTATCATAACTTTGATACTTTCGGGGAACATTGGGGACAATGTTCAGTTTAAGTGTAGGGAGGGAAAATAAACGGGAACTTTGAAACTATGCTTATCCTTGACTGTTTGCTTTGTCCAAGTGTATTTGTGTAATAAACCATGAGAAAATGTAGGTTAGGGTAATTTTAGCCAAATTTAAAAATTTTTCATGACGTATAGGAGTGGGCCATTAGTCTTAACAAAAGCGTCTCATGGATAGGAAGTTGCATGACTAGCACAAACACCCTTTACCACCTAAATTCCACCCAAAATGTGAGGATCGCCCTTAGATTAGTAGGAATTAAAGCATTCATCTTTAATGCTTAGAGTGTGAACCGGTAGTATATTAGATTCTAGAACTTGTTTTGTGATGCATTCCGAGATCGCTAGTGAGACTACACTTGTGTAGTTAGGAATAACTAAATGATAAGAGGCATTAGGATAACCCTTGTTTAATACATGTAATATAATTACTTCTTCCACCTCGGTTGAGTAATTCCCCCACACCCTTTGCGTTGTACTCATCTTTAGTACACGATACCCCTAGTTAACCCCTCAGAGCCTATCCTTTTCGCGGTTCTCGTGATGTTTCGGTTTTTCCGGAATATCAATGAAGAGCATTGTTTACACCCCAACCCCAAATATACACCCAAATCGCCTTAGCCTACCCTTTATTGCACTCACTTTTAGTGCAAATTTATGTTATCACCTAAAACCCTTAGTTCAATTATCTGGTTGCTTGCATGAGTTGCTAAGTCGAGTCATATCCTTTGTATACAGTTTTGGGATGATTGGGATTCATGGGGAAAAGTTAAAGTTTATGAAATATAGGGAAGAGAACGTTAAACTCAAATTCCCTTTGTTTGCATAATAATGTACTCCAAGTGTTTTGATCTTTTCAATTCGGGTCAAATTAGTGTTAGAGTAATAAAAACTCAAGTGTAGGGATGTGTCTATAAATCCCTATCATTTTGATGTACCGTAGAGGATGGTAGAGTAAAAGTGTATGAAAAAAAAAAAAAAAAAAAAAAAAAAAAAAAAAAAACCATACGGGCTACCATCCTACATCTATCTTTTAAATTATGTTTGTTTATTTTCGTTGCCTAGAGTTTTAGAGTGTCGAGTCTTGGCTTAGCAACGCCATTCTTCGTATACTTGCAACATAGAGATTTTTGACTATCCACCACTAAATAGCCTATCCCACCAAACCCTTCATTTCCTTACCGTAAGCCTAACGTTACAACCCTTTAAAAGACCTCTTTGATAGTCTTTCCTAGGTGCTTACGCCAAAGCGACGGAGGTTTGATCTATTCTCAAGCCTATGGTAATCTATGTACTAGGACCGGTTAATGAGTGTTTATCTTCCATTTCCGATTTGTTATATTTCATATATACACCCGAGAGAGATGTGAGTATCCAAACACCCCATGTGAGGTGCTAGTATGTAATTTCCGTGCTTGTTATGACTTTTGCGGGGCTTATATGTGTTGTGGACCGTTTTGAATGGAAGCTTCATGACCCCTAACTTATAAATTAATTGGCTAAAAGCACATTTGCTTGAGGACAAGCAAATACCAAGTGTAGGGATATTTGATAAGGTTTTAAAAGGTACCTTTTTGAGGGGTCATTTAAGCCCTTATTCGATCACTTTTGTATCCGTTATTGCTTAATATCGTTCCTTTTCACTTTTTAGGTCTCTTGAAGGCAAAATGCTGGAATGATGCTTATTTGGACGAAAAGGCGCGAATATACGAAGAAAATGGCCAAAGTCAGAATCGAGACACTCAAAGCTGCTGAAACATAAGGCGACGGCGTCACTGCATATCTGCGACGCCGTCGGGAAGGCATTTTGCGACGGCTCAGAGGCGAAATTGCATGTTTTCAAGGGACGACGTCAGGTTCTAAAGGAATAGGCCGTCGCTACTCAGACGGCCTAGATGCAGCCAAGACGGCGTCAGAGCTGAAGGGGACGGCGTCACAGTCATAAGGTGACGCCGTCGCAAGGTTTACGTGGCCAAGACGAAACCCTAATGACGGCGACACGACGGCGTCACGAAACATAAGGTGACGCCGTCGCAGATGTAATCTTATATATAGAATCCGAATTTTTCAGTTTTTGTGGGTAGTCTTTTGGAGTAAAAACCAAAAACCGAACCAAGGCTTTCTTGTGCAGTATTTTAGGGTTCTAAACCCTATTATACATCAAGATAAGTATTTACTTCATTAATTTAATTATGTCTTTGATTATTTGTGTGTATGCTTGCATGTTCTCCATGTCCGGCTAATTTATTTGTGTGTTTGCTTAGGGAATATGAAACTTAATTATTGAATATTGATTGGTTGATACTTATCTTAGTTGACTAATGATCTAGAGTGCGCTAGATTATTCGTTGTGTACTTAATGCTTGACTTTTCTTTGTGAACTTTAGAATATAATTATCTAGGTAATTGTAGGATAAAGTATTAAAGGACAACCGTAGAGTAGGCGTCTATAAATCACTAGAGGATTTGTAAACAAGACCCTTTGGTAATTTCAAAGAGTTAGGGAAACAAGCACGCCCTATAGCCTTAGAATCACAACGCAACTAGGAATAAGGACGTGACAAATCAACCATCAATAGGAGATAATTAAGGAGTAGTAAAACCTAAGTAAACACATCTTTAAACTATCATACGAGTACACATCAATTAGACATAGACTATCACAACCTTAGCTTAGATAATTAGATAATAGTAGAGTAATCGGTAGCAATACCAACCCCCCAAATTCAATACCCGAGATTCGTACCTTTTCAATTTCTAAAAAAAAAACATAAAAAGATAAAAAATAATCTTCCTCAACCTCAACCTTAGCGTAGTAACTTCTCACTAGCATTCCTATTCCCCTAGAGAACGATATCAATACCCGTGGCTTACCCTAATTACTACACTACAACGATTAGGTTCACTGCCTAGGGTGTTATAAAACTTGCTCGAAGAAAAGGAAGTTTCCTTGACCCCGAACGACGCGTGTAGCGTTATCAATATATATATATATATATATATATATATATATATATATATATATATATATATATATATATATATATATATATATATATATATATATATATATATATATATATATATATATATATATATATTTCAATATAAAAAAATTTTAATTTTATTATAATGAATTATAAAAAAAAAAAAAAAAAAAAAAAAAAAAAAAAAAAACTTTTTTAAATATTTTTAAATTTTATTAAAAAAGTTATAATAAAATTTTAAAAAAATGATAATTTTAATTTTATTATAATATATAATTTTTTTTTAAAAATTTTTTCAAAAAATATTAAAATTTTTATTTAAAAAAATATAACTAAATTAAAAAAAATAATTTTTTTTACTAAAATATTTTTTTTAACTTTATTTTTTTATTTTTTTTATTACAAAATTTGTTTGTACGTTTTTATACGGTTTTTGTACGTTTTTATAAGATCTTTTGACGTTTTTCTACAATTTTTTTTCGTTTTTGGACGTCATTATACGTTTTTGTATGTTTTTATCCTTTTTTATACGTTGTTTTCAAACATTTTCTTATGATTTTATCTGCTTTTACACGTTTTTGTAAGTTTTATATCTTTTCATATGTTTTGTTCTTTTTTATATGTTTTTGTCTACGAAAACGCATAAAACATACAAAAACGTACCAAAAACAGATAAAAAAAAGTCCAAAAAAGAAAAAAAATCGTATAATAACGGATAAAAACGTGTAATAACGTCCAAAAACGAGAAAAAAGAAGTATATAAACAGATGAAAATGGACAAAAATCGTATAAAAACGGACGAAAACGTACAAAAACGGATGAAAACATGTAAAAACGGATGAAAACGTATATAAACGTAGAAGACGTATAAAAACGGATGAAAACATGTAAAAACAGACGAAAACGTAAAATTATAAAAAAAAAATTAACAAAATTAAGAAAAAATAAATAAAAAGGGTATGCATATGCCAAAAAATTTTTGGGCCGAAGCAATTAGGCATGCTATATATATCTTAAATAGAGTGCATACAAAAGCTCTGAAGGATTCTACTCCTTATGAAACATTAAAGGGTAGAAAACCAAACCTGAAACACCTTAGAGTTTTTGGATGCAAAGCATATGCAAAGGTAACCAAACCACATCTAAAGAAATTATTTGATAGAAGCAAGAAATTGGTTTACCTAGGAAGTGAACCAGGATCAAAGGCTTCTTGATTATTTGATCCTGCAAGTAAGGTTATGATTGTAAGTAGAGATATGAAGTTCAAAGAGAATGAAGGATGGGACTGGAAAAGTTATTTGAATAATCTCAATCCAGATGAACCAGGATGGACGGATTTCATCATAAGTGAAAACCAAACATCAAGAATCATTGATGTAGAGAGCACTCAAAATTCAGGAGAAAATGATGAAGATAGTGCTCCAAGTCCCATACAGAATACTACTCATAGTGTATCTAATGATGAGATTGAATAAATGGACAATCCATCAACACCTTCACCATATATCTACGAGCCAAACTCAGAAGACTCTACTAGACACACATCATCTATAGCAAGACCATATGATCATACTCCAGTTCAGGGATACAGAAACTTATCTAACATATATGATCATGCACGAAGAGTGCAAACTGATGAACTAATGCTATTAGAGGAAGAACCTAGAAATTACAAGGAAGCTGCACAAGATAAGAAGTGGATTGAGGCAATGCAGATAGAAATTGACTCAATCAACAAAAACAAGACATGGAAGCTAGCCACCCTACCAGACAATTAGAAAGCTATTGGTCTAAAATGGGTATTTAAGACTAAACGAGATGCAGATGGAAGAATTATAAAACACAAGGCTCGTTTAGTGGCAAAAGGATACGTACAACAGCATGGAATAGACTACGATGAAGTCTTTGCTCCTGTAGCAAGAATGGAAACAATTAGGTTAATTCTTGCATTAGCAGCTTATCATAGATGGGAAGTTCACCATTTAGATGTAAAATCAGCATTTTTACATGGCGAATTTAAAGAAGAAGTATATGTTGCACAACCAGAAGGTTTCAAGAAACCAGGAAATGAAAATAAAGTGTATTAACTTGATAAGGCACTTTATGGATTGAAGAAAGCATTAGCAAGGCATTAGCAAGGACCAAGTTCGCCGAAATGAGAGAGCTGTTAGGCGTAAAAGATATGAAAGGATTAGGTACGAGATTAGGGGGTGAATGTTTGCTTAATCTCGTCCCAAAGTAAAAGGGTCTACATGTATATTGCGAAAGACACAAGGACCAAACAGGTTTATATTAAACCTAAAAACCGAATAACGGTTATTTTGTGTGAATCGACATAAACCAAAACCATCACAACGTTTGGAGGAAGGTTGTAGGCACGATGGTGTCGTTTCACACTAGTATAAATAGGCCTAGATAGTTTCGGTTAGATCATCATCAGAATTGTACAAATACATTGAAACCAAATACGTTTTATAATACAAGTCGTTTTGATTATTGTTTCGTTATACTTATTTGTTCGAGTGTTTAAAACCCCGCTCGGCAACAAAAGTTAACTTGACTTGTAGAATATAATCTACTTTCAAGCTTAATGTAATATGGCATGCTCATTACTGTTATGTTATAGTTTTGTAACCCCAACGAATAAGGGTAATATCATCTAAATTATCGAATTGATTATTTATTGATGTATTGATTATGTTATGCTTAAAAGCAAATTAAATCATTATATGTCGTTAAACTTGCTTAATGGGCTTCTAACTCATACTTTTGGGCTGTGAGCTCACAATAAAAAGAAGAACCGGCATTACGATTACGTTGGAGCTTTTGTTTTTTGGTTTTTCAAGAAAAAGGTTTTAACGAGACTACAACCATTGTTAATTCAGGTTTGAATTTTCATCTTACTGACAACTTTTTGTGTTTTTGTGTTTATAATTGTCAAACTTTTGTGTTTTTGTGTTTAGTTGATGATTATTTGTTGTATGTGTAATTATCATGGTTACCATGGATCTCTGCGAGTTAGGTTATTCTTAATCTTGCTCTACCGATAGTTATTAGCCTTGTACATGGATCGCTATTAGACTATATATAACCGGAACTTGCACGCACCTATTTGAAGAAGACCATTCAAACTAATTAGTTGGTATTGTATTGTCTATGTAAGTTTTTACATGTTAGGGTTAGGACGATTACAATTTTTTTTTTCAGTAAAGAGGATTACCGACATTATGGATAAAACAATGAACACCTACATGTATCCGGGATAAAACAATGAACACCTACATGTATCCGACATACCGGAGAACATTTAATACTTGATTCGTATACAATCATTTATAGTTAGGGAGTGTTAAATCTAGCTTGCTAACGTCCAGGGTACTTGCCATCACTATATTACACGAGTAGATGCACTCCCTTGAAGCTGTAAAACGATCTAAAGATAGTGTATAACTAAACCTACTAGAAATTGGGTATTAAGTGACGTGTTAGATTCGTGTTATATGTGTCCTAGAAATTTTAAAATCAAACTATGCCTTTTATTTCATTAGTAAGTTAGCAATTCAATATGATATAAGACATACAAATAGAAAAATGCCTTTTATTTCATTACTTGCAAAAATGTAACATTTTAAGTCCAACGTAACCCCAGTCTGTTAGAAGCTTAGTTCTGTTAAAAAAATGTCATTGTTCTACAGCTTAGTATTTATTAATTACTACGTATTATGTAGGTAAAAATCGTAGCTAGTGAATTATTTTGAAGGGAGATGAAGAAGCGGAACGTGAAAACGAAAGAAGATACAACTGACAGGATATCAGAGCTTCCTGAATGCATTATTGAAAACATACTATTACGATTGGATCATCCTAAAGAGCGTGTTCGAGTGACTGTATTGTCTAAAAAATGGTTTGCTCTAACTGCTTCTTTACCCGTGTTAGAATTCAATATCGGTGATTTTGGGATAGACTATAGAGACAGTTTTTACAAGTATATTGAGCATACAGTTTCCAGATTTTGCCAACAGCAAAATGTGATGAATGCACAAACATTTAAAGTTTGTACAGTGTCCAGGACTATTGCAGAATTAAAAATCATTGACGCATGCCTTGAATTAATTCTTCTGAAAGGCGTGAAGGCGTTGGAATTTATGATCGAGGGAGGTACTTACCGTCTCCCTGATTTTCTCACATCTGCCTCGTCAGTAACATCTTTGAAAGTATCTCATTGTAAGTTACCTTCGTCCTTGATTGTTGATGTTGCCAACTTCAAGTCTTTGAAGGTCTTACAGCTTAATAATGTCCGTTTAGATCCACTTGTGATCGAGCATTTGATGGCTAGTTGCCCTCTTCTGGAGGAATTAATTGTTAAATATTGCTATGGTTTTAAGAAATTATGTGTTTATGGGCGGCTTCAGAATCTTAAAAAAGCTCACTTTTTTTGTAATGGTGAAACTGAATTTGAGAGAATAGATATCGAAGCTCCAAATCTCTATGAATTTCAACTTTGTGGATGGTACGTGAAAGGGAGAGGTGCAACATCTGTGAACTTGGGTTTATGCAAACAGTTAAGGACCTTGCTTTTACGTGGACATATTTTCCCGACATCAGCCGGGCTTTCTGACTTTTTGTCCAACTTCCCCATCCTTGAAAATTTGTTTTTGTGTCTTGACAGTAGATGCAACAGCCTCGCGATTTCTAGTCTTTTCTTGAGGATATTTGAGCTATATGACACGTGTGATCTGGAAGAGATTGATATCAATACAACTAATCTGCTTTTATTTAGTTATGCGAATGCACGGATTGATAGAAATTCAAACCAGATAACTAAAATTGATCCGGGTGAGTCGAATGCACGTATGGAATGTCACATTATCAATCACGTTGACACTCTTTGGTTCCAGAAATTGAGGGGATTTTTGGAAAAGTCGGGTAGATTCAAAGTTTTGAATCTTGATTGCTGTATTTGCGAAAAGGTAGTTACCCAAATCATTTTTTTTTTTTTTACTCGGAAGCAATGATATAATAACATAAAAATTGCGTCAATTTTACGTGTGTCTCGTAGATTTCTGTAAATTTTGAGCAATTAAAAGTGATTCAGCTGCCACCTTATGAACTTGAGCATGTTAAGCTTAAGCTAGCAAAATGGAAAACAAATTATTTGTCGGTTGTAGACGGTATACTATGGTGTTGCCGTCCTCGATCTCTAAGTTTGACATCAAAGTTTTCTTCCATAAGTGATAAACAACGGAGCCATATCTTGAAGGTAGTAACAATTACATGCATGTTAAATATTTATATCATATTATGTTTGTTGTTCTTTTATAGTTTATATTCTTTTTTGATGTCAAGGCTTAATAGAGACATTATTTTTTACAGTTTATATCTTCGAAACTACTTCAACAAGAAGATCAAGGCACCGCTAATATTCGAATCGAGTGGTCTATTCCTTCCAAAGCCCACATCTACTTCAGTTGGACACTGATGCTAGATGTACGTTATCATAATGAACAAACGCTGACCTTTATAAAGGAAGAAGGTCCGTACACTATTGTTCTCTTTTATCATCTAATTTTGTATGCATGTATATGACATGCATGTTCTTTTACTTCTTTGAATTCTTGTTAATTATCTGAACAGTTTCCAGGAAGACGAAAAGAAAGAAACCATCAAACGTCTCCAAATGTTGAGATTGATTGATCCTTTGAACTGAGAAATCCTTCAATATACAACGATGGAAGTAATTTAAGGTAAAATACTAGTAAATTTGAATTTCTAGTCTTGGTCCAAAATCTATGACGTTTCGTGGCTAGTACTTTTGAATTTCAATTTCTATGTTGTACTGTTTTTGGTGGCATTATTTTGACAGTGCACGTACATCAGGGCATATGGCCTGCTCTTCTGGTTTAGATTCAGTTGTTTCTCTTCGTTTTTAGTTCACTAGTACGCTTATGTGATTGATCAAATTATCAGACTCGTAACTCGTTAAATGCAACAATTATTAAGTGTCTACTTTCATTGAACAAAAATAACATTATACTACTCAAAGTGACAATTATCATTATAATGGTTGCCATGTTTGAGTAAATACTTCCAAAAAAACATTAACACAGAAGGAGCCATTAAATACAACACAACCATTGGCATTGCTCGTCCACAGCGAGACATTCCACAAAATCAAAGCCACTTGTTATTTGTTTAGATTCCGATCATATGACACGCAGATGGCTCCACACTACAAGTTGATTGCCTTGCCATTAGGTTTTCGGAAACGGGGCTGTTTGCATAGTGTCGTAGCCACCTAGCTCTTGTGAGCAAAATACCCCTTTCACAAGGAATACCTTGTTCACTGTTTATGTGTCTGGTTCAAGATTTATCGACATGATATCATCTTATTTCATTATGTAAATGCATTTTTTTTAATAGAATTCACTTTTTAATGAATTTGTATGTAATGCATAAAAGCGAAGTATGAAACTAGAAGCCAAAAGATGAATATTGAAATAACGGGGTGTTTGGTTAAGCTTATTTGATGGCTTAGGAGATATGTTGAGATTGTGATCCGCTCGTAAACTCATTCTTTACAAGGGGTTATGAGCTTATTATAGCTTGAACATATATTCTATATAAGTTCATAAGGTAAATGAGTTTATGAGCTTATCAAAATGTCGATAGGCTCGTAAGCCCATCAAATAAGGGGTGTTTGTCTAAGCTTATTACATCTATGCTGCATTTTGACAGTTTTCGTTAAAATTTAAGAACGGTTTGTGGCATTTTCTTTTAAAAAATATGTGAAGGTTTTCTCAGTATCTTGATCCGAAAATGATTTAGAAAGTGAGTTGTGGTGATAACTTGTACAATTTGCTCCTTGAAGATTCCACTTTTAGCGAAATTGTGGGACTATCCCTAATTCGTATTCTGGAGTTGATTTGCGTGCTTATAATTTGTTGCATAATGCCTCTGAGTCAGGTTTGCATGTCCTGTAATTCAACTTGTGTTGATGAGACTAAGGAAAATGAATGTATAGGTGCACCCAACAGATATGTCTATGTACAACAAGAATTTTGACTCACATTATTTTCTTTTTACATAATTAAAGTTATATATAACTTTTTAATATATTAACTAGTTATAATGCCCGTGCAAGCACGAGGTTTTTTCAAATTTATTTAGTAATGTATCTTTATCTATTAATGAACAAATAGTTTATTTTTTGCATCAATAATTCATGTAAACTCGTAGTTTAATTTTATTTTGGAGTATTGATGGTTGTGTTATCATGTTACTGTTGTAACTTCAACTATTAAAACATTTTAAAGGTATTTGTAGAATATAAAGAACTCTGATATAAAATATTAGATTTATTAACTTTTAAATTTTAATTATAAATTTTAAACGTAAGCACATTTATTTATAAATTTATATTTTCTTATAATTTTGTTTGTTTGACTAAAACTATATTCAACACAGTTGGTTGATATAAATCCATACCAAAGATTTAGGGGTGAGCATCGGGTCAAACCCGACCCGAACCGACATAAACCGACTCGACCCGAAACCGAAAAAGAAAAAAACTCAAACCGAAAACCGAACCGAATAACTCGGTTTGGGTCGGTTTTTGGGTTTCGCTCCAAAAAAACTGACAAAAACCGAATCGACCGGAAACCGAACCGAAACCGAAATAAATATACAAAACCGAAACCGAACCGAAAAAAGTCGGTTCGGTTTGGTTCGGTCCGGTTTCGATCGGTTTGTCAGTTCGGATCGCTTTTCGGGTGAATTTGCTCAGCCCTACCAAGATTTTTGTATGAAAGTATAGGCAACCAAGATGAACAATATAATCTTTATTCAGATCTAAGCTGCAAAAGTCAGCTTAGATTAAGTTTACAATAGTATCCAAATGTTACAAGGTTAGATTAATGTCAATGAGACAATAATCATGTAAATGTAAAGACAAGACAAGATCAGTGAAAATGATCTGAAAGAAGAGAAGAGAGTGATACAAAAGACTGCACACTCAACTATTTCTAACCCTAGATAAGGGAACTTATTAAATAGGAGATTAAGTTTCACTAAGACCCCTCTAACGGCTAGTAGAGACTCATCAGCAGAAACGAAGAAAGGCTTCAGCAGAAATGAGATTCTTGGAACTTTAAATCTTTAATCTTTTGTCCAGGTTAAACCCCTGTAATTAATCCTACAATAAGCCACAACTTGAAAGCCATTAGCAATTGATAGAATGATATGTTTGCCACAGATTACCAACCCAAAATTTAACATTCCCCCTTAATCTGATGAGCAAACATATCAAACAATATCAATTTTTCACACAAAAATTTATGCTGATAGACAGGGAGGTTCTTTGTGAGTATGTCTGCAGTTTGGTTTGAAGAGCCAATCTTTTTAGCATTTATAACACCTCTAGCAATTTTTTCCCTGATGAAGTGAACATCAATTTCAAAGTGTTTTGATCTTTCATGGAAAACAGGGTTGACAGCAAGTTGTAAAGCAGATTTGTTATCACAAAAAAGATCAACAGGAAGATTGATATCAACTTTTAGGTCTTTTAGGATTTTTTGAATCCAAATGATTTCACAGGCAGCAGTAGACATAGATCTATATTCTGCTTCTGTGGAAGATTTTGAAAGAGTATTTTGTTTTTTACTTTTCCATGAGATTAAACAATTATTAAAGAAAACACAATAACCTGTGACAGATTTTCTGGTTTTCTTGCATTTAGCCCAATCAGCATCACTATATCCTTCAAGATGATTTTCAGAGTTGCTGAAATTATACCTTAGACCTTTTCCTGGAGCTCCTTTTAGATATCTCAGAACATTGAGGGCACTTTCCAGATGAGACTTTAAAGGAGAATGCATATATTGTGCCAGACAATGAACTGAGTATGAGATGTTAGGTCTAGTATGGGTGAGATAGATAAGTTTCCCAAGTAACTTCTGATAACCAGTGATGTTGACAAGCAAGGGGTCATCAGCAGTGGGAATGTATGGAAGGACGGAGTTGGGTTCCATAGGAGTGGACACAGGTTTGCACCCAAGGAGACCAAATTCTTTGAGGAGTTCAAGACAATATTTTCTTTGGGAGAGACAAATGTCATTCCCAGTTTTTAGAACCTCAATGCCAAGAAAGTATTTTAGATTTCCCAAGTCTTTAATATGAAACTTTGTTTTTAGGAACTCTTTGAATCGGTTTATCTCATCAGTGCAATTTCCAGTAAGGACAATATCATCCACATAAACCAGCAGAGCAATAAACTTGTTATTCTCTGTTTTGGTGAACAAAGAGTGATCATTAACAGATTGAACAAAGTTATTTTCTTTTAAAACACTGACAAGTTTTTCATTCCATTTCCTGGGAGCTTGTTTTAAGCCATATAGGGATTTGACAAGTTTACAGACTTTATTCTTATTGTTCTCATTACAGAACCCCTTGGGGATGGTCATATAGATATCCTCATCAAGATCTCCATACAAGAAAGCATTATTAACATCAAGTTGAAAAAGAGGCCATTTGTTTTTTACGGCTAAGGAAATAAGACATCTGACAGTAGACATTTTTACAACAGGAGAAAAGGTTTCATCATAGTATATTCCTTCCCTTTGGTTATACCCTTTAACAACTAGTCTAGCCTTGTATCTATCAACTTCACCATTGGCTTTATATTTGATTTTAAATATCCATTTGTAGCCAGTAGGAATTCTATTAGGAGGTAGATCAGTTATATCCCAAGCATGGTTTTCATTTAAGGCCTCAATTTCAGAATTCATAGCATCAACCCAATTACTATCATGGATAGCTTCTTCATAACAGGTAGGTTCAATACTTTTATTAAGACTAGATGCAAAGCAGTAATTATCTTTGTTAAGGTTGGAGTAATTAACAACCTTTTCAACACCATATTTGACTTTTCCTTCTATAATAAAGTCATTAAGATTACTGGGCAATTTGGAAACTCTGGTTGACCTTCTAGCAGTAATGGCTGGCAAGCCTCTTTCTTGTTCAGCATAATCAGGTGTTGTATCAGCAGGATCAGAAACTACATCAGCAGGATCAGAAACTGCATTAGCAGGATCAGAAAATGCATCAGCAGAATGTGAATCATGTGATATGTTGCCCTCAGGGTGTGTATTATCATCTATAGATGTTGCAACTGGTTCGTCAATCCTATTAGGATGACTTACCACTGTGCCATCATCATAGGATGTCACTCTCCCTTCATCATTGGGACTTATTTGTGAGTCAAAGAAATTTTTGTGATTTAAATCTTTTGGTACAAAGGTTTCAACAAAAGGTTTTGACACAGAATTTTTCATTTTGAAGGGAAAAACAGTTTCATAAAATTTGACATCTCTGGAGTAAAAGATATTTTTTGTTTCAAGGATCAAGAGTTTATAGCCTTTCTTCTCATTTGAGTAACCAATAAAGACACTTTTTTCAGACCTACTACCAAATTTATCAGAGATGTTGAGAATGGTGGCATAGCATAAGCAGCCAAAGACTCTAAGGAGAGAGAGTGAAGGGTCATGCCCATACACAAGGAGGAACGGGGACTTGCCAGACAGAACTGAAGAGGGCAACCTGTTTATGACATAGGCAGCAGTTAGAACACATTCAGACCAAAGATTTAGAGGTAATTCCCCCTGAAACATGAGGGATCTAGCTACATTAAGGAGATGCCTATGTTTCCTTTCTGCAATACCATTTTGTTGTGGTGTATAAACACAAGAGGTTTGATGTAAAATTCCTTTTTCATGGAAAAAATGTTGAAGTTTATTATTGACAAATTCTGTTCCATTATCACTTCTAAAGATCTTGACATTGTGTTCAAATTGATTTGATAGCATGTGAGTAAAGTTAACAATGGAAACATAAACATCATCCTTCCCCTTAAGCATATAAACCCACACTGCCCTAGAATAGTCATCAACAACAGTTAAAAAATATTTGTAACCATCTCTGCTAGTGACTTTATATGGTCCCCATACATCAAGATGGACAAGTTGACCAATTTTAGTTGATTTATGTTCACTTAGAGGGAATGGTTCCCTGGTTTGTTTAGCTTTATTACAAGTATCACAGAGATGATCAGTTTCAGATGTACTATCAAATTTAAGAGTGGGTTTAAGTATGTGTAGGACTTGGTCAGAGGGATGACCAAGTCTTTGATGCCAAAGATTTTTTGAAACATGACAATCAGATATGCAATTATTAGAAATAATCTTACATGAAGAATCAATATCAAACATATATAACCCATTGTGTTGTTTACCAATCCCCACAATCCTTTTTTGATGTAAATCCTGTATATAACAATTAGATTCATTAAACCCGACAAACATCTTATTGTCTCTAGCAATTTTATGAACAGACAGCAAACTAACATTGTACTCAGGAACAACAAGTACATCAAAAAGAGTTAGATCATTATTGATCTTTAAATCACCAATTTTTGTAATTAAGGCCTGAGTATCGTTGGGATGTCCAACAGTTAAGCCAAGATTTGAAATGTTAAAAACATTGATTAAAAAAAATTCAGTCATAGTCATGTGCTGATTTGCACCAGAATCAACAATCCAACCAATACTGATGTTTCCAGATAATGTCTTAGTGTTGTTGTTAAAAAACTTGTTGAAGTTTATATTAAACTTGACACTGCCATTAAAGAAGGTTCCTGAAAAATTTTTACCTGCCAAGTTGGCATTAGCAGATGACACATTGTTGTCATTGAGAAGACTCATAAGTCTTGAGAGCTGTTCATTAGACAAGGAGACAGGAGAGTTGCTGGCACTATTATCAGTGACAAGATTGGTTTCAGCAGAAACATTGTAACTGCTGAAAGGTTTACCATTAAAATTTCTCTTAGCATATCCAGCAGGATAGCCAACAAGATCATAACATCTATCAATGGTGTGACCAGGTTTTTTGCAATCGGTACATTTGAGGTTCATGTTTGGTCCTCTGCTATTAGAGCTGTTACCAGTATTAAGACCATAAACTTTGTTGTTAAAACTTCTTTTGTTATCAAAAAATTTTCCACCATCAGAAGTTTTTGCAGCAAAAGCTGTAGCATTGGGTTTAGCAGAGCTATTCCCAGATGATACATTTCTGTGAGACTCTTCTCCTGAGACAACAGAGAAAGCATTTTTGACATTAGGTAAAGGGTCTCTGATTAAAATATTGCTTCTGATGGGAACATAGGAGTCATCAAGACCCATATAAAATTGCATTAACTTGATTAGCTGATTATGTTTTTCAAAATGGTTTGCAGCCTCACAAGTGCAAGGAGGCAAGCTAATCATACAATCAAATTATTTCCATAAAGAGTTAAGATTGTTGTAGTAATCAGCAAGAGAGGACCCACTTTGACTAAGAGAGTTTATATTTTTATGCAAATTGAAAATAGCTGAACCATCAACCTTATCATAAGTATCTTTAAGATCATTCCACATTTCATAAGCGGTTTTGGCATAGATAGCCCCAGCAAATAATTCAGGGCTGAGAGAATTAAGAATCCAAGTAACCACAACAGAGTTACAAGTGTCCCATTGATTAGCAAGATTAGTGTTTGAATCGTTTCTTATGCAAGTACCATCAATAAACCCTAACTTATTATGGTTCCTTAAGGCAAAGGTCATGGCCATATTCCATATTTTATAATTTTCAGTTCCTGTGAGTTTGATAGAAATAATGGGAGTCCCATTAGTGTTATTAGGGTGTAAGTACAAAGCATCCCCAAAAGATAAGCTTTTCTCAGTGGAACCACCACCACCAGCAGTGTCACCAGCAACCATAATAAAGACAGTAAGACTGACAAATAAAACAGACAGAGATAATAATAAGACCAAATAGATAGATAAATAAGACTTTGAATTTAAGAAACAACAAGCACCAAGCCTGTGGACTAGGGTAAACCAGAGCAGGTATTCGTACCACTCAAAGGTGGCAGATCAAGATGTTAGTCTACCCGTTTGCACCCACAAAGACTTAAGTATTGTATGTTTGAAGAAGAGACAAGATATAGACTTACAGAGAAATATGCAGCGGAAAAATAAATCACAATTACCCTAGATTCACTTAGTCTAGGGCTAATTGTAAGTAGAGGATAACCAGTGATTACGCCAATAGCAATAACCCCAAACCACCAATAGTTGCCGAAGAGAATCAATGAGCCTGAAGCTCTGATACCATGTACGAAAGTATAGGCAACCAAGATGAACAATATAATCTTTATTCAGATCTAAGCTGCAAAAGTCAGCTTAGATTAAGTTTACAATAGTATCCAAATGTTACAAGGTTAGATTAATGTCAATGAGACAATAATCATGTAAATGTAAAGACAAGACAAGATCAGTGAAAATGATCTGAAAGAAGAGAAGAGAGTGATACAAAAGACTGCACACTCAACTATTTCTAACCCTAGATAAGGGAACTTATTAAATAGGAGATTAAGTTTCACTAAGACCCCTCTAACGGCTAGTAGAGACTCATCAGCAGAAACGAAGAAAGGCTTCAGCAGAAATGAGATTCTTGGAACTTTAAATCTTTAATCTTTTGTCCAGGTTAAACCCCTGTAATTAATCCTGCAATAAGCCACAACTTGAAAGCCATTAGCAATTGATAGAATGATATGTTTGTCACAGATTACCAACCCAAAATTTAACAATTTTCTATTGTTATAACTGAAAATCTTTAATTTTTTTAAGCTAAAAAAGTATTATTTAGTAATTTTTTTATTGCGATAATCCAAAATAGAAGTTTGTAATTATACTTTAGTCTTAGAAAGTAGTGTAGTTTTGCGGTTTCTTTGTACCGTAAGTTTTGTTTCACTAAAGTCATTGTCTTGACTTTAATCTTTTTTTTGTCATTTTAACATCCACTCCATCTTGTCATTTTGATATCCACTCATCTATCTTTTCCCCTTTTCAAATCCACTCATCTCTACAAAACTCCATCTCTATATATTGATCCAGCTTCCATTACTCGAACTCATCTTCATCTCGTCTTGTTTCCTTTTTATAATTTTTGGTTCTTTGTAATTGTGATAAGGTATTTTTCTTTTTGTAATTGCAAGTATTTAATGCATATATACTACAGTTTATATATGATAAGCTACTTCAACATGAAGATGAAGCCCATACTAGTGTTCGGATCGAGTTCCATTCTGACAACGTTTTCCGACCATCAGTTAAGGGATACAGTCACTTTGATAAAGGAAGAAGGTTTGCATTTTTTTATCAGCTATTTAATTTTGTATACATGTTGTTGGAATTATATAACATGACTATCATATATAAAACACATAAAACATCAAAGAAACATGCGGAAGCGTATAGGAAAGATTAACAAATAATTAATTAACATAAACAAGAATATGCATACATTTCTTGATTCTAGCCGAACAAGAATCAAATCCATAAAACTAGCAATTGGATGAACCCTAATTAGGGTTTATAAGATTATAAGAATTACCCCTTACCGTTTTGTAATTCAATCCAAGATACAATCAATAATGTGATTGTACCACGTTCTTGTACACACGTACTATTAACGAATTAAAGTAAATGCTAGTTTAAAGAACATAAAATAATTTGTTTTGGAAAACTAATGTGATCGACAACCAATAGGGGTTGTACGATCGGTTATGGCAAAAAACACACACAAACAATTTTAGGTTTTAGCCAATGAGTATAAGAGATAAATTACAAACACCCTTGGTTTTGTTTTTATACCCAAAGAAACTTAGAGTCCAAGGTAGGGTTGAATTGGTTTATAGAAACCCCCATCCAATCGGTTATGGAAACCCATAAGGTTTCTAGAACCTACTTGACATCTAATTTCATATTTAGTCATTCCTTTAACATTTAACGATCATTAGTCCATTACAATTAATTAACTTAACGTCCATTTTATATTCCGTGTAAATAATAAATAAATACAACATTTTATATTTAGTTATTAACTTTAATTCTCATACGTAAAGTGTGCAATCCCGTGGTCTCGAGTTCGATCCTAACACATATCTATTAATATTTTGTCCATTAAACCAACAACTCCCACTTGGACATATCTTAATAGAGTGATCACATCGGTTAGCGTCTAGCAACACTTCGATGCCTCTAGTACAACTCGAGTAAGGCTCCTAGAAAACCTTTTAATGATTTCTCATTATTATTATCCTTTTGTTTCTAATACCTTGTTAAATAAAGATATGGAACTAAGTCATTTTTTATTCAACCATTCTGTTTCTCGTTATAAGTGATTGAGCAAGATTACCAAATCTTCTGAACATATTCAGGGGAGAACTTTGGGCGTGGCCACGCAAACATCTTGTCAACCCTACGAGGGGCCCAGTAGTATTAAACTCCAAATAAATTTGAAGAAACAAATTCTATCTTGACTACGAGAGTAACCCACAAACTTTGCAACACTTCAGGAAACAACCCTTATGACTACCAGTTACGTATAGCGTTAAGTTGTTCCACAGAAATGCACTACATTCATGACATTTATCTGGTATCTCAAGTCTTAGGATAGCTATTCATGATTTACTTAATAACAATATCCATAAAGTAAAATCATGTAGTTGGGATAAGTTCTATATTCAATTCATTGAATATCATCTGAAATTGGTATGCATTCTCATCAATATACTTTCAAGTATATTCTACCAAATCTTTCAGATTTGTCTTAGTTTAATGATACTCCCATATCATTAATTGACAACAGACTGTTGGGATATGATCTTACAATGATGGACAAATCACAGGTAATGAATATATAAACTTGCTTTTGTTATTGATACTTGCTAATATTTGTTCATACAATCTTACAGATATTAGACCCCTATATATATATACCGAACAGACACATACCGGTTCTATGAACCGACACAACCTTTGACACATAACCGTTAATAACTGTATTTCAGTTATTAACTTTCTATCTTGACACTTTTGGTCCTAGCTATAAAATACACATACTACTTTAACTTTCTAATTTGACCCATTTAACCCAAAGGTTTAGGTTAACTATCAACACTCCCCCTTAAACTAAACTTTGGTTTAAGGCAGGTCTTCAACTTGCTTTTATCTTGCTCTTCACAGCAGCGTTGGTTCATCGTCGCTTTGATAAATGAGATGTGCTTCTTGCTTCTTGTCTTTGTCCTTCCATTTGGTGCATTCGTATGCAAAGTGACCAAGTTCACCACATTCATAGCATCTCATTTCTTTCTTGCTTTGTTCTCGACTTGTACCTCTTCCACGTCCTTTTTCTTCTTTACTAAAGTTTCTTCCTCGTCCTCTACCACGGCCTTGATTACTTGAACTTGCCATTGGTAATCTTCTTGCGGTTCATCTTGACTCTTGAGGCGTTCTTCATAAGCAGTTAGTCTTCCAACAGCTTCTTCAAACGTCATTTTGTCAATTTCTGAATATTGCTCGATGGATGCCACAATTGGTAGAAACTTCTTTGGCACTGAGTTCAACAACTTTCTTACTAGTATTTTGTCTTTAAGATTAGAACCAAGACTTTTACACTTGCCTCTTATGCTTCCCAATTTTCCCGCAAAGTCATTCACGGTTTCATCGGTCTTCATTTTTAAGGTCTCTAATTCACTTCTCAAAGTTTGTACGCGTGCTTTATGAACTCGGTCTGCTCCAATATAACGTACTTTAATTGATTCCCATACTTCCTTCGCAGTCTCGTACTGTGCAACTTGCATTAGAATATCTTCCGGCAATGTTGTGAGGATCATTGCTTTTGTTGTATGCATCTTTCTTTCATCTACTTTTTCTGCATCTTCAAGCATTTCCCATACTCCATAGGCCTTTAAGATTGTTTCCATCATAATTGCCCATGTGGTGTAGTTTGATTCGTTCAGTTTTGGACATTGAAGTGCTATACTTCCTTGTTCTCGAACTGATGCTCTACTTGATGCGTTATCATGCTTGTCACCTTCTACCATGCTTTCTTACTTGCGTACTTTCTTACTCGCTTTGAAACACCGAGGTTTCTCTTACTGGTCGAAACACTATGGTTTCTCTTACGGGGTGAAACGCTAAAGTTTCTCTTACTGGTGAAAATCTAAGGTTTCTGAAAAACACTAGGTTTTCTCTTACTTACTTACTTTGAAACAACAGATTTTCTCTTACTTACTTTGAAACGTTAAAGTTTCACTTACTTACTTACTTTGGAAACACTAGAGTTTTTTTTTTTTAAAACGATAGGTTTCTTCTTACTTCTTACTATGTGAACAACAATGGTTCAATTTCTTACTTCTTACTAGTTTTGTATTTTTCTAATTTAAAATAACTTATTTTGTCTCCCTAAATTAAAATATACAAAACTTAATCTTACTTAATTACTTTCTAACCCAATCAATTGAAAATACACCTTTCTTTATCAACAGTAGTTTAATATTGACTTCCTTATTTTTTATCACTAAATTCCTTTAAACTTTATATAACAAAAATGAAATAAAAGAGTTAAAGTTAGAAGACTTAGTCAAATATTGTGTTGTGTGTCCCTGATGGCAGTCAAAAGGAGTATCCCCAACCTCTCTCTTTATCTTCTGGTTCTCACACAATTAGGGCAGAAATCCCCTTTTTGATCTCTGGTTGTTGTCGACACAAAGAGCCAACATAAATGATAGTCCCCTTTTCTTACTTCTGCAGTTAGGGCAAACACACGGAACTTTCTTCTTTCCCTTCCTTTTGATTAGATGATGGTTTTTTTTGGTGGGTTTATGATAATGATTTCGTTCGGTTTTCGGGATGGTGGTTTTCTGAGTTTCTGGTTGCAGATGATGAAGAATGAATCACACCCGCGTCTTCTTCTGGTCGCTATACACAAGATTGTGTAACAACCCTTCGTTGTTGATTCTTGCTTTTCAATCGATCGTCACTTGCAGTCGTTCTTCCCTGGATCGATTAACGTGCTCTGATGCCAACTGTTGGGATATGATCTTACAATGATGGACAAATCACAGGTAATGAATATATAAACTTGCTTCTGTTATTGATACTTGCTAATATTTGTTCATACAATCTTACAGATATTCGACCCCTATATATATATACCGAACAGACACATACCGGTTCTATGAACCGACACAACCTTTGACACATAACCGTTAATAACTGTATTTCAGTTATTAACTTTCTATCTTGACACTTTTGGTCCTAACTATAAAATACACATACTACTTTAACTTTCTAATTTGACCCATTTAACCCAAAGGTTTAGGTTAACTATCAACACAGATGATTTAGAATAAATAAATTTATTCATGGATTAAACATGCAAATATAGGATACAATATATTATAAAATCAAACATACCAAGTACTTGATTTATTATAACAATTGTTTAACATCCCTTATCCAAATACCAAATAGATCAATGCATGAAAATTCGAGTTGATGAATTATGCCTCGAGTAATGACAATCATACTTGTTGACAAGGCATAAATTAACCAACTTGATCTATCGTAATTTTGAGAATACTTATTTCAAGAATTAAATTAGTGAAGTCCTTGTATGTGTGCATTCACCAATTCACATAATAATTCATAAAGTGTGTGACATCCTCTATCACCAGTTTATGACAATTAAACTTTCAAACATTTTTAAGTTTAAAGTATTCTTATTCTTTTAATGTATAATGCAACTGTGCTTTTTGTAGCACAACTAGTTCACATGGCCATTAACAAGGATAAAATCCTACCATGACTAGTATTGAGTGTCATCTCAATTAAATCAACATCATTGTATACAAACAACAATATGCTCATTAAAACTCCGTAAACTTTAATATCTTATTGTGTAATGTTTGATGTCTTCCAAACTTTCAAGTTTGTAGCCGATGACAATTTGCACAACAATTGACATATTGTTCATCCATAGAATCTAGGAGCAATTCCAGGCAGAGGATGTAAGTCTTTTAGAATATTCATTACACAAGTTATCTAATAACTTTTAGTTAGATATCAATGCTGTCAAATCATCTATCATTCAAGAATGATACAACAATTTGAATACACTACATGATGTAATCCAGACACAAATAAACATGAGACAAAAAAATTTATGTATGCAAAACATATATAATCCAGACACAAAACATATATGTTTTATACGTAAAAATATAATCCAAACAAAAAACATATATGTTTTATATGTAAGCATATGTGCTTTATACATAAACATATATGTATCTTTTCAAAACTCATTCAAGAATTAAATTTGGCTTGTGATTTATATCAAAATTTACTAGTTTGACTTTAACCATTAGGAGGTAGGTCACTATTCCAAGAAAATAACATATTAATTTTCTACAACATAAAACATATATGCACACACATTTACATTTATTTTATATTAACAATGAAACATATATGCACACTTGTATACAAGGTTATCATAAAAAAATTTACACCTAACATAATGACAAATTCATCCACACTTAATCCCTTTTATCATCTGATCACCAGATAAACTAGACTTAAGGTTAATCAATAAAAGTTAAAACACCATTAAAAGCATTTATAACCAAATAAAGATTTAATTACTCAACTACGTTGGGAGTTACATACAGTTCATCAAATTTTAATACCCACCTCACTATCTGTTCATTGATATAACCATTATCCACGTATTTTCTTAGCATGTTTAGGATTATTTATTTTTTCTGTTTTGATCCCATTCTCGAAAAGAATCTTATATTATACAAACAAATACATCTTACATCATACATCTTGTATAGATAGCATATTTACTAGATAATTGTCTTTCCATCTACTTAACTTAAAGAACAGTAGGATGACGCAAGAAACATCGGACCTCGTCAATCGTCACCATAGTCGTCAGTATATTCCGGCAACAACGGCGGTGTAACGAGTGTTATAAAAACTCCGATTTCTAAAGTGAATATATAGATCTAAAAAAAACCCCTTTATAACTTGAAATATATCACTGAATATACATAACCCGATTTCAAAATGATTAAATATAAATAATCCAATTACAGAACATGAATTAGAAAACAAACCTTACTAGTCATATTCATCATTCTCAATTGGCATCTATGAATCTGATATGAGATTTAAATCTACCCTTCCATTTGATTTCTTATTATTTAAACATAAATGAAATGAATAAAAGATAGATGAAATTGAAATTGAAAACTAGTTGATGGGAAAATGGAGGCATCATATATGGAGAGAGACAAATAAATGAGTAGGCCACTACGTTAAAAAGTGAGAAACTTATATTTTGCATAAATGATCTACATGGTGGTCGATTTTTTTGATAGACAAGAAGCAAAAAAGAGGTGGTTAGGGTTCTTGAGAGGAAGCGATCAAAAGTGAAAGAGGGAGATCTGAAAAGAATAAAAATCAGAAAACGGTTTTAGTACAAAACCCTTCTTTTATGGAAGAATTAAATTCCCATTTTGCCCTTACTTTATTTTTTTCTATCAAATTAAGTTACATCTTATTTCAAAAAGGCTATTATGCATTAACATGATGTACCTTATGTATCACTAGGAGTAAAAAAAGGGGTTCTCGCAGTTCTCGCACTTAACATGGTTCTCAAAATAAAGATACACTATAAATATATATATAACGGATAAAAACGTGTAATAACGTCCAAAAACGAGAAAAAAGAAGTATATAAACAGATGAAAATGTACAAAAATCGTATAAAAACGGACGAAAAAGTACAAAAACGGATGAAAACGTATATAAACGTAGAAGACGTATAAAAACGGATGAAAACATGTAAAAACAGACGAAAACGTAAAATTATAAAAAAATTTAACAAAATTAAGAAAAAAATAAATAAAAAGGGTATGCATATGCCACAAAATTTTTGGGCTGAAGCAATTAGGCATGCTATATATATCTTAAATAGAGTGCATACAAAAGCTCTGAAGGATTCTACTCCTTATGAAACATTAAAGGGTAGAAAACCAAACCTGAAACACCTTAGAGTTTTTGGATGCAAAGCATATGCAAAGGTAACCAAACCACATCTAAAGAAATTATTTGATAGAAGCAAGAAATTGGTTTACCTAGGAAGTGAACCAGGATCAAAGGCTTATCGATTATTTGATCCTGCAAGTAAGGTTATGATTGTAAGTAGAGATATGAAGTTCAAAGAGAATGAAGGATGGGACTGGAAAATTTATTTGAATAATATCAATCCAGATGAACCAGAATGGACGGATTTCATCATAAGTGAAAACCAAACGTCAAGAATCATTGATGTAGAGAGCACTCAAAATTCAGGAGAAAATGATGAAGATAGTACTCCAAGTCCCATACAGAATACTACTCATAGTGTATCTAATGATGAGATTGAATAAATGGACAATCCATCAACACCTTCACCATATATCTACGAGCCAAACTCAGAAGAATCTACTAGACACACATCATCTATAGCAAGACCATATGATCATACTCCAGTTCAGGGATACAGAAACTTATCTAACATATATGAACGTGCACGAAGAGTGCAAACTGATGAACTAATGCTATTAGAGGAAGAACCTAGAAATTACAAGGAAGCTGCACAAGATAAGAAGTGGATTGAGGCAATGCAGATAGAAATTGACTCAATCAACAAAAACAAGACATGGAAGCTAGCCACCCTACCAGACAATTAGAAAGCTATTGGTCTAACATGGGTATTTAAGACTAAACGAGATGCAGATGGAAGAATTATTAAACACAAGGCTCGTTTAGTGGCAAAAGGATACGTACAACAGCATGGAATAGACTACGATGAAGTCTTTGCTCATGTAGCAAGAATGGAAACAATTAGGTTAATTCTTGCATTAGCAGCTTATCATGGATGGGAAGTTCACCATTTAGATGTAAAATCAGCATTTTTACATGGCGAATTTAAAGAAGAAGTATATGTTGCACAACCAGAAGGTTTCAAGAAACCAGGAAATGAAAATAAAGTGTATTAACTTGATAAGGCACTTTATGGATTGAAGAAAGCATTAGCAAGGCATTAGCAAGGACCAAGTTCGCCGAAATGAGAGAGCTGTTAGGCGTAAAAGATATGAAAGGATTAGGTACGAGATTAGGGGGTGAATGTTGGCTTAATCTCGTCCCAAAGTAAAAGGGTCTACATGTATATTGCGAAAGACACAAGGACCAAACAGGTTTATATTAAACCTAAAAACCGAATAACGGTTATTTTGTGTGAATCGACACAAACCAAAACCATCACAACGTTTGGAGGAAGGTTGTAGGCACGATGGTGTCGTTTCACACTAGTATAAATAGGCCTAGATAGTTTCGGTTAGATCATCATCAGAATTGTACAAATACATTGAAACCAAATACGTTTTATAATACAAGTCGTTTTGATTATTGTTTCGTTATACTTATTTGTTCGAGTGTTTAAAACCCCGCTCAGCAACAAAAGTTAACTTGACTCGTAGAATATAATCTACTTTCAAGCTTAATGTAATATGGCATGCTCATTACTGTTATGTTATAGTTTTGTAACCCCAACGAATAAGGGTAATATCATCTAAATTATCGAATTGATTATTTATTGATGTATTTATTATGTTATGCTTAAAAGCAAATTAAATCACCATATGTCGTTAAACTTGCTTAATGGGCTTCTAACTCATACTTTTGGGCTGTGAGCTCACAATAAAAAGAAGAACCGGCATTACGATTATCAAACTTTTTGTTTTTTGGTTTTCCAAGAAAAAGGTATTAACGAGACTACAACCATTGTTAATTCAGGTTTGAATTTTCATCTTACTGACAACTTTTTGTGTTTTTGTGTTTATAATTGTCACACTTTTGTGTTTTTGTGTTTAGTTGATGCTTATTTGTTGTATGTGTAATTATCATGGACATTGTTACCAAGGATCTCTGCGAGTTAGCTAGGTTATTCTTAATCTTGCTCTACCGATAGTTAGTAGCCTTGTACATGGATCGCTATTAGACTATAACCGGAACTTACACGCACCTATTTGAAGAAGACCATTCAAACTTAGTTGGTATTGTATTGTCTATGTAAGTTTTTACATGTTAGGGTTAGGACGATTACAATTTTTTTTTCAGTAAAGAGGATTACCGACATTATGGATAAAACAATGAACACCTATACATGTATCCGGGATAAAACAATAAACACCTACATGTATCCGACATACCGGAGAACATTTAATACTTGATTCGTATACAATCATTTATAGTTAGGGAGTGTTAAATCTAGCTTGCTAACCTCCAGGGTACTTGCCATCACTATATTACACGAGTAGATACACTCCCTTGAAGCTGTAAAACCATCTAAAGATAGTGTATAACTAAACCTAATAGAAATTGGATATTAAGTGACGTGTTAGATTGGTGTTATATGTGTCCTAGAAATTTTAAAATCAAACTATGCCTTTTATTTCATTAGTAAGTTAGCAATTCAATAAGATATAAGACATACAAATAGAAAAATGCCTTTTATTTCATTACTTGTAATTAAAATGTAACATTCTAGTGCAACGTAACCCCAGTCTGTTAGAAGCTTAGGTTCTGTTAAAAAAATGTCATTGTTCTACTGCTTAGTATTTATTATTATATAGGTAGCACAAGCAGAATTTTTATAGTTAGCTAAAGTGTCTGTGTGTGGTATAAATCGTAGCTAGTGATTTTTTTTGAAGGGAGATGAAGAAGCGGAACGTGAAAACGAAAGAAGATACAACTGACAGGATATCAGAGCTTCCTGAATGCATTATTGAAAACATACTATTACGATTGGATCATCCTAAAGAGCGTGTTCGAGTGAGTGTATTGTCTAAAAAATGGTTTGCTCTAACTGCTTCTTTACCCGTGTTAGAATTCAATATCGATGATTTTGGGATAGACTATAGAGACTGTTTTTACAAGTATATTGAGCATACAGTTTCCAGATTTTGCCAACAGCAAAATGTGATAATGCACAAACATTTAAAGTTTGTACAGTGTCTAGGACTATTGCAGAATTAAAGATCATTGACGCATGCCTTGAATCAATTCTTCTGAAAGGTGTTAAGGCGTTGGAAATTAGGTACTGGGGAAGTACGTGCCGTCTGCCTGATAGACTCACATCTGCCTCGTCATTAACATCTTTGAAAGTATATCATTGTATATTACCTTCGTCCTTGATGGTTGAGGTTGCCAACTTCAAGTCTTTGAAGGTCTTACAGCTTAATAATGTCCGTTTAGATCCACTTGTGATCGAGCATTTGACGGCTAGTTGCCCTCTTCTCGAGGAATTAATTGTTAAATTTTGCTATGGTTTTAAGAAATTCTGTGTGTATGGGCGGCTTCAGAATCTTAAAAAAGCTCACTTTATCTATAATAAAGGTGAAAATGGTTTTGAGAGAATAGATATTGAAGCTTCAAATCTCTGTGAATTTCAACTTTGTGTGGAAGGGAGAGGTGCAACATCTGTGAACTTGGGTTTATGCAAACAGTTAAGGACCTTGCTTTTACGTGGACCTATTTTCCCGACATCAGCCGGGCTTTCTGACTTTTTATCCAACTTCCCCATCCTTGAAAATTTGTTTTTGTGTCTTGACAGTAGATGCAACAGCCTCGTGATTTCTAGTCCTTTCTTGAGGATATTTGAGCTATATGACACGTGTGATCTGGATGAGATTGATATCAATACAACTAATATGCTTTTATTTGGTTATGCAAATGCACGGATTGATAGAAATTCAAACCAGATAATTAAAATTGATCCGGGTGAGTCAAATGCACGTATGGAATGTCACATTATCAATCACGTTGACACTCTTTGGTTCCAGAAATTGAGGGGATTTTTGGAAAAGTCGGGTAGATTCAAAGTTTTGAATCTTGATAGCTGTTTTTGCGGAAAGGTAGTGACCCAAATTTTATTTTTTATTTATTTATTTATTTTTTTTATTATTATTATTTTTTTTAATTCTTACTCGGAAGCAATGATATAATAACATAAAAATTGCGTCAATTTATGTGTGTCTCGTAGATTTCTGTAGATTTTGAGCAACTAAAAGTGATTCAGTTGCCACCTTATGAACTTGAGCATGTTAAGCTTAAGCTAGCAGAATGGAAAAAAAAATATTTGGAGGTCGTAGACGGTATACTCTGGTGTTGCCGTCCTCGATCTCTAAGTTTGACATCAGATTTTTCTTCCATAATCTATAAACAACGTAGCAATATCTTGAAGGTAATAATAATTACATGCATTTTAATATTTATATCATATTATGTTTGTTTTTCTTTTATAGTTTATATTTATATTCTTTTTCTATGTCAAGGCTTAATAGTGGAGACATTATTTTTTATAGTTTATATCTGCGAAGCTACTTCAACAAGAAGATAAAGGACAAACTAATATTCGACTCGAGTGGTCTTTTCCTTCCAAAGACAAGATCTACTTCAGTTGGAAGTCAATGATGCCAGAATTACGTTATCATAATAAACAAACGCTAACTTTTATAAAGGAAGAAGGTCCGTATAGTATTGTTCTCTTTTATCATCTAATTTTGTATGCATGTATATGACATGCATGTTCTCTTACTTTTTTGAATTCTTGTTAATTATCTGAACAGTTTCCAGGAAGACGAAAAGAAGAAAGCCATCAAAGGTCTCCAAATGTTGAGATTGATTGATCCTTTGAACTGAGAAATCCTTCAATATACGACGATGGAAGTAATTTAAGGTAAAGTACTAGTAAATTTGAATTTCTAGTCTTGGTCCAAAATCTATGACGTTTCGTGGCTAGTTCTTTTGAATTTGAATTTCTATGTTGTACTGTTTTTGGTGGCATTATTTTGACAGTGCACGTACATCAGGGCATATGGCCTGCTCTTCTGGTTTAGATTCAGTTGTTTCTCTTCGTTTTTAGTTCACTAGTACGCTTATGTGATTGATCAAATTATCAGACTCGTAACTCGTGAATGCAACAATTATTACAAAAATAACATTATACTACTCAAAGTGACAATTATCATTATAATGGTTGCCATGTTTGAGTAAATACTTCCAAAAAAACATTAACACAGAAGGAGCCATTAAATACAACACAACCATTGGCATTGCTCGTCCACAGCGAGACATTCCACAAAATCAAAGCCACTTGTTATTTGTTTAGATTCCGATCATATGACACGCAGATGGCTCCACACTACAAGTTGATTGCCTTGCCATTAGGTTTTCTTAAACGGGGCTGTTTGCATAGCGTCGCAGCCACCTAGCTCTTGTGAGCAAAATACCCCTTTCACAAGGAATACCTTGTTCACTGTTTATGTGTCTGGTTCAAGATTTATCGCCATGATATCATCTTATTTCACTATGTAAATGCATTCGTCGTTTTTTTTTTTTTTTTTTTTTTTTAATAGAATTTATTTTTAATGAATTTTTATGTAATGCATAACAGCGAAGTATGAATACTAGAAGCCAAAAGATGAAAATTGAAATAACGGGGTGTTTGGTTAAGCTTATTTGATGGCTTAGGAGATATGTCAAGATTGTGATCTGCTCGTAAACTCATTTTTTACAAGGGGTTATGAGCTTATTATAGCTTGAACATATATTCTATATATATAAGTTCATAAGGTAAATGAGTTTACGAGCTTATCAAAATTTCGTTAGGCTCGTAAGCCCATCAAATAAGGGTATCTATGCTGCACTTTGACAGTTGTCGTTAAAATTTAAGAACGGTTTGTGGCTTTTTCTTTAAAAAAAATATGTGAAGGTTTTCTCAGTATCTTGATCCGAAAATGATTTAGAAAGTGAGTTGTAGTGATGACTTGTACAATATGCTCCTTGAAGATTCCACTTTTAGGGAAATTATGGGACTATCCCTAATTCGTATTCTGGAGTTGATTTGCGTGCTTATAATTTGTTGCATAATGCCTGTGAGTCAGGTTTGCATGTCCTGTAATTCAACTTGTGTTGATGAGACTAAGGAAAATGAATGTATAGGTGCACCCAACAGATATGTCTATGTACAACAAGAATTTTGACTCACATTCTTTTCTTTTTACATAATTAAAGTTATATATAACTTTTTAATATATTAACTAGTTATAATGTACGTGCAGGCACGAGGTTTTTTCAAATTTATTTAGTAATGTATCTTTATCTATTAATGAACAAATAGTTTATTTTTTGCATCAATAATTCATGTAAACTCGTAGTTTAATTTTATTTTGGAGTATTGATGGTTGTGTTATCATGTTACTGTTGTAACTTCAACTATTAAAACATTTTAAAGGTATTTGTAGAATATAAAGAACTCCGATATAAAATATTAGATTTATTAACTTTTAAATTTTAATTATAAATTTTCAACGTAAGCACATTTATTTATAAATTTATATTTTCTTATAATTTTGTTTGTTTGTCTAAAACTATATTCAATGCATTTGGTTGATATAAATCCATACCAAGATTTCTATTGTTATAACTGAATTTTTTAAACTAAAAAAGTATTATTAGTATTTTTTTTATTGCGATAATCCAAAATATAATTTTGTAACTATACTTTAGTCTTAGGAAGTAGTGTAGTTTTGCTGTTTTTTTGTACCGTAAGTTTTGTTTCACTGAAGTCATTGTCTTGACTATACTCTTTTTTAATTTTGTCATTTTAACATCCACTTCATCTTGTCATTTTGATATCCATTCATCTCTCTATATCTCTACTCATCTCTACAAAACTCCATCTCTATATCAATCCGGCTTCCATCACTCGAACTCATCTTCATCTCGTCTTGTTTCCTTTTTATAATTTTTGGATCTTGTAATTGTAATAAGGTATTTTTTTTTTTGTAATTGTAAGTATTGAATACATAATGCACAATGTTTTTAATGCATGTTTGTGTATATATATAATTTCTATCTAAAAAGAGGGGAGATATGAATTGCCCATTTATTTCTGTACCTTTTTTTTTTTTACATTAGACTCATTTTTGTTGTTTCATTTGTTATATATCGGGTTGTTCTTTTAATCTTTTTTGCTCCTTTTTTATAAAATTTTGTTATTTTTGTCTATACACCATTATATATTCGACACGAGACATGATCTTTCCGAACAACGCTACAAATGAGCCTCTAACATAACTTAAGATCATTGCACAGTACTCATTCTGATAGACGTACCACACTTTTTTTCTAAAAAGAGATTGTGCAGGACTTATTATGGATAAGTAGATAATAGATAAGAATTTGCAACTTCAAATGCCACGTGGGTTTTTTTTTATGCAACAGAACTCTAAACCCACCGAGCAACATGATGTGAAATTGTAAGGAAGAAAACGAAAGAACCTCATATTAAAGAGCATGACACGGATCATTCTTGTTAAAGTTTTTTACACACGTTTCCATACATTATTATTTGTAGACCCACCAAGTACAATATAGTTTAAGACTCATATCATATCCCTTAACTTATACCTCAAACAACGTTGTGCTAATGTACTTGTGCTCAGATCTTCAATGATTGGAGAATATTGAAACACTATGAGCATGGTCAAGAACCGGTTAGATCCGGCTATGAACTGTCTATTCCGGCCAAGACCTTGTTACATTAAGCTAAGAACCGTCTATTCCAGCTAAGAACCAGCTAGATCCGGCAAAGAACCGGCTATTAGGGCCAAGAACCAGTTAGATTAGGCTAAAAACCGGCTATTATGGCCAAGAACCACTTAGATTCGGCTGAGTATCGCCTATTTCGACCAAGACTAAGTTAGATCAAGCAAAGAATCGGCTATTCCGGCCAAGAACCAGTTACATATGGATAAGAACCGGCTATTCAAGACCCGGTTAGATTAGGCTAAGATACGACTATTTCGACTTTTAACCAGTTAGATCAGGGTAAGAACCGGCTATTCCGGTCAAGAACCAGTTAGATTAGGCTAAGCATCGGCTCTTCCAGCGAAGAAACAGTTAAATCAGGCTAAGAACCAGTTATTTCTTCCAAGAACAAGGTTAGATCCAACTAATAACCAGCCATTCCAGCCAAGACACAGTTAAATTTGGTTAAGAACCGGCTATTCCGACTAAGAACCAGTTAGATCAGGCTAAGAACTGGCTATTCTGACAAGAACCAGTTAGGATCAGGCTAAGAACCGGCTATTTTGTCCAAGAACGAGTAAGATCCACTAAGAACCGGCTATTCCAGCCAAGAATCCGGTTGATCAGGCTAATAAACGGCTATCTCGGCCAAAAACCAGATAGATCCGGCTAAGAATCGGCTCTTTCGGCCGATAACCCGTTTGATCTGGCCAGGAACATGTTATTCCGGCCAAGAACCAGTTAGATCAAGCTAAGAACCGCGTATTCCAGCCAGGAACCTGTTAGATCTGGCTAAGAACTGGTTATTCCAGCCAAGACCTGGTTAGGCTAAGAACCAACTATTTCGGCCAAGACCTGGTTAGATGAGGCTAAGAACCGGTTATTTGGTCAAAGAAACATTTAGATCCGACTAAGAACCGGCTATTCCGGCCAAGAACCAATTAGATCAAGCGAAGAACCGGGTATTTCGGCCAAGAATCGATTAGATTCGGCTAAGAAACGTCAATTTCGGCTAAGACCCTATTAGATTAGGCTAAGAACCGTCTATTCCGCCTAATAACCACTAAGATCCGGTGAAGAACCGGGTATTAGGGCCAAGAACCAATTATATCAGGCTAAGAACCACCTATTATGGCCAAGAACCACTTAGATCCGGCTGAGCATCGCCTATTTCGGCCAAGACTAACCGTAATAGCCAGTTCTAAACCGTATTTAACTGGTTCTTGGTCGTAAGAGCCGGTTAGATTTGGGTAAGAACCGGCTATTCTGGTCAAGAAAAAGTTAGATCACACTAATAAACGCCTATTTCGGGCAAGAACTGGTTAGATCAAGCTAATAACCGGCTATTCCGACCAAAAACCAATTAGACCTAGCTAAGAACCGGTAATTTTGGCCAAGTCCCGGTTAGATTAGGCTGAGAAACGGATATTCTGTCTAAGAACCATTTTGATCAGGCTAATAACTGGCTATTCAGACGAAGAACCAGTTAGATCATGCTATGAACTGACTATTCTGGCTAAGAACCAGCTATTCCAGCCAAGAACCAGTTAGATCAGGCTAAGAACCAGTTGCGCCGGTCAAGAACCAGTTAGATCCGCCTAATAACCAACTATTCCGGCCGAGAACCAGTTAGATCTGGCTAAGCCCACCTATTTTTGATTAAATATACAGTTTCCATCCTACAGATTATTAGAAAAGAATAATAATTATTGTCACATCGAGTAGTAATGCTTTCAAAAAACATCAACACAGAAGAGTAGCCCATACACAGAATACAACCACTGGAATCATCTCGTCTACACTTAGTATCACTTTATGTAGACATATACAAATTTACCGTTTTCCTATTAGACCCTCATCATGTGTCTCGTCATTAACATCTTTGACAATTTCAAGGCGCACATGTACCTTCGTCTTTGATAGTTGATGATGCTAACTTTAAGTCTTTGAATGTGTTGCGGTTTTATCTAGTCCCTTTAGATTCACATCATCTGATCGAGCATTTTCCCACTAGTTGCCCTCTTCCTGTGGAACTAACTGCTAAGTTTTTGCTCTGATCTTTGTAAACTATAATCTCGACATTGCTTCAAACGACAAGGACCAAACTCGGTCATTACATAGTCTACAACTGCCAAACGGTTGAAAGAAGTTATATAACCATAAAACGGTTATAAACGGTTAATAATAGTTAGTTATAAACGGTTATGGACGGTTAGAAGTAGTTATAAACGGTTATGGACGGTTAGAAGTAGTTATAAACGGTTACTCTTGAACCGTCACAACGTTTGGGGAATGCCCCTTCGTTTAATATATATAGACGCATACATGTAACGTTACAATAGTTAGACGATTTAGTTATTCAAGATTATTATTGTTTGCATTTCATATCGACTCTCACATTTGGGACCAACAGTCTTGACAATTTCTGTGTTTATGGGCGGCTTCATAATCTTATAAAATTTTATGGCTAGAGATGGTGTTGAAACAACTGCATATATTTTTGTGTTTTTCCTTACTACAACAACAACTGTAACACTAATTTTTATTTATAAAACTAGCTAATGAAAATAAACTACAGTTAATAAAGATTAATGAACATTAAAAAAAGTGCATGTAACTCTGTTACCTTGACAACACGACACCGTTAGTTCTTTATGATCTACATAATCAAAATCCGATATTGATTCTTTGGGATAGAGGACGGCAACACCAAAGTACACCACCCACGACTGCTAAATATTTTATGGTCTCCCATTCTAGCTCAACATGCTCGAGTTCATAATGGTGCGACCGAGTTACCTTTAGTTGCTCAAATTCTATAGGAGCAGACTACAAGATACAAATACAGTTAACTTGACTTTTAGAATATAATCTACTTTCAAGCTTAATGTAATATGGCATGCTCATTACTGTTATGTTATAGTTTTGTAACCCCAACGAATAAGGGTAATATCATCTAAATTATCGAATTGATTATTATTTATTAATGTATCTTGTGTGTTAAGCTTAAAAGCAAATTAAATCACCATATGTCGTTAAACGCTTAATGGGCTTCTAACTCATACTTTTCGGCTGTGAGCTCACAATAAAAAGAAGAACCGGCATTACGATTACGTTGGAGCTTTTGTTTTTTGGTTTTTCAAGAAAAAGGTATTAACGAGACTACAACCATTGTTAATTCAGGTTTGAATTTTCATCTTACTGACAACTTTTTGTGTTTTTGTGTTTATAATTGTCAAACTTTTGTGTTTTTGTGTTTAGTTGATGATTATTTGTTGAATGTGTAATTATCATGGTTACCAAGGATCTCTGCGAGTTAGGTTATTCTTAATCTTGCTCTACCGATAGTTAGTAGCCTTGTACATGGATCGCTATTAGACTATAACCGGAACTTACACGCACCTATTTGAAGAAGACCATTCAAACTTAGTTGGTATTGTAAGTTTTTACATGTTAGGGTTAGGACGATTACAATTTTTTTTTCAGTAAAGAGGATTACCGACATTATGGATAAAACAATGAACACCTATACATGTATCCGGGATAAAACAATGAACACCTACATGTATCCGACATACCGGAGAACATTTAATACTTGATTCGTATACAATCATTTATAGTTAGGGAGTGTTAAATCTAGTTTGCTACGTCCAGGGTACTTGCCATCACTATATTACACGAGTAGATACACTCCCTTGAAGCTGTAAAACGATCTAAAGATAGTGTATAACTAAACCTACTAGAAATTGGGTATTAAGTGACGTGTTAGATTCGTGTTATATGTGTCCTAGAAATTTTAAAATCAAACTATGCCTTTTATTTCATTAGTAAGTTAGCAATTCAATATGATATAAGACATACAAATAGAAAAATGCCTTTTATTTCATTACTTGTAAAAATGTAACATTCTAAGTGCAACGTAACCCCAGTCTGTTAGAAGCTTAGTTCTGTTAAAAAATGTCATTGTTCTACAGCTTAGTATTTATTATTATATAGGTAGCACAAGCAGAATTTTTATAGTTAGCTAAAGTGTCTGAGTGGTATAAATCGTAGCTAGTGATTTTTTTTGAAGGGAGATGAAGAAGCGGAACGTGAAAACGAAAGAAGATACTACTGACAGGATATCAGAGCTTCCTGAATGCATTATTGAAAACATACTATTACGATTGGATCATCCTAAAGAGCGTGTTCGAGTGACTGTATTGTCGAAAAAATGGTTTGCTTTAACTGCTTCTTTACCCGTGTTAGAATTCAATATCGATGATTTTGGGATAGACTATAGAGACTGTTTTTACAAGTATATTGAGCATACAGTTTCCAGATTTTGCCAACAGCAAAATGTGATGAATGCACAAACATTTAAAGTTTGTACAGTGTCTAGGACTATTGCAGAATTAAAGATCATTGACGCATGCCTTGAATTAATTCTTCTGAAAGGCGTGAAGGCATTGGAAATTATGATCAACGGAGGTACGTACCGTCTCCCTGATTTTCTCACATCTGCCTCGTCATTAACATCTTTGAAAGTATCTCATTGTAAGTTACCTTCGTCCTTGATTGTTGATGTTGCCAACTTCAAGTTTTTGAAGGTCTTACAGCTGAATTATGTCCCTTTGGATCCACTTGTGATCAAGCATTTGACGGCTAGTTGCCCTCTTCTGGAGGAATTAATTGTTAAATATTGCTATGGTTTTAAGAAATTGTGTGTTTATGGGCGGCTTCAGAATCTTAAAAAAGCTCACTTTTTTTATGACGGTGAAACTGAATTTGAGAGAATAGATATCGAAGCTCCAAATCTCTATGAATTTCAACTTTGTGGATGGTACGTGAAAGGGAGAGGTGCAACATCTGTGAACTTGGGTTTATGCAAACAGTTAAGGACCTTGCTTTTACGTGGACATATTGTCCCGACATCAGCCGGGCTTTCTGACTTTTTATCCAACTTCCCCATCCTTGAAAATTTGTTTTTGTGTCTTGTCAGTAGATGCAACAGCCTCGCGATTTCTAGTCCTTTCTTGAGGATATTTGAGCTATATGACACGTGTGATCTGGAAGAGATTGATATCGATACAACTAATCTGCTTTTATTTAGTTATGCAAATGCACGGATTGATAGAAATTCAAACCAGATAACTAAAATTGATCCGGGTGAGTCGAATGCACGTATGGAATGTCACATTATCAATCACGTTGACACTCTTTGGTTCCAGAAATTGAGGGGATTTTTGGAAAAGTCGGGTAGATTCAAAGTTTTGATTCTTGATTGCTGTACTTGCGAAAAGGTAGTTACCCAAATCATTTGTTTTTTTTTTTTTTTTTTTTTTTTACTCGGAAGCAATGATATAATAACATAAAAATTGCGTCAATTTTATGTGTGTCTCGTAGATTTCTGTAGATTTTGAGCAACTAAAAGTGATTCAGCTGCCACCTTATGAACTTGAGCATGTTAAGCTTAAGCTAGCAAAATGGAAAACAAATTATTTGTCGGTTATAGACGGTATACTATGGTGTTGCCGTCCTCGATCTCTAAGTTTGACATCAAAGTTTTCTTCCATAAGTGATAAACAACGGAGCCATATCTTGAAGGTAGTACAATTACATGCATGTTAAATATTTATATCATATTATGTTTGTTGTTCTTTTATAGTTTAATTTCTTTTTCGATGTCAAGGCTTAGAGACATTATTTTTTACAGTTTATATCTTCGAAACTACTTCAACAAGAAGATCAAGGCACCGCTAATATTCGAATCGAGTGGTCTATTCCTTCCAAAGCCAACATCTACTTCAGTTGGACACTGATGCTAGATGTACGTTATCATAAACAACAAACGCTGACCTTTATAAAGGAAGAAGGTCCGTACACTATTGTTCTCTTTTATCATCTAATTTTGTATGCATGTATATGACATGCATGTTCTTTTACTTCTTTGAATTCTTGTTAATTATCTGAGCAGTTTCCAGGAAGAAGAAAAGAAGGAAACCATCAAACGTTGATCCTTTGAACTGAGAAATCCTTCAATATATATAAGACGATGGAAGTAATTTAAATTAAAGTATTAGTAAATTTGAATTTCTAGTGATGATCCAAAATCTATGATTTTGTCGTGGCTATATATCTAGGAAGCTTTGGTTTTATTACTGATTGTTAGATGATGTTCGCGTGATTGATTCAACTTTGTTTTTGCTGTACTGCTTTTTAGTTTATACTTTGGGTGGCATTATTTTGACAGTGCACATCAGGGCATATGGCCTGCATGTAAACATATAATCTCGCCATTGCTTCAACCTCAAAGGACCAGACTTGCTCGTTTAAAAGATAATAACTGATTAGCGGTTACTAGCAGTTACATAACCATAAAACGGTTATAAAGTAGTTATAGATAGGTTAGTTATAAACGGTTAAATAACCGCCAGAAACGGTTATCACTGAACCGATGTGTCGTTTGGGATTATGTCCATTCGACTAGTATAAATACGTTGTAAATGTTTCATTTATATGTTAGACGATTTTATTTATTCAAAGATCCATATTGTTATTGTTTGCATATTTCATATCGACTCAACATCACAGCGTAGGGACCAACATTTGGCATCAAGAGCCTTCTTACATCTCGTTACAAACACAATATTCATCATCCAGATTTCTTGTTAACAAGGCAACACTTACCAGCCCTTGTTTAGCGAGACAGAATTAAACCCAGAAATTGTTAACGAGATACATACCAAACAGAAAAACCCAACGTGGAAGAAGAGAACCAAGACAGAAAACACAACGCTGGTCTTTTGGTTCAGGAAGAAGAAAACAGAAACATTGTTTTCTGGAAAGAAGAAGTACTCGCTGAAAACCTTGTTTCAGGAGAAGGAGAAGAGAACGTTTTTTTTCAGAAGAAACGTTGTCACTTGAATAACTAGGACATAAGACAAGTCGTATACAACTCGTCTTTGTGTCGAAATTGCAAACGGAGAGGACACCATTCCATTGTGGTGTCGGTTTTTTTTTCTGTTGTAAAGCATTAATACGCATCAACAAGAAAAGAAAGAAGCGCTTGAATACCTTGTATAGTAGACGGCATATACAAGAAGAGAAGAAAAAGACGTTGCTTGGAATTAGAAGAAAACACAACCGGTTTAGAAAACAATCAAGTATTGTTTTGAAAGAAGAGACGCTAGCGATATAAGATTATTAACAAAGGACACAACTTGATCACTTGTGGGTTTTGTTGGAAAATACCGAAAGGTATTTTTGGGGTGAAGCACATTCGGTGTGGAACAAAGGTAAAGAGAAAGGTTGTGAGACGCGGCAAGCAAACGTAGAAGATTACCATTTGTTGGTAAAGAAGAAAGAACAAGTAATTTAACTTGTTTCTTTGAAAATACCGAAAGGTATTTTGGAAACTTTGTGTTCGGAAAATAGCCAAGACCAAGAGTTCGAAGGCAAATCATTATTACATCGATACACAAGAAAGGAGAAAAGACAACGTGGGGAAAGAAAGAACGTAGTTGGTATCATACTCAAGTACCGACAAAAGTGGGAATACGACTGTGTTTAATACACAACAAAGAGGTCACAAATTCAAACTTTGGATTTCTCTTATACTTTGAATAGTATAGATCGTTATTCTACATTACTAGGAAATCCCGAGAACTATATATTGATCCCGTACTAGTAGATTCCCGGAAACTATTTTTGTTCCCGTAGTATTAAGTATATATCATACTTAGTTAGAAGCCCCATAGAAAGTGAAGATCATAAACACCATCAATATGCCTGGTGAAGATGCAAGTGGCAGTAACACTGCACCAAAACCCGTAACCCCTATGACACAGTATCAATGCCCAAAACTCAAAGCCACAAACTACACAGTTTGGACTATACAAATTAAGGTGATACTAGAAGCACAAGGCTTATGGGAAGCAATAGAACCTAAGGCTGATATACAAGTAGATGCTAAAAAGGATAAGGCAACAACTGCCTTCCTATATCAAGTATTGACCGAAGATGTGATCTTACAAGTAGCAAGTTGCGAAACAGCAAAGGAATTATGGGATTCATTAAGAAAGAGACACGTTGGAGAAGAGAAAGTGCAACAAGCACGGTTACAATCATTGATGATTGGATTTCAGACCCTTCAAATGAAGGAGGATGAAACGGTGGATGCATTTACAGCCAAACTGAACGGCTATGCCACAAAGGCAAAAGAATTAGGAAAAGCATTGGATGAATCACTTTTAGTTCGAAAACTATTAGATTCCACACCCGATAGATTCATTCATATAGTAGCATCCATAGAACAGACGAGTGATCTCGATGACATTACGTTAGATGAGATCGCAGGAAAGCTTAAGGCATTCGAGGAGAGAATAAAACTCCGAAAGGGAGGACAAGTAGAAAGCCAAGATAACCTATTATTCGCACAAGGCGAACACTCTAGAAATAAGAAACGATTTACCAAATTTAGGGGTAGATCAAACAATTCTCGAGGTAATTGGCAGAATAAGGGAAAAAGAGATAACTCGAATGGAGGAAACTCACCTCACAATAAGAATAAAGGTGAGTGGGATAGAAAGAATTTGAAATGTTACAATTGCGGGAAACCCGGACATTTCATAAGAAATTGTAAAAGTCCACCAACAACTCAGGAACAATCAAACCTTATCTTAGAAGACGATGAACCATCATTATTAATGGCTATACAAGAAACTGAAGAAGTCTTGTTAAATGAAGAACAAGTACACCCCCGAAAGTATGCTACAACAGATGCTAGCATATGGTATTTAGATAATGGTGCAAGTAATCATATGACGGGCACCAAAGGCCATTTTAAAGATATTGACGAGAGCATCACTGGACGCGTTCGTTTTGGAGATGGATCGTATGTAGAGATAAAGGGTAGAGGTTCGATACTATTAGGATGTAGAAACCTGCAACAGAAAATGATTTCGGATGTTTACTACATATCAAACCTCAAGAGCAACATACTTAGTCTAGGACAACTTACAGAAATAGGTTGCAAGATCATCATGGATGGAAATTTACTGACTTTGTATGATAAGAATAAGAAGTTGTTGATGAAAGTAGAACGATCTAAGAATCGACTTTACAGTATTAGATTACATATAGTAGCACCTATATGTCTCTTAGCAAACGTAGACGACCAAGCATGGTTATGGCATGCTAGATTAGGTCACCTGAACTTTGATGCGATAGACAAAATGACAAGAAAAGGGTTAGTAAACGGAATACCCAGAATAAACCATGCAGGACAAATCTATGATGCATGTTTATTAGGAAAACACATCAGAACATCTTTTCCAAACCAAGCTAAATTCAGATCAAACAACCCATTGGACTTAGTATATGGAGATCTTTGTGGTCCCATAAGTCCAGCAACACACTCTGGAAAGAAGCTCATCTTCTTATTAGTAGATGACTGTACACGTTTTATGTGGGCTTACTTTCTAAACTCGAAAGATCAAGCATTCAACACATTCAAGGAATTTAGGCAACAGGTTGAATCAAAGTTGAAGTTGAAAATTAAGATGCTAAGAACGGATAGAGGAGGTGAATTTACATCACATGAATTCACCAAATACTGTAAGGAGAATGGAATAGAAAGACAATTGACAGCACCATACTCACCGCAGCAGAATGGTGTAGTAGAGAGGAGAAATAGAACAGTTTTATCAACGACTAGGAGTATGATGAAAGCGATGAAGTTACCCTTAACTTATTGGGCGAAAGCAGTCAGGCACGCCATTTACATACTCAACAGGGTACCTACGAAAGCCCTGATAGATAAAACACCATATGAAGCCCTCTACAATAGAAAACCAAACTTAGAATACCTAAGAATATTCGGATGCACAGCTTATGCTAAGGTAACAATACCACACTTGAAGAAGCTAGATGATAGAAGCATTCCAATGATTTACTTAGGAGTTGAAGAAGGATCAAAAGCATGTAGACTATATGATCCAGTAGGAAAGAAAAAACATGTTAGTAGGGATGTGAAGTTTATGGAAAAGAAACCGTGGAATTGGAACAACAACGAGGAGGATACAGACACAGACGATACGTTTTGGACTAGCTTTATGGTAGATGGAGTTGACTATGATAATCCTACACCAGTCAACTTAGAAAACACAAATAACACGTATCAAGAACAAGAACCTATACCAGATCCACCCTCACCAATCACACCACCATCATACACTTACAACCCTAACTCACAAGATGAAGAAAGAGCTACTATAAGTTCGTTCGAAAGCTCGGATCCTAGATTTGATCATAGACCTATACAAGGTTTAAAGGATATTACGGAAATTTACCAAACTGCACGTGAAGTAGATACACCTAGCTTATTTTTCACAGAAGAAGAACCCCGTAATTACAAGGAAGCATCAAAAGACGAAAAGTGGATTGAGGCCATGCAAATTGAATTAGATTCAATTAACAAAAACAACACATGGACCCTCACCACATTGCCCGAAAATCAGAAGGCAATAGGACTTAAGTGGGTTTATAAAACCAAGAGAGATGCGCAAGGTAGGATCATAAAGTATAAAGCAAGATTAGTAGCAAAAGGTTATGTACAAGAACAAGGAATAGACTTCGATGAAGTGTTTGCACCAGTTGCTAGGATAGAGACAGTTCGATTAATATTAGCACTAGCAGCATATCATGGATGGCAAGTACACCACTTAGATGTAAAATCAGCATTTTTACATGGAGAATTGAAGGAAGAAGTCTATGTTACACAACCTGAAGGTTTCATTCAGCAAGGAAACCTAGGAAAAGTATACAAGCTAACTAAAGCTTTGTATGGCTTAAGACAAGCACCTAGAGCTTGGAACGTGAAGCTTGACCAAACCTTGAAGTCCCTAGACTTTAAGAAATGTAATCTCGAACAAGCAATCTACACAAAGAGAAGCAAGACTTATACAATTATCGTTGGAGTATATGTAGATGATTTAATAATCACGGGCGCTCCAAAGAAGGAAGTAGACTTGTTCAAATCCCAGATGGAAGACGAATTCGAAATGAGCGACTTAGGTTTGCTAGCATATTACCTTGGGATAGAAGTTACACAGACAGGAGGAGAAATTACGATCAATCAAACAGGATACATTAACAAGATCTTAAAAGAGACAAGCATGACGGATAGTAATGATACGAAGACACCTATGGATCCCGGCACTAAGTTGGTCAAGGCGGAAGATGGAAACCTAGTTGACGCAACTTATTACCGAAGCCTAATTGGAAGTCTCAGATACTTACTACATACAAGACCAGATCTCAGTTACTCTGTAACACCCCCGAAAATCTTAATGACAGCGGAAGACTAAATCGGGTGTTACTTGAATGGAGATCATAGTCAATAATCATAGAAAACGACTCAAAAGAGACGTTTTATTAAAATAGTTATCATTCATCGAAAACTCATTGTTTGTTACAAAATATTGTAAATAGATCAAGTGTTTTTCCCAAAAGAAAGATCATGAGTTTGAAAGAAATGATAACTTTTATGTTTTACACCACCAGATAAGCCTTGCCATGCCCCGTTCCGCACCTTGGTCATAATCTTCACTGATTACCTGAGATAACATGCTTAAAAAGGTCAACAAAAATGTTGAGTGAAGTCCATAGGTTTAAAATAAGTTGAACACAAGTATAAGATTATGATCATTGTAGACTAATGATAAGGTTTTAAAAGGTACCTTTTTGAGGGGTCATTTAAGCCCTTATTCGATCACTTTTGTATCCGTTATTGCTTAATATCGTTCCTTTTCACTTTTTAGGTCTCTTGAAGGCAAAATGCTGGAATGATGCTTATTTGGACGAAAAGGCGCGAATATACGAAGAAAATGGCCAAAGTCAGAATCGAGACACTCAAAGCTGCTGAAACATAAGGCGACGGCGTCACTGCATATCTGCGACGCCGTCGGGAAGGAATTTTGCGACGGGTCAGAAGCGAAATTGCATGTTTTCAAGGGACGACGTCAGGTTCTAAAGGAGTAGGCCGTCGCTACTCAGACGGCCTAGATGCAGCCAAGACGGCGTCAGAGCTGAAGGGGACGGCGTCACAGTCATAAGGTGACGCCGTCGCAAGGTTTACGTGGCCAAGACGAAACCCTAATGACGGCGACACGACGGCGTCACGAAACATAAGGTGACGCCGTCGCAGATGTAATCTTATATATAGAATCCGAATTTTTCAGTTTTTGTGTGTAGTCTTTTGGAGTAAAAACCTAAAACCGAACCAAGGCTTTCTTGTGCAGTATTTTAGGGTTCTAAACCCTATTATACATCAAGATAAGTATTTACTTCATTAATTTAATTATGTCTTTGATTATTTGTGTGTATGCTTGCATGTTCTCCATGTCCGGCTAATTTATTTGTGTGTTTGCTTAGGGAATATGAAACTTAATTATTGAATATTGATTGGTTGATACTTATCTTAGTTGACTAATGATCTAGAGTGCGCTAGATTATTCGTTGTGTACTTAATGCTTGACTTTTCTTTGTGAACTTTAGAATATAATTATCTAGGTAATTGTAGGATAAAGTATTCAAGGACAACCGTAGAGTAGGCGTCTATAAATCACTAGAGGATTTGTAAACAAGACCCTTTGGTAATTTCAAAGAGTTAGGGAAACAAGCACGCCCTATAGCCTTAGAATCACAACGCAACTAGGAATAAGGACGTGACAAATCAACCATCAATAGGAGATAATTAAGGAGTAGTAAAACCTAAGTAAACACATCTTTAAACTATCATACGAGTACACATCAATTAGACATAGACTATCACAACCTTAGCTTAGATAATTAGATAATAGTAGAGTAATCGGTAGCAATACCAACCCCCCAAATCCAATACCCGAGATTCGTACCTTTTCAATTTCTAAAAAAATATAAAAAGATAAAAAATAATCTTCCTCAACCTCAACCTTAGCGTAGTAACTTCTCACTAGCATTCCTATTCCCCTAGAGAACGATATCAATACCCGTGGCTTACCCTAATTACTACACTACAACGATTAGGTTCACTGCCTAGGGTGTTATAAAACTTGCTCGAAGAAAAGGAAGTTTCCTTGACCCCGAACGACGCGTGTAGCGTTATCAAGTTTTTGGCGCCGCTGCCGGGGAATAGAATAGCTAGTTAGTAGTCCACCTCATTTAGGTTTCTTTGCTTGATTCCTATCAAGTAAATTTTTCTCATTTTTTAGCTTTCTCTTAGTCTATCCCCCTTCTTCGTGACCTTTGTTCGTAACACCCATCACTTCTCACCATGGAAGGTGGTAACCAACCAATGTCGCTCAAAACCCAATCCAATAACCAACACCAACGTCGAAGCCGCTATGTGAGTAGAAACACCGACCTTCCGGATTTGCAGAAAACATTCGATAGTACAATCAGGGAAGCTGTTGAGAAAGTAGTCAGCGCTGCTATAGTTGGCTCTATGATTAGCAGTAATTCGGACAATGGCATAACCAACAACAAAGTGGACGAGGAAAATAGTGCGTACTTCAATCTTTACCCCACTAAGGAAGAGGTTGCGTACCATCAATACATAATCAATAATCCACGATCACCTATCATTAGGATATGCCCTAAGATTAGGAGAGGAAATCCCTGGAACCTAAAAATTCCTTGTATGATCGGATATAGGAGTATCGACCACGCTTACATAGATACGGAATCTCCCATCAATATAATGTCGTCTGCTGTTTACAATGACATTATGAATGAGCGACTCAATATTAGGAGAGACCCTAAATATCCGGGAGGAATTTGCAACTTTGTGGGAAGAGTCAAAGATGTGCATGTCTTTATAGGAAATTTCACCTACCTTGTTGATTTTATGATCCTAGAAGATGTAGGATGCGTCATTGACTATAGCCTATCCCAAGTAGTGCTAGGGAAACCGTTTGTTGAGACATCTAGGATGGGCCATAACAAGCATGATGGAACCGTTAGGTTTAAGGAGGGAACCGATGAGATTACCTATAGGATGCCTTGGAAAACAACTGAGTATGGCCACTTGTCCATTTATGATCGAGACAACATCAAAGCTTTTGAGGACAAAAGCAAGGAAGATGTTGAAAAGGGTTATAAATTCATGTGGGAAAGAAGGAGGCATTATTATAAGGATTGCTTGACCCTAGGGCCTAGGTATAGAGTCGATGAAAATTTTGTCAACATGATAGAATTCTCATTGAGAATGCAAAACGAGGCAACGTAGGGGTAGGACTACGAGTCTAGCTACAAGACTCTTAAATAAAGAAAAGCGCTTCGTGGGAGGCAACCCATGCTTAATTGTTTGCTTGTTAGTGTCATATATCTTTTATTAATTGTTTGTCCTCATGTTTGAATTTGTAAAAATGCTTTATTTTGTTTTTAACCTCGTCTTAATTACATATAAAAGTATTTTACATAAAGGATAAGTGTAGGGAGGATTACACACGTTTTCATAAGAAACGTGAACATGAGAATAACAATTAACTAAAAGATATATATGTTTGTTTGTTCGAGTCAAATGCTTGTATCGAGTCATAATGGATGTTTTTGCAGAAGTTTTTCCAGATTCTAAAGATGCAAATTTTCCAGAATTTTTTCCAGAAAATCGCAGACCAGTTTTTGTCAGGATAACCTGACGGCGTCAGGATTGCAACCTGACGGCGTCAGGAAGGAATAAAAACATCAGCTTACTTTTTCTCGTTTTCTGAGCTACTTGTAAAATTTTGGAATTTTCCAGATCTTAACTTTCAAAACAAATTCTGTAAACATCCATTCCACAAGCATTATATCCTAGTTTAAATCGAGTCTTATGTATATTATTACCGCCGATTTTACGCGAAGGTTTCGTTTGTTTTCTTCTAGTGTGCAGGTTTAGTTTGTCAAGAAGAAGTTACACAAGTTTGGAAGGAGCCTTTCACGCAAAAAACTCTTCTTGGAAAAGATTTAACCACCACTTTTCACGGATCCTACCGAGCTAATCAGGGGAGTATTAGTTTCTTTCGTTTTTAATTACCTTCTATTATCATAACTTTGATACTTTCGGGGAACATTGGGGACAATGTTCAGTTTAAGTGTAGGGAGGGAAAATAAACGGGAACTTTGAAACTATGCTTATCCTTGACTGTTTGCTTTGTCCAAGTGTATTTGTGTAATAAACCATGAGAAAATGTAGGTTAGGGTAATTTTAGCCAAATTTAAAATTTTTTTCATGACGTATAGGAGTGGGCCATTAGTCTTAACAAAAGCGTCTCATGGATAGGAAATTGCATGACTAGCACAAAAACCCTTTACCACCTAAATTCCACCCAAAATGTGAGGATCGCCCTTAGATTAGTAGGAATTAAAGCATTCATCTTTAATGCTTAGAGTGTGAACCGGTAGTATATTAGATTCTAGAACTTGTTTTGTGATGCATTCCGAGATCGCTAGTGAGACTACACTTGTGTAGTTAGGAATAACTAAATGATAAGAGGCATTAGGATAAACCCTTGTTTAGTACCTGTAATATAATTACTTCTTCCATATCGGTTGAGTAATTCCCCCACACCCTTTGCGTTGTACTCATCTTTAGTACACGATACCCCTAGTTAACCCCTCAGAGCCTATCCTTTTCGCGGTTCTCGTGATGTTTCGGTTTTTCCGGAATATCAATGAAGAGCATTGTTTACACCCCACCCCCAAATATACACCCAAATCGCCTTAGCGTACCCTTTATTGCACTCACTTTTAGTGCAAATTTATGTTATCACCTAAAACCCTTAGTTCAATTATCTGGTTGCTTGCATGAGTTGCTAAGTCGAGTCATATCCTTTGTATACAGTTTTGGGATGATTGGGATTCATGGGAAAAGTTAAAGTTTATGAAATATAGGGAAGAGAACGTTAAACTCAAATTCCCTTTGTTTGCATAATAATGTACTCCAAGTGTTTTGATCTTTTCAATTCGGGTCAAATTAGTGTTAGAGTAATAAAAAAACTCAAGTGTAGGGATGTGTCTATAAATCCCTATCATTTTGATGTACCGTAGAGGATGGTAGAGTAAAAGTGTATGAAAAAAAAAAAAAAAAAAAAAAAACCATACGGGCTACCATCCTACATCTATCTTTTAAATTATGTTTATTTATTTTCGTTGCCTAGAGTTTTAGAGTGTCGAGTCTTGGCTTAGCAACGCCATTCTTCGTATACTTGCAACATAGAGATTTTTGACTATCCACCACTAAATAGCCTATCCCACCAAACCCTTCATTTCCCTACCGTAAGCCTAACATTACAACCCTTTAAAAGACCTCTTTGATAGTCTTTCCTAGGTGCTTACGCCAAAGCGACGGAGGTTTGATCTATTCTCAAGCCTATGGTAATCTATGTACTAGGACCGGTTAATGAGTGTTTATCTTCCATTTCCGATTTGTTATATTTCATATATACACCCGAGAGAGATGTGAGTATCCAAACACCCCATGTGAGGTGCTAGTATGTAATTTCCGTGCTTGTTATGACTTTTGCGGGGCTTATATGTGTTGTGGACCGTTTTGAATGAATGCTTTATGACCCCTAACTTATAAATTAATTGGCTAAAAGCACATTTGCTTGAGGACAAGCAAATACCAAGTGTAGGGATATTTGATAAGGTTTTAAAAGGTACCTTTTTGAGGGGTCATTTAAGCCCTTATTCGATCACTTTTGTATCCGTTATTGCTTAATATCGTTCCTTTTCACTTTTTAGGTCTCTTGAAGGCAAAATGCTGGAATGATGCTTATTTGGACGAAAAGGCGCGAATATACGAAGAAAATGGCCAAAGTCAGAATCGAGACACTCAAAGCTGCTGAAACATAAGGCGACGGCGTCACTGCATATCTGCGACGCCGTCGGGAAGGAATTTTGCGACGGGTCAGAAGCGAAATTGCATGTTTTCAAGGGACGACGTCAGGTTCTAAAGGAGTAGGCCGTCGCTACTCAGACGGCCTAGATGCAGCCAAGACGGCGTCAGAGCTGAAGGGGACGGCGTCACAGTCATAAGGTGACGCCGTCGCAAGGTTTACGTGGCCAAGACGAAACCCTAATGACGGCGACACGACGGCGTCACGAAACATAAGGTGACGCCGTCGCAGATGTAATCTTATATATAGAATCCGAATTTTTCAGTTTTTGTGTGTAGTCTTTTGGAGTAAAAACCTAAAACCGAACCAAGGCTTTCTTGTGCAGTATTTTAGGGTTCTAAACCCTATTATACATCAAGATAAGTATTTACTTCATTAATTTAATTATGTCTTTGATTATTTGTGTGTATGCTTGCATGTTCTCCATGTCCGGCTAATTTATTTGTGTGTTTGCTTAGGGAATATGAAACTTAATTATTGAATATTGATTGGTTGATACTTATCTTAGTTGACTAATGATCTAGAGTGCGCTAGATTATTCGTTGTGTACTTAATGCTTGACTTTTCTTTGTGAACTTTAGAATATAATTATCTAGGTAATTGTAGGATAAAGTATTCAAGGACAACCGTAGAGTATAAATCACTAGAGGATTTGTAAACAAGACCCTTTGGTAATTTCAAAGAGTTAGGGAAACAAGCACGCCCTATAGCCTTAGAATCACAACGCAACTAGGAATAAGGACGTGACAAATCAACCATCAATAGGAGATAATTAAGGAGTAGTAAAACCTAAGTAAACACATCTTTAAACTATCATACGAGTACACATCAATTAGACATAGACTATCACAACCTTAGCTTAGATAATTAGATAATAGTAGAGTAATCGGTAGCAATACCAACCCCCCAAATCCAATACCCGAGATTCGTACCTTTTCAATTTCTAAAAAAATATAAAAAGATAAAAAATAATCTTCCTCAACCTCAACCTTAGCGTAGTAACTTCTCACTAGCATTCCTATTCCCCTAGAGAACGATATCAATACCCGTGGCTTACCCTAATTACTACACTACAACGATTAGGTTCACTGCCTAGGGTGTTATAAAACTTGCTCGAAGAAAAGGAAGTTTCCTTGACCCCGAACGACGCGTGTAGCGTTATCAACTAACAATATCATAAGAAAAATATCACAGATTATTATGCGCTAAGCTCATGAAACCAAGACTCAACTGCATACACCGAATTACCAGTGTACGTAAATATGCCCCAAAGGAGGTAATAGCCAATTACCTAAAGATATTCGATATGGTGCGCCCCGGTTATTTCTCTATAACCGAAACGGGGTTCGTTATTCCCCATAGTACTATTCACGATATCTACGTTCACTCGCGGTGACTAATGGTTCATGATCAGGGGACTTGTGGCTAACAACTTAGACAGTACCAATAATCAAGAAGATCAAGCATTTATGAAAAACCCTTGTGTTCTAGTTTAGAGCATGTATCTCCCTCGCGGGGTTTATAAAAATAAGTAAAAGCGAGGCTATGAACTCACCTTGATGATAATGCACACGCAAAAATAGATCAAGCACAATGTAGCGGAGGTTCCAACTCGAAACCTAAAATGATGAGATGGCGAATCTCAGTACATGAGCATTTTGGTTCGCGACCAAAATAATAGAGCATTGAATATTCTTATTCAATAGATCATTGGATTGTCCAATCCAATAGTGTGCGATCGTGATTAACATTTTAAGTTAATTTTCATGCTACATTGTCTTAACTAGTGATCGTCACTTACGCATAAGTGAAATGTTTCCCCCGTTGTGATCGTAATAAATTTGTTGATCATTTTAACGTATTTGAATAAATTCCCCGTGTGTTTTATCGGATTTGACATACATATATAATTATAGTAATACATTTACCGTTATCCGAAATAAAATACTCATAAGATCAAAATACTTGTTTTTACGAAACTATAATGAAATCATAGGTTTTGCTAAACTTTTCCCGAATTTACACTTTTTACCCTCGAGTTACAAAAAGTACAAGTTTAGTCCCTATAGTTTGAGAAGTTTACACTTTCTACCCGAAATACATTTTTTTATCAAAACTTTCAGAAATGACGTTTTAACCCTTCGGTAAAACTTATTTTACAGAAACAGCCCCTTAAGTTCCACTTATTCACTTTAAACCTTCATTTTTCTTATTTTACACTTTTAGCCCAAAACTTATATTATAACTAGTTTAAGAGATTTACATGATCGGTCCTTGTGGTTTCCATGCATACGCATGCACGTACATATTTCCCTTGACTTATCGAAAATGACTTTTCCAGTCCTTAGACTTTTACAAAATATTTGTTTCACTTATAAATGACCCTTTAACTTTTAAATATGTTACCTTTTGACCCGAAACTCATTTGTTTTGCAAATTCGGTCCGAAGTACCCTTTTAACATACGAAAACTTTATAAAACTTTTACAAGCTTATTCCTAGCTTATTTTTAGAGCTTATTAGCTTGTTACTAATTCATTGGGCCGGGTTGAACCTTTATTGGACTCGAATTGGGCTTATTGGGCTCGACAGTTGGGCTTTAGGCCCGTTTGCCTTGTTATGAGTTTTATAGTGAACGAGGGAACGAGAAGTCCCCGTATGGTCTCTAAGTTGATCATTAGTGTCGTGTTTTTGTGTTTAAGTGACTATAAGTCACGAATGTAGCACTCTTTCTATTGCACACGCGTGTTCATAAAGATTTACTAGTCATTTGGTGCGTTTTTAATTATCTAACGAGTGCTACACATATACTAAAGTGACAAATGGTAAAGAAATTGACTAGGTTTTTAAGAAACTTACAACACTCGTCAAGAGTGGGGAAGAAACAATGAGAATGTGGCTCGAACGCAAGACCCCGTGTTCTCCTTATAATATTACCCGATTACTAGTACCCTTATGATTTCTTTCTTCTTTCCTTCGATGTTACCACAGCGAACGATTTGTAATGCAAGGGTATGAGGGTTTGTGTGTGTGTTAAATGAGAAATTTTGGTGAGTTTGCCAAGTCTTGGTGGTGTGGTTTATAAAGAAAAGTTAAGCATGGCCTTCATAATTTTTTTATCTCCTAGCTCTCTCCTATTCCTAGTTTTATTAGCCACATGCGTCTTGAACTTGGTCTAACTTGTGGGATTCGGCTGAAAATGTGGCATGTCTTGCCTTGTCGAATCATATTTTGTCCATGGGGGACATTTGATCCAAGGGTTAATGAAGTCAAAAAGGGAGTCAAGGTCTAGGTTTTGGTTTAATATTATTGTTAGGGTGTCTAAGCATGGTTTTGTCTCCCATTTCCCTACACACGCAACTCCTTGTAATCCAAGAGTTGAGTTTTATGTTTATAGTTTAGTCATTTCATGGAAGACATAAGATCCATTGGTTTATGAGGTCAAATGGGTAGTCAAAGGTATAGGTGATTAGATAATGTGGTTAGGGTGGCTAAGTATGATGGTTTGTCTCCTTTGTTCACTCTTACACGACAACACAAGGAATTCAAAGGGAAGTGCTTTTGTTTTTAGTTTGGTATCCTTGGTTAGTTTGATTTTTGTTTCTCGTTCGGTTACAAAAGAGAGAAACACAAAACATATTAACATCAATCTTCTAATACATGTACATGGGCTAGGTGATGTGAACGAGGCCCAAAGCAAAAATATGGGTGGTTTGGGCTCGTGTTCTAGGTAGGTTGAAGACAAAGGTCCACTTGAATTGGTAGTTTTGTTGGGCTCAAGTTAACTAGCGAGGCCCAAAGTGTTATCGGTGTGGGCTTGGTCCGGTTGCAAGGCCCATTAACGAGCTGGGTTGGGTCACGAGGTGATATAAAGTCCAATGAGTTCCGAGGCTCAATACGAATTTTATATATGTTATTATTATTTAATTCGTAATTTTTACAAATTTTTACGTATTCGATACGTATTTTAAGGTTATCAAGATCGTGGGGAAATTTATTTAGATCACAACGATATATTTATGAACGCTCGAGCTGCGTTGATCATGCATATGCCAAATGATATGCAAAAGTGATGTTTAGAAAATTTCATGACGAAATAGATCGTGATCAATTCTTGATTAAAACGTTAAGTACATTGAAATTTTCTGGGAGCTTACAGTACCTACCCCTTAAGAGAACCGCGTCCCGCGGTTAAACTCGCAGAGGCTGTCATGGGTGATCTAGATGAACAGGTGGGGATACTTGGAACGCATTACATCCTCGCGCTCCCAGGTGAACTCTGCACCTCTTTTCTTATGATTCCATCGAACTTTAACGATAGGAATGCGGCTTTGCTTAAGCCTCTTAACTTCTCTGTCCATGATCTCGACTGGTTCTTCGACAAAGCTAAGTTTGTCATTGAGTTGGATGTCCTTGAGTGGTACGACTAGAGTTTCATCCGAAAGACACTTTTTGAGATTTGAGACATGGAACGTGTCATGTACTCGACTAAGTTCTTCGGGAAGATCAAGTTTATATGCCACTGGACCAATTCTTTGAAGAATTTTGAATGGTCCGACGTATCGAGGTTTGAGCTTTCCTCGTTTTCCAAATCTGACCATCCCTTTCCAGGGTGATACTTTGAGCATTACACGGTCTCCGACTTGGAATTCCATTGGTTTTCTTCGAACATCTGCGTAGCTCTTTTGTCTATCTCGAGCTATTTGCAATCTTTGCCGAATTTGCATTATCTTTTCAGTTATCTCTTGGACAATTTCGGGGCCTGTAAGTTGTACTTCTCCAACTTCCGCCCAGCAAACTGGCGATCGGCATTTTCTTCCATAGAGTGCTTCAAAAGGAGCAGCTTTAATGCTGGCGTGATAACTATTGTTGTAAGAGAATTCAGCCAGAGGTAAGTGCTTATCCCATCCTTTTCCGAAATCAATCACACATGCTCTTAGCATGTCTTCCAGAGTTTGGATCGTTCTTTCACTTTGTCCATCTGTTTGAGGATGGTACGCGGTACTCATATCTAAGTTGGTACCCATGGCTTTTTAAAGCGTTTGCCAAAATCTTGAGGTGAATCGGCTATCACGATCAGATATGATAGAGATTGGTACACCGTGACGAGAAACAATCTCTTTGATGTACAATCTAGCGAGTGTAATCATCTCGTCGTTCTCCTTGATTGGCAAGAAATGAGCGGACTTTGTAAGACGGTCTACAATAACCCAAATGGTGTCAAAACCATTAGAAGTTTTTGGCAATTTTGTGATAAAGTCCATTGTGATTCTTTCCCATTTCCACACGGGAAGTTCTGGTTGAGTTAGCAATCCAGATGGCTTTTGATGTTCAGCTTTAACTTTCAAGCATGTCAAACATTTACTGGCGTATACAGCGATATCAGCCTTCATATTAGGCCACCAGTACAAAAGCTTTAGATCTTGATACATCTTGTTGGGACCAGGATGTATGGAATACTTTGATTTATGTGATTCATGCATGATGAGTTCTCGGATACCTCCAAAGAGTGGAATCCAACTTCGCTTTTTTGAAACATAGCGTTCCGTCCGATCTCTTCACAAATCCATTCTCATTCTCCGGCATGCCATAAATCTTCTCATTCGGCCTATTTTCTTCTTTAAGGGCTTCGATTTGAGCTTCAAGAATTTTCGATGGTAGGGGTGAATTGATTACCATTCCCAATGATCTCACTCTAAGTGGCTTAGGGCGATCTTTTCTGCTCAAAGCATCGGCAACAACGTTTGCCTTTCCAGGATGGTAACGGATCTCGCAGTCATAGTCACTAAGCAATTCGAGCCAGCGACGTTGACGCATATTCAATTCCTTTTGATCTAAGATGTGTTGAAGACTTTTGTGATCAGTGTACACTATACACTTGGTTCCGTACAGATAATGTCTCCATAATTTGAGTGCAAACACCACGGCGCCAAGTTCTAGATCGTGAGTAGTATAATTCTTCTCATGGGTTTTGAGTTGTCGTGACGCATAAGCAATCACTTTGTTCCTTTGCATGAGAACAGCGCCTAAACCCATATGTGAAGCATCACAATATACTACAAAATCTTCGGCTCCTTCCGGTAGTGCCAAGATAGGTGCTTCGCAAAGCTTGTTCTTCAGGAGTTGAAAAGCTGATTCTTGATCGTCTCCCCATTCGAATTTCTTCGTTTTCTGGGTTAACTCGGTCAGTGGTTTAGCTATTTTCGAGAAACCTTCGATGAATCTTCGATAATATCCAGCAAGTCCTAAGAATTGACGAATTTCAGTGGGATTAGTGGGTACCGGCCAGTTCTTAACAGATTCAATCTTTGCGGGATCCACATGGATTCCTTCACTGTCGATCACATGACCAAGAAATTGGACTGTCTCGATCCAAAAATCACACTTGGAAAACTTTGCGTACAATTTTTCATCCTTGAGTAATTTCAGGACAGTCTTCAAATGTTCCGCATGTTCTTCTTTATTACGAGAGTATATAAGAATATCGTCAATGAACACAATGACGAATTTATCCAGATATGGTTTGCAGACTCTATTCATGAGGTCCATAAATACAGCAGGTGCATTAGTTAAACCGAATGGCATTACTTGGAATTCATAATGGCCATATCGAGTTCTAAATGCGGTCTTGGGTATATCTTCTTCTCTTACCCGTAACTGATGATATCCAGATCTTAAATCAATCTTCGAGTACACACTCGAGCCTTGTAACTGATCAAACAGATCATCGATTCTTGGTAAGGGATAGCGGTTTTTGATTGTGAGCTTGTTCAATTCTCTATAATCGATACACATCCGGAATGATCCATCTTTCTTCTTAACGAATAATACCGGTGCTCCCCAGGGTGAGGAACTTGGTCTAATGAATCCTTTCTCAGATAGCTCTTCTAGTTGTTTGGATAACTCTTGCATTTCTGAGGGCGCTAAACGGTACGGTGCTCGTGCTACAGGAGTAGCTCCAGGAATAAGATCGATTTGAAATTCGACTTGTCGAGCAGGTGGAAGTCCAGGCAAATCTTCTGGAAACACCTCAGAAAATTCCTTGATTACAGGTACATCCTCTAGTCGTTTCTCTTCCGACTTCTTTTCCGTTACTTGAGCTAAGAAGGCATAACATCCTTTTTCCATGTACTTTATTGACTTTGCACAGGATATGATACTTAAGTACTTTCTACTTTGATCTCCTTGGATGACTAAGGTTTCACCATTGATCGGGATATGAACGGTTTTCTCGTCACAAACAATCCTAGCACGGTGTTTGGACAACCAATCCATGCCAATTACGACATCGAAACTTCCAAGTTTGATTGGCAAAAGATCTATGAGGAACGAATGATCTTGTAATAGAATAGGACAATTACGGATTACGGTGTTGGTTCCTATTATTTTCCCATCGGCAAGTTCTATATCATAAGTTGTATCTAATGCGATTGGGGATATTTCAAGTAATGGTGCAAAAGTAGTAGATACAAAACTCTTATCGGCTCCAGAATCAAACAAGATTTTTGCAGAATGATTGTTAAGAGAATACGTACCCGTCACAATGTCAGGGTTCAACGGTGCATCTCCATCTCCTAGCATGTACACTCTTGCACGTGCATTGTTTGTTTGAACGACATTTAACTTTGGGCATTGACTCTTGAAATGACCCGGTTCTCCACATCCATAGCAGTTCATGTTTGTCACAGTGTTGCCTCTTCCAGGGTTTCGACAATGTTTACCTTGATGACCTACCTTGTTGCACTTATCGCACTTCACAGTACAAGGTCCAGAATGGTGCATCAAACATCGGTTACACTGGGGATGTGGTCCTACATACCCTTTTCCAGCAGTGGGTGCAGCATAAGCCCTTGCGGCTTCTTGCCTTCGGTTTTGCCGATTTTGGTGTTGATTTCTGTTGTGGTGATATTGGTTGTTGTTGTTCCGATTGTTGTTGTTGGACCGATAGTGGTTGGAATTTGAGGTTTTCCGATCATCAAACTTTCTTTTGTTGTCACTTGAGCCTTGTGCATTTGCAAGCTTTAGTATTGGTTCCATAAGACGGTGGGATACAAGAACAACTTCTTCGACAGTTTTTGGCTTCGAAGCGATGACATCTCCTTCGATGTTTCGAGGTAAACCTCCGATCAAAGCTTCCAAAAGTTTTTCATTGGTGGGAAACAAATGAGGACATAGAGCTCTCAGCTCATGGAATCTCTTGAAGTATGTCTTGAGATCATTACCTTTAGCAGCCAAGTGGTAATACTCATCTTCGAGTTTCTTGATCTCAGTCCTCGGGCAATACTGTTTCATTAACAGTTGTTTCAGATCTGACCATGAAATCTTACAAGCTTCTTCCATTCCAATTGGTTGAGCATGGCCTTTCCACCAAGATAACGCATCTTCTAACAAAGTTCCAGTCGCAAACTTGACTTTGCAATCATTTGTGCAGTCACTTAGCAGAAATACAGTCTCGGTTCTCTCAAACCAATGAAGTAAACCAATAGCACCTTCAGTACCCTTGAAGAATGTCGGCTTGCAGTTCATGAACTCTTTGTAATTACACTTGCGAGTTATAGTGGACTCACTTTGATTTGTTGGAGTGTTAGTTGCATTTGAGTTTGCCATTTCAAGAAGACGTGCAGCTTCTGCGACACGATTCTCTTCAGCAATGCGAGCAGCTTCAGCCTCACGTGCTGCTTGAGCGACACGCTCAGCTTCAGCCTCTCGAGCAATTCGGGCATTCTCAGCTTCTTTTGCAATTTCGGCTTCTCTTGCGATTTCAGCTTCACGTGCCTCTTGGGCAATTCGTTCAGCTTCAATGCGTTCAGCTTCGGCTCTAGCAGTATCAGCGACATGTTGTGCTATAGCTGCGCTAACACTTTCAGCGACCATTTTCTGAATAGCTGCGGGAGTGACGGTGGATGAGGTAGCTTTCTTCTTGACCATTTTTCTAAAATTTTCAAGAATAAATACCAAGATTAAGAAATTATCGATCGATGATAAAACTGATTTCATATTATACATATCATAATAGTCCAGATTACCACTTTAAATAAATGAAATGATATGAATATGATTTTTCTCAACAAATCATAATATATATAAGGACATAAGGATTGGTTCGGCATACGTCACCAAGGAATAATATCATAACATCGGAATATAGGAAATACAACCATTGGATACATGGAATACATCATTACATAATATTGTTCACAACCATAAGTTACATCATCATAATTCTTGTTCCAAGGTTACAAACCAAAAAGATACAAGCCTTAATGCCTCATATGGCGGCTTTATGATACATACTAAGATAAAGATGACTAGGATCTACGCATCTCCCGATGCGTCATCCTGACGACGACGAATCTCCTCAACCATGGCTGTCAAGTCTCGGATCTGCTGCTCACGGGCTCGATCTCTCGCCTCGAGGTCATCAATCCTCTCCTCCAGAATAGCAGTGTGAGCATGAGCTGATGCAAGCTCGTGATGTAGGACTCTCTCTCGACCCAAAGCAGTCTCTCTCAAAGTTCTAGCATCTCGAATAGTAGTCTCCAATCTCCGAGTCAATTGGTTAACGGCCTCTCTCGCCTCCACAATCTGAGTACTCATCATATCAAACACAATCTCGATGGAGTAGCGACCTACCACGAGGTTCTCGACTTCTTCCTCCAAGCTCTCTATCCTCACTAGTGGAATCTCATCATAATGTGCCATAAGCTCATTCAGCTGATCTTCGTGCCTGATAAGTCTCGTAGCCAACAGAGGAATAGTGTGGTGTACCGGTTCACCGGTAACAGGTAGAACTGGAGCTGGTGCAGTAGTCGAGCTTTCTCCAAGCTCAAACGAACTAGGTGCTCCCTCCTCTTCTCTCCAACGTCGAAGTAAAGGTATCAAGAATGACCATCTCCTAGCACCGGATTTCTTCCTTGGTCCGGCCTCGTTGTCCACTTGAGTAGGCTTTTCGGGATCAGATAGTGATGGTGGATAGCACTTGATGCAGAGCAGTAAAATTGGCTCACTAAAAGTGTCCAAAGGAGGTGATGCTATAGGTGGTGATGAAACAGGAACAGTAGTAGTCTGGTGGTAGAACACAGTAAGTGGCAGTGGTGGTGAAGTAGCAGTAGGTGGGACAGCAGATGAAACTGGTGATGACTGAGCAGGTGGTGACTGAGCTGGTGATGACTGAGCTGGTGGCATCACACGAGTCATAGTGATGGATCGCACACGCTTCCTAGCGGTGCGTTTGAAGGTCTTACCATTAGGATGCAGTCTATAAGGTACTCCAAACGGCTCAGGCTCATGAGGCTTAAGAACACGAATCATACGTCGACGACGACGGATAGCTTGGGCAGATGATCCAGAAGAATCTGATGAAGCAGAGTCAGTGTTCTCTGATGACTTGGATGATTCATCATCCACAGCAACATCTGAAGCAGGTAGCCATTGCTGCGACTCATAGTACTGATCTAGGGTCATGGAAGCAAAAGCATTGTACTCTTGAGGATGAGCAGTCATAGTTGGAGCAGTAGGAGTTCGGGCAACCTCACCTTCCTCAAAAGGTTCAGTTTCGTCCGAAACAGCAGCTGGTATGACAGGACTGGGATGAGCTGGCATAGTGACAGTCGTAGAGGACATGGTGTCATCCATCTCGGTGTCTGAGGACAGAACAACTGGGTGGGATGCAGACATGGTACTGTAACAACCCATAAATTAATATAAGTAAATGCCAAATAATATAATTATTTTAGTTAGCTAAGCAAATCTCCATGCCTAACTTAAAATGAATGCAATTTACTTATGATCTAGTGATGCATCAATCCTAATGCATAGAGCGGTCACGGAAGGGCGTAAGGCAGTGGTGTAAAATAGTCCCGTTTTAAAAGTGCGGTTATAGTCCAAATGATTTTGAAAAACTCTTTGGTTCTCTATAACCTTGGCTCTGATTACCAATCTGTAACACCCCCGAAAATCTTAATGACAGCGGAAGACTAAATCGGGTGTTACTTGAATGGAGATCATAGTCAATAATCATAGAAAACGACTCAAAAGAGACGTTTTATTAAAATAGTTATCATTCATCGAAAACTCATTGTTTGTTACAAAATATTGTAAATAGATCAAGTGTTTTTCCCAAAAGAAAGATCATGAGTTTGAAAGAAATGATAACTTTTATGTTTTACACCACCAGATAAGCCTTGCCATGCCCCGTTCCGCACCTTGGTCATAATCTTCACTGATTACCTGAGATAACATGCTTAAAAAGGTCAACAAAAATGTTGAGTGAAGTCCATAGGTTTAAAATAAGTTGAACACAAGTATAAGATTATGATCATTGTAGACTAACAATATCATAAGAAAAATATCACAGATTATTATGCGCTAAGCTCATGAAACCAAGACTCAACTGCATACACCGAATTACCAGTGTACGTAAATATGCCCCAAAGGAGGTAATAGCCAATTACCTAAAGATATTCGATATGGTGCGCCCCGGTTATTTCTCTATAACCGAAACGAGGTTCGTTATTCCCCATAGTACTATTCACGATATCTACGTTCACTCGCGGTGACTAATGGTTCATGATCAGGGGACTTGTGGCTAACAACTTAGGCAGTACCAATAATCAAGAAGATCAAGCATTTATGAAAAACCCTTGTGTTCTAGTTTAGAGCATGTATCTCCCTCGCGGGGTTTATAAAAATAAGTAAAAGCGAGGCTATGAACTCACCTTGATGATAATGCACACGCAAAAATAGATCAAGCACAATGTAGCGGAGGTTCCAACTCGAAACCTAAAATGATGAGATGGCGAATCTCAGTACATGAGCATTTTGGTTCGCGACCAAAATAATAGAGCATTGAATATTCTTATTCAATAGATCATTGGATTGTCCAATCCAATAGTGTGCGATCGTGATTAACATTTTAAGTTAATTTTCATGCTACATTGTCTTAACTAGTGATCGTCACTTACGCATAAGTGAAATGTTTCCCCCGTTGTGATCGTAATAAATTTGTTGATCATTTTAACGTATTTGAATAAATTCCCCGTGTGTTTTATCGGATTTGACATACATATATAATTATAGTAATACATTTACCGTTATCCGAAATAAAATACTCATAAGATCAAAATACTTGTTTTTACGAAACTATAATGAAATCATAGGTTTTGCTAAACTTTTCCCGAATTTACACTTTTTACCCTCGAGTTACAAAAAGTACAAGTTTAGTCCCTCTAGTTTGAGAAGTTTACACTTTCTACCCGAAATACATTTTTTTATCAAAACTTTCAGAAATGACGTTTTAACCCTTCGGTAAAACTTATTTTACAGAAACAGCCCCTTAAGTTCCACTTATTCACTTTAAACCTTCATTTTTCTTATTTTACACTTTTAGCCCAAAACTTATATTATAACTAGTTTAAGAGATTTACATGATCGGTCCTTGTGGTTTCCATGCATACGCATGCACGTACATATTTCCCTTGACTTATCGAAAATGACTTTTCCAGTCCTTAGACTTTTACAAAATATTTGTTTCACTTATAAATGACCCTCTTTTACAAAATATTTGTTTCACTTATAAATGACCCTTTAACTTTTAAATATGTTACCTTTTGACCCGAAACTCATTTGTTTTGCAAATTCGGTCCGAAGTACCCTTTTAACATACGAAAACTTTATAAAACTTTTACAAGCTTATTCCTAGCTTATTTTTAGAGCTTATTAGCTTGTTACTAATTCATTGGGCCGGGTTGAACCTTTATTGGACTCGAATTGGGCTTATTGGGCTCGACAGTTGGGCTTTAGGCCCGTTTGCCTTGTTATGAGTTTTATAGTGAACGAGGGAACGAGAAGTCCCCGTATGGTCTCTAAGTTGATCATTAGTGTCGTGTTTTTGTGTTTAAGTGACTATAAGTCACGAATGTAGCACTCTTTCTATTGCACACGCGTGTTCATAAAGATTTACTAGTCATTTGGTGCGTTTTTAATTATCTAACGAGTGCTACACATATACTAAAGTGACAAATGGTAAAGAAATTGACTAGGTTTTTAAGAAACTTACAACACTCGTCAAGAGTGGGGAAGAAACAATGAGAATGTGGCTCGAACGCAAGACCCCGTGTTCTCCTTATAATATTACCCGATTACTAGTACCCTTATGATTTCTTTCTTCTTTCCTTCGATGTTACCACAGCGAACGATTTGTAATGCAAGGGTATGAGGGTTTGTGTGTGTGTTAAATGAGAAATTTTGGTGAGTTTGCCAAGTCTTGGTGGTGTGGTTTATAAAGAAAAGTTAAGCATGGCCTTCCAAATTTTTTTATCTCCTAGCTCTCTCCTATTCCTAGTTTTATTAGCCACATGCGTCTTGAACTTGGTCTAACTTGTGGGATTCGGCTGAAAATGTGGCATGTCTTGCCTTGTCGAATCATATTTTGTCCATGGGGGACATTTGATCCAAGGGTTAATGAAGTCAAAAAGGGAGTCAAGGTCTAGGTTTTGGTTTAATATTATTGTTAGGGTGTCTAAGCATGGTTTTGTCTCCCATTTCCCTACACACGCAACTCCTTGTAATCCAAGAGTTGAGTTTTATGTTTATAGTTTAGTCATTTCATGGAAGACATAAGATCCATTGGTTTATGAGGTCAAATGGGTAGTCAAAGGTATAGGTGATTAGATAATGTGGTTAGGGTGGCTAAGTATGATGGTTTGTCTCCTTTGTTCACTCTTACACGACAACACAAGGAATTCAAAGGGAAGTGCTTTTGTTTTTAGTTTGGTATCCTTGGTTAGTTTGATTTTTGTTTCTCGTTCGGTTACAAAAGAGAGAAACACAAAACATATTAACATCAATCTTCTAATACATGTACATGGGCTAGGTGATGTGAACGAGGCCCAAAGCAAAAATATGGGTGGTTTGGGCTCGTGTTCTAGGTAGGTTGAAGACAAAGGTCCACTTGAATTGGTAGTTTTGTTGGGCTCAAGTTAACTAGCGAGGCGCAAAGTGTTATCGGTGTGGGCTTGGTCCGGTTGCAAGGCCCATTAACGAGCTGGGTTGGGTCACGAGGTGATATAAAGTCCAATGAGTTCCGAGGCTCAATACGAATTTTATATATGTTATTATTATTTAATTCGTAATTTTTACAAATTTTTACGTATTTGATACGTATTTTAAGGTTATCAAGATCGTGGGGAAATTTATTTAGATCACAACGGTATATTTATGAACGCTCGAGCTGCGTTGATCATGCATATGCCAAATGATATGCAAAAGTGATGTTTAGAAAATTTCATGACGAAATAGATCGTGATCAATTCTTGATTAAAACGTTAAGTACATTGAAATTTTCTGGGAGCTTACATACTCAGTCGGACTACTCAGCAGATTTATGCAAGACCCGAAGGACCATCACCTGAAGGCAGTGAAACAAGTAATCCGATACATCAAAGGAACGAAAGACCATGGAATAATATACAAGAAAGAAGGAGGCTGCAAGATTACAGGATACAGCGACAGTAGTTATGGAATCAATACAGATCAAGGAAAAGGCACTACTGGCATAGTATTTTACTTTGGAGAGTCACCCATTACCTGGTGTACTCAGAAACAACCAACAGTAGCACTCTCATCATGTGAATCAGAATTCATGGCAGCTACAGCAGCAGCATGTCAAGCCTTATGGTTAAAACGATTACTCGGTGAATTAACTGGATTAGAAGAAAAGAAGATAACGCTTAGAGTTGACAATATATCAGCTATACAACTCGTAAAGAACCCAGTTTTTCATGGAAGGAGCAAGCACATAGACATTCGCTATCATTTCATTCGTGAATGCGTAGAGAATGGTCATATCAAAGTAGAACACGTAAGTGGAGAACTACAAAGAGCAGACATCTTAACGAAAGCATTACCAAGACTCAAGTTCGTGACTATGCGACAAATGCTCGGAGTTCAAGACTTAAGACGAAGCAACGATCAAGATTAAGGAGGAGATTGTAAACATATAATCTCGCCATTGCTTCAACCTCAAAGGACCAGACTTGCTCGTTTAAAAGATAATAACCGATTAGCGGTTACTAGCAGTTACATAACCATAAAACGGTTATAAAGTAGTTATAGATAGGTTAGTTATAAACGGTTAAATAACCGCCAGAAACGGTTATCACTGAACCGATGTGTCGTTTGGGATTATGTCCATTCGACTAGTATAAATACGTTGTAAATGTTTCATTTATATGTTAGACGGTTTTAGTTATTCAAAGATCCATATTGTTATTGTTTGCATATTTCATATCGACTTAACATCACAGCGTAGGGACCAACACTGCATGCTCTTCTGGTTTAGATTCAGTTGTTTCTTTTCATTTTTTATTTTACTAGAACCCTTATGTGATTGATCGAATAATCACACTTGTAACTCGTTAAATGCAACAAATATTAAGTATACATACTTTCATTGAACAGATACTAGTATAACATTACTACTCCATGTGACAATTATCATTATAATAGTTGTCGCATTGAGTAGTAAATACTTCCATAAAACATTAACACAGAAAGAGCCTGTACATACAACACAACCATTGGCATCAGCTCGTACACACCGAGACATTCCAGAAAATCAAAGCCATGCTATTTGTTTAGATTCCGATCATAGTATGCATCAATAAACCAAAACAATAGATGAACAAAGTTTCATATTCAATAATAATAAGGAACATATAATTTATATAACAAACTTACAATAGACAAGACCAAGTGCAACACATTCACTTGCCGCCACAAAAACAAGTTGTCCAAAAAATAAGTAATTGAAAGTGATTTCAAGTTTTGAGAAACCTTAGGTAGCCACTCCATAATAAAATCTTTATTGGTCAAGAGGTTTAAATCATTACCAAGCTTCTTATCATATTCACGAAACACCGTCGCCAATACAAAAATCTTCATGGGTCAAGAGGTTTAAATCATCACCAAGCTCCTTATCATATTCACGAAACTCATCAACATCGCCAATACAAAGGGATTCAACAACTCTCATATTCGATATAAGATTCACAAAGTTTTTCTTATAAAGATTTTTTGAGGACGGTTTGAGTATTGTCCATTTAAACTTGATGGATCGAAGGTGCGAATATGCATCATCAAAAATCTTAGAAGCGACCCTGCAGCGAGCTACGTCGGATGAGTCGAGTCGTCTAAGTATGTCGACGTATAGATTTGTCCATCGGATTTGGATTGATCGCAGGCAAAAACGAATGGATGGAAGGAATATATATACTAGCTAATTAATTTACATATATGCCCCCCCCCCCCCCCCCCCCCCCCCCCGCCCCGTGTATCGACAATGATTTAAAATTCAAAAAAGTATTTCATACATGTAAATTTATATACTGCTAGTACTAGTTATAATACCTGTGCACGCACAGGGTTTTGACAAAAAAAATAATTATGTATTAATATTGAATATCGTGTCATTAAAGGTAGGGGTGTGCATGGTTCGGTTTGGGTCGGTTTTTGGCTAAAACCGAAACCGAACCACAATGTTCGGTTTTTGTAGAACCCAAAACCGAAACCGTTCGGTTTTTGGCGGTTCGGTTTTTTTGATTTGTTATCGGTTTCGGTTCGGTTTTTCCGTTTTTTCGGTTTCTAACCGTTAATATTTGAGTATGGCCAAATTATACCAACAAACTTGGTTTACGTACAAAATTAGTTATTATTCTTTAATTTTTTTAATCTAAGCTTAATAATGTTTATTACATAATTATAAAATTACAAACATATAAATGAGACATACACATACAAGTGAACATACACGTAATCATTCGAATACTTATTGATTTATTCACACAAAACACTCGACACGACAAACACACATATAAATATAAACATTAAAAATAAATATATTATAAATCCACTCATAAAATGAATATTAATTTATAAATTTGATTTATTTAGTTATTTAATCATATTATATTAATTAGATATTAGATATTATTATATAATAAAACTGGTTCGGTTCGGTTCGGTTTTTGCGGTTTGGTTTTTGGACAAAAACCGAAACCGAACCGCATTTTTCGGTTTCTGAAAAAAGTAAAAACCGAACCATCGGTTTTTAGTTTTGGTAGGTTTTTTCGTATCGGTTTTTTCGGTTTTCGGTTCGGTTTCGGTTTTTTCGGTTTGTTTTGCTCACCCCTACTTAAAGGTAATTGCATATAATTATACAGTTATAAGTTTCGTGCACGCACGAAGTTTACACATAAAACTTTCTGTTACGTAATTCAAAATTTAATTTTATTTAGCTGACAAAGATGTTGATATTGTTATTTAAATTTCACTAATGATATTATGTTGTACACAGATGCAAGTTTAATAGCACATAATGAGTGTTGATAAAGTTAAAGTATACTAATTTTATAATGAGCGTTGACATTATGTTGATGTTTTATAAAAATGTTTTTTCTAGACAGCCTTATATAAATAAATAAGAATTACATGAATCATTGTTATAAGTACAATCGCGTATATTTATTTTTATATTGAAGTAAACCGTGCTTACAATTTGATAGTTATATTCCCGTTTTCAGTAATTTAGCCGTATTTAAAATGTAAACTCGTGTCCACGTAGGTTATTTTAAAAATGAAATAAATAAGTCTTTATTGAGCGTATATAGTAAAAAATTGATACTTATAATCTTATGTAAATTTATATGTTTTTATTTTAAAACAACATATACATTTTATTTTTTAAGATATAAAGTTTAAAGTGTATAAAGTATAATAGGGTATTTGTTTATAATCCAAAGTTATTAAAATAATGGAGAAATATTACACTTAACTCTATATAATTTTTTAAAAATCAACCACTAAAGTTTTATTAATCACCTCTTCTTTTTTTAAGTTTTTGTTTTCACAAATTTGACACCTATATTTTTATGTGTTTTTTTTATCAACCAAATATCTATACCAAATTTATTAAAATTTGACCAAAATCAATTTAATTTTGACTTTTATTAACCAATCACATCACATGTTCACGTGGCGAAATTGAACTCTCCTATTGGCCCAACTTTTTTTCAATGAGAATGGTTTTCCAAAAATACTCCGAAATGATGTAATTCTTTTATTATATAAAAGATTAATAGATTTTATAGAATGCTTAGCAGTTTGATTTAAAAGTTTGTCTTATAATTTCGAGCTGAGGGTGTTTGTGTTAGCATATGTAGTTGAACTCGTATTAAATAAGCAATGAACTCATTATAATTAACTTATAATCTTAGCTTATGAGCTTTTCAATCTTTTCATAAGCTACCAAGCCCACTTAGGGTATGTTTGGCGTAAGGGGCTGGGGCTATGATTGGAGCTGGGAATATGCTTATATTATAAGCCGAATGATCTTTTGCAAGTTTGGCTTAAAATTTTGAACATTTTTTTAGCTCAGGTCATCGAAAAACTTGTCTGCGGCGACTTCTTTAACCATCTATTGTCAAATGCATACATAGATATGTAATTACCCAACACATGCCATTTGACTTTGATGGTCAAGTATTTTATTGTCAATGTTCAAGTTTTTGATTCACATTATTACTATGTTTGTTGTTTTACGGACGGATTCTATGTTTCGGTATACTTAGATTAGAGTTTGTTGACTTTTATTTGATACATCATGTTACGGATTCTGTGTTTCAGTATGTTGTTCAGGCTGATCAGTTTGTAGGGTTCGTAATCGAAATTATGAGTAATTATCATGCTTGCTAGTTTGTTGATGAATTGATATGATGTATGATTACTGATTCGTGATTTTGTACTAGTTTATTAGTAAGTCTATTCTACAGATCAACATTTTGATTTATATCGTTTGTTTGTTGAATCGGAACAGTGAATATGTATCACTTTTGTTGAATTAATAGACCTACGCACGTACATGATCGACATGTGGATTGTGATTAGTTATGCTGATGGATTTTACTTAGACCAATTCGATAATTAGTATGTTATTCAATATATGATTTCATTAATTATGAGTAGCTTTCAGTTTGAATTCAACTACAGTAACTAAATTATTGTAGCTTATTATTAAGATGCTTGTGAAGATTTTTTTTGTTTTCTGATTTCATTTTGCTCACTTTATAATGTGTTTATATATGAATAACTCTCATATATGAATTGATGTCTTTTAAGCTTTGAGAGAGATGCATGATTAATTGTTTAGTTTGTGATTAAGTTTTAAATCAAGGTTTTTACGGTTTTTATTTTGACGGTGTATCACTTCATAACCGATCCGATTGGATGACATAGTTACAGGTTGTAATTGAAAACATGACCACCAATAAGGATGATACTTTTCATGGCTTCACGATTGAGGATATTAGAGATTTGGCGACTGAATATAAAGTGTTGGGGTCGAAACATGACATGTTGATAAAGAAGGACGAACTCTCACCAAGTCTCATTAAAGATCTTAAATCTGACATTGCAACACAGAAGAAGAAAGTTGAATTGGTTGAAAAAGAGATAAAGGAGCTCAAGTCCCAAGATGTTGCTAAAGAATTGTCAAAAAAGTCCTTGCAGGAAGTTGAGGATGAAAAAGCGAAGCTGAAATTTAAAACAATTGAGCAAAAAAACAAGATTAACAACCTCACTTCCGAAGTACACCATCTTCAAACTCAAATTAAACAAAGTGAAGAGAATCATCAAAATGAAGTGAGGGGTTTGAAAGCTGAGAAAACAAATCTGAATCAGAAGCTGGAAAGTAGGAATAGCAGTTTGGTGAAACAGTTCGGTGAGGAGAAGAACAAGTGCAGGGGTGTTGAGAGTCAACTTGCAGATGTACGAAAAAGGTTGGAGTCAAAAAATGTAGAGAATCAAGATTTGCGTTCTAAGGTCACTAAATTGCAGAAGAAACTTAACTACCTTGGCCCAGATTTGTTTGGCCACATGGAAAACAAGGTCATGGTACTAGAGAAGAAGCTGAATGAGCAAAAAAAGTTTGTTTTAGGGGCTGACGTTCAAAAGACTATTGACGAAATCGAAGAAGCCCACAAGGAAATGATATCAGTCATGGAAAAGAAACATAAGTTGGAAAAGTTTGCAATAAGAATGGATGGAGAAAATAAAGGTCGTATCCTTTTGGAGCTGCAGAAGAAGGTGCAAGATTTGGATGCCCAAAACTATATGATGTCGCAGACGTTTGCTCAAATATGATATGCTTTGTTGTCAACTTGATTTGATTCTATGTTCTGGTAGCTTAAGTACTTTGAGTAGTAGTCTGATGCTCACTGATGATTTCGTTGATAAATAATGTAGTTACTGATATCTTGAACTGATATATACTGTACGTACGTAGTTGTGGAGTTAAAAATGTGGTGATATATAGTAGTTTTTTCAAGTATGTGCATCTTTTCTATGTTCTTTATTTTTAGTCACCATGCAGGTCAATACTGAGACAATAATATGACTTGAGTGGTACTTATTGAGTATTGATGCTTGGTGGTGCCTAAAGGCAAAGCAGGTGGGTTGAGTCGAGCCACAGGCAAACGGGTCATTTTGGAACCGGGTCGGGTCGAAAGAAATCAAAGTTGAGGAGGGCACATGGGTTATGGTTGCAATTCAGAAATGGTATTTGATAGGATAATTAAAATTAATCAGGTCCAATACACATGAGAAAGTCAATGTGTCAAACTTCCAAAAGTCAACATGGGTTATTTTTGGTGTTTTTGTAGCCTTTACAAATAGATAGATGTTGGTTTAACATAAAACAATAAATATAAAGCAATTAATACCTCATCTGCTTGCATGCATACTCAGTGAAAACACAAAATAACCTCTAAACATATATAGATTTGATAAATTTGTAGCCTTTACAAATAGATGTGATAAATTTGTGTAAAAACAGTTGCTAGTTTGACTGTTAATTTGTGACACTAAAGTGTCGTTTTTTTAGCAAAGCGACAACCTTTCTGTTATATATTCCATACTTGCATCGTAAACATTAACTTTGCCTTGAGAAAATCCTCTTGGTTTATAAACTTGTTAGCATTGACATTGGGTTCAGACTGTCCAAAGACAGCCATGCATGCTTCACCTTTAATTCAACAAGTTTATGACCTGCATGCATCAACCAAAACAATAAGCAAAGTTTCATATACAAGGAACATTTATATAACAACCCAAGGTGCAACCACAGTTCCCTCATGAATTATAGCCAATGGCTTGATCGAGACATAGCATGCTACCACACTGTGTCATGCGCCAAAGTGGTTGCGCTATAACATGAATTTGTGGGTCACTTGGCTAGAGTTATTTGTGGGTCACACCTACCGGTCTAACACACTTACAATACCACAAAAAGCTAGTCTAGTAATATTATAACGATCTAGTAACAGAAACAATAACAAAATGTTTCATACACAAATTACCCAATAAGGAACATCTAGAAGAAAAAAAAAACTTACAATAGGTAGAAACCAAGTGCAACACATTTGATCCTGCCATAAAATCAGTGGCTCTTGCAAAAAATCAGTTACTGAAAGTGATTTCAAGTTTTCCGAAACCTTAGGCAGCCACTCCTTAATAAAATCCTCATTGGTCACCAGGTTTAACAAATCAACACGGTTCTCATTAAAATCAACATCAAGGTTCTTATTATATTCACGAAGCTCATCGACGCCAATACAAAGGGATTCAACAACTCTCATATTCGATATAAGATTCACCAATTTTTTCTTAAAAAGATTTTCTGAGGTAGGTTTTACTATTGTCCATTTAAACTTGATGGATCGAAGGTGCGAGAGTCGTCTAAGTATGTCGACGTATAGATCTTGAGGGAGTTTGTCCATCGGATTTGGATTGATCGCAGGCAAAAACGAGTGGATGGAAGGAATATATATATATATATACCTAGCTAATTATTTTACATATTTCCTTTGACATTGATATTAATTTCAATAAACTGTCTTTTTTTAACAAAATAAACTATCTCATACATGTAACTTCTTAGTAGTACCGGTTAAACTTTAAAGTTTCGTAAAAATAGAAATGAAAAAACAAAAAAAACAGAAAGTTAAACACAAATGGTTCTTTTGTCCAACTGGTTATGCGCTTCAGAACCGAATGTTTGGTCACGAATCCTGGTTCGTGGTTTTTCTAACTTGTTTTATAACTTGTGTTATAAGGGCATAAGATAAGAAGGCAGTGATCAATACAAAAGGACGCAAGAACCGATACAAAAATACAATTTTTTGTTAGATTAATTAAAAATATAAAGGATCAATCTCATGTAATCATATTATAACAGTAACATCAATCCATTCATATATTTTCATCAAGTATTATATAACACTCGAACAAATAGATTAGGCCAAAGTTGATCCAGTTTGACTCTGAATAGTCAAGCTAGACACTTATTTAGAGACAAAGGTAGTATACTTTTTTGTAAATCGGTGTGTTCTTTCGTGTGTCTCTATCTTTTTATCTTGCGGCTTTACGGCACAAGTTGAGAAAACCTTTTAATTATTTATATTAGGGTAAAAGCAAATCCTACACTATATACTAGGTTAAAAACACATCAAATAAAAAAAAATGTCACATCATCAAAAATAAATGTCATCTGAATAGTGATATGGCATGGACCAATAGGAATGAAGCTAAGCGTGTGTTTGAAGTGTGTGATTGAGTTTGACCGAAATTAGAATTTAGCTAAAACGAGTGTAGAAACTCGCGCGCTGCAGCGGGATTGCTAACGACACTTAAACCTTATGGACTATTTTTGCCAAATTGCTATAGTTAGCAATTAATGCTAAAGGACTTACTTTGCAACGACACTTAAACTTCAGAGGCTATTTTTGCCAAATGCTAAAGGACTTACTTTGCGACGCACTTGGACCTCAGGGGCTGTTTTTGCCAATTTGCAAAAGATTGCATTTAATGCGTGTTGCATTTAATGCGTGGGATGTTACTCTCTCTCTTCCCTGATCTTTAGTATATATACTAATTACGAGATTTTAATTGAGCTCATCGTTGCAATTATACAGGCACAATAAACTCGTTTATCAATAAAATTGAGAATTACAAATCAATTGTTACCACCTAAAAAAACAATACAAACACTTATAGAGCTCGGCTCGTTATGATTTATGGACTGGTTTTTAAAGCTTGGGCTTGAGCTTAAGCACGATAAAAGCAACACTAAACGCTAGTTGCTACTAACCAAAATATACAAGTTTTTCTTCTTCACAAAATGTAAAGCTTACGAGCTCATAAATAAAAATAATAATAAAAAAAAGTTTGTGATAAGGCTATAAATGATTAAAAAAATAAAAAGTTCTTATAAATTACAAAAGAATTTCAAAAAACAGGGACGTTGATGGATAAAAAAAATGAGTTTTCTAAAATTGGAGAGTTTTGACGAAAAGAAGTTATGAAAAAAACGTTTGTGAATCAAATTTTTTTCTTCAAATTTCGTTTTTTTTAGTTAAAAAAGTATAAAAACTCAAAATTAGAAAGATTTCATTTACAACTTTTTTACATTTTAAAATTTTCAAGTTTATTTATACTTCTCACGGATATTTGTTTTTGGCTTTTTTTTTAATTATATAAATGAAAAAGATCATATAATAAAAAGTTAATCACAAATGGAACAAACCGATGGATGAAGACATGAAGTGTAGTATATAGATGTTGAAGAGATTGATTGAAGGATCATGATGATGATTTGTTGTTGCAAGTGATTGAAAGTTTGATATAGTATCGGGGTGGTGCCCTCTATAGCTAGCTCAAAAATATAATATTTTAGTGTTAATTTTGACTGGTTTTCGAAAATGCTTTCATCCAAAACTTAAATTTCCCCGCCTCCCCCCACCCATAAAAAAAAAACTAAAAAACTAAAACCAACGTTCAACGCTCAACAATCTAAAAACTAATAGAGTAATGATACATAGACCTAATTCATATGACTAAATTTATGCCTAAATAATTCATCATGTACATGTGAAATGCATATTTTCTCTTTCATAATCCTCACCATTAATCTTGTCATGTGTCATGATCTTAGAGTTAGACATATCTTTAAGCATGAAGTTTAGGCATGCAAATCATTTTCCTAACTAGCAACCCCACAAGATGGCTTGGTTAAGTTTAGTTGAAAATTCCAACTATTCATCACGGGAGAGACACTAACAAGTTTAACCAACCCATCCAACCCTTAGCAAAACACTTAAAACAAAAAATGAAAAACAAATATTCGTGGGAAGTGTAAAGATGATAAAAAAATTAACATGTTTAAAAAAAATTACAAGATAGGTGATGTTGATGGATAAAAAAGTTATAAAATAAGTTTGTTAAAAATGTGTAGTTTTGATGAAAAATTGCGGAAAAAACGTTTGTATTTTAGAATTATGTAAGTCTCACATTTATGTATCAAGAACCGTTTTTTCTTTATATAACTTTGTTAAAATATATAAACAAAAATTTTATTGTTTATGAATATAACAAAACTCTTTCACAACTTTTTTCCCACTAGCATTTAGGGATGAGTAAAGAACCAAATAATCGAACCGGAACCAACAAGAACCGAGCTGGACCAAGAATCGAAGGTTCCGGTTTTGGCTCTTGAGTTTGAAACTTTTCGGTTTTTAGGTCGGTTCAGTTCGGTTTTACCGGTTCTTGATTCTGGAACAAAATACCCAATAATTCTAAAAACATGTATTCTTCTTTACTTTTTATACTCAAATTGATGGCCTTTTGTTTGCATGAGGACAACAAATAACTAACAGTTGGTTATTATCATTGACATATGAGGTCGCATGCTAGCACGAATAGAAATCTATACATTATTACAAAAGGTTTTATGAATTTACGAGTTTGAGAAATTGGCTTAACATGTTTAAGTTATTTTGCTACTACTTCATGAAATTATTTCACATATTTTTATTCCAAGCTATTTTATTACCACCTTAGGAAAATGGTTTCACATAATTATAAAACAAGTTGTTTTGTTACATCCTATAAATTGATTTTCATTTATTTTATCAACTATTTAATATCATTACGCGAAACGATTTTCATGTCACTCTAAAAAAAATAAAAAAATTGTTTGAGCCATTATTTTACAAAACAAAACGTTGAATACCATCTAAAACTTCGGAGAAACATAATACCATTTCAACAAAAACCAAGCATCACATCATTTGTCCTCGATTATACATAGCCTGATCACATATGTATAATTTAGGAAGAATTATGTCATGAAAGAAACAAACATCAATTCAAATTTTCTAAGACAATCTTCATTCAAAAGCAAAGCTTTGTAATCATATAAATTGTTCATAAACATTTCTTTTGATAACACTTTATAGATGCCTACGCCATTCATCACTCACTCAACCGATAAGTTGAAATTTTTACCAGTGACTTTTTAGGAAAGGCTTTTTATACCATCTATGAGGAGGATTCCTCGATACAAGAAAACAATGAAAGGATTTCAGAACTACCAACAAGGACTAGAAGTAGGTAGTAGGATGATTCAAAACTCAATAGAAGTCTTAAGACATCAAGAGACAATCTGAACCACTATCTTTGGATTAGAAGCCAAATTCTATCATTTCAAAAGTACTAGCTAGACCGTGTTACAAGATATTGTACAAAGCAAATACCCACCAAGTGACACTATAGAGATAAACCAGACCTTCTAACCAAGACTGCAGAAAATTCCATTGAACATGGTCTCAACAATATGTAAACTTCCCTAGAATAAGTTTCCTTAAAGGAAAAATTGAGTCAAATTAAGGTTATCGATATAAACTTTCTCTAATGCATTGTGTTCTCTAGAAAATCCAGATAACCTCACTTCCATATCAAGAAATGCAACAGGTCTGAACATATCGGACAACCAATGACTCTCCATCTACAAGTGAAATCGGAACAAATCTTGGAAATCAATCACCACACCACATCACTTAAATATTTAAGGTTTTGTGACTTGACAACATAGAGTGTGGAAATATCTCGATAAGAGAAATTAATAGAGACACCATCAAACAATAAACATTTTAGTAATGGAGACTAAGCACCTTAGGCAAGGAAGACTCAAGTCATGACATTCGCTAGAACGAGAAACGCGAGGAATCACAACTGTTACCCATAATCTATTCTTTTCAATAAGGTCCTTTTCGACAGACTTAACATTTTGAAATTTGGCACGAGACACGTGGTATCAATTTCAGTTGTACCTAATATAAGGTAGTCGATTCACCTTAGGCTTCTGACAATTATTTCAAGATTCCCATGCAACCTACTAGGACATGAGTACCGCCTATTATCCTCAGCTTAATGGTCAGAGCGAGAGATAAATTCAAACATTAGAAGATATACTTAAGGCATGTGTGATTTTGTAGAAATGATTAGGCAAATCATTCTTCATCGAACAAGTTGCTTTACAACAATAGTTAGCACATGAATGTATTGACTACACCAATTGAGGTACTCTATGGTTGAGGTGTCAATCACTTATTCACTGGTCAAAATCAGGAAAGTCCAACTCATTAGTCCATAACTCATTCATGAAACAACAAAGTGATTGTACAAATCAAGAATCATTTACAAGCAACAACAAATAGATAGAAAAGCTACGTCGATATACGACGCAATATATTGGAAATATGTTCCATAAATAGCAAACAATTAGAATTTCAAGTTGGCAACAGAGTTACGTTGAAAGTCTCGCCTTGGAAAGGCGTGGTACGATTCAGAAAACGCGGGGAGACCCGATGCGACTTAAATATCCTCACCTTTTCACCGATAACACCGTAGCAACCAACATGGACTGAATTCAGGGACTGAATTCCTTTTTGGGTGGGCGAATGTGACAACTCGTAATTTCAGGTCATTTTACAAACTTTGAAAATTCACTATTCATATCGGGAATTTACTATTCATCGTTTTTGAAGTCGATTTGATATTTTGAAGGGTTATTTCAAAATTTTATTATTCATGAAACATTATTCATTCCCGGAGAAAAATCACTATTCATGATTCACTATTCATCATTTTCCGTAAACTGGGTTTACGAGTATCAAATACGCGTAACCTTGAGGGTTAAGCTGCGTATTCATGAAAAATCATCGAGGACATTTCATATAGACTAGGATTAGTCTACATATCATTAGTATCACTATATCATATTAGTTCATGCATGGTTTTGCCTTTTTCATTAAACGTATAATTTCCTATTAAATAAACGCTATCGCGTAATCAATTATTTTGAACATTTGATCCGACACTTCCAAAAATTATCCTAATATATTTTTATACTCATATTAAGATTATAAAAATAATATTATTAGTTTACCCGGTGTTTTAAAGTTATTTGGTATATAAATTGTTATATTTATATAATTACGACTGTCTTCGTAAATACTACTCGATAATTATTATTTCACTAAATTTTTGTAAGAAATGTATTTTTATAATTTTTATGACATCGATATATTTTATTTTGTTCCGTTAATATTTATTTCTAGCTAACTCAGTACCCAATAACAAAATATCTTAGCTTAATTTACAAAATATCATAGTTATATATATACATTTTAAACAAAATATCACGCCAAAGTCATTTTTTCTTCTTGTTGTTGCCCCCCCCCCCCCCCTTCTTAGTCATCAAGATGACTACTTTCATTTGGATTCTTAAATTACAAAAGTACCCTTTGGCTAGATATTTGCTTAATTAGTCATTTATCTCTTAAATAAACACATGGATACAAATTTTTTCAAGGGTCGAGTATGTTGGAGAAAAAAATCTCTTGGGTGGCTTGGAATAAAGTTTTAGCTTCTAAAAAAAAGGTGGTCTAGGTGTGGCTAGTTTTTATGCCCTTAATCGAGCCTTACTCCTTAAATGGGTTTGGCGGTTTGTGACTCAAGACGACTCTCTTTGGTTTCATGTTATTCAAGCTATTCACTGGCCTCGTATGCAGTTTGATAATCAGTCTAATCAGCCTCCGTCTCTTTGGATTTCTATTCTAAAGGAGGTTTCTGAGCTTAAAAAGAGGGGTTTTGATTTTCTAGCTAATTGTTTTAAACGTGTCGGGGACGGTTCGAATACCAGATTCTGGTTAGATATTTGGAAAGGCGGTGTGTCTTTTCGTGATGCTTTTCCTCGGTTGTTTGCTTTGGAGTTGTATCCTCAGGTTTCTGTTCGTGATAAAATGGGTTTTTCTTTGGATCATTCATTTCGAAGGCAGGTTAGAGGGGGTGTGGAATCAGAACAATTTAACAGTTTGGTCGATATTATGAAAAGTGTGATCTTATCTCCTTCTCAGGATCGTTGGTTTTATTCGATCTCTCCTGACGGGGAGTTTTCTGTTAAAGTCACTCGTTCTCTCATTGACGAGTTGTTTTTGCCTTCTCATAATGTTCCTACTAGGTGGGTGAAGAGTGTGCCGGGTAAGGTTAATGTGTTCACTTGGAAAGCTCGGCGAGATGTTCTTCCTACTCGAGCTAATCTGATCAAACGAGGTATTACTTTGGAGTCTGATTGTTGCCCTATTTGTGAATCAAATGTTGAGGATGTTTCTCATATTTTATTCCAGTGCTCTTTGGCCCAATCGATTCCTAAGAGGATTTGTAGATGGTGGGAGATAGAATGGAGACAATGGTCTTCTTTTTCGGAGTGGTTTGATTGGTTCTCTAATATCCGGTTAAATTCTAAAGTGAAAAGCCTCCTGGAGGGAGTATTTATGGTAGCTTGGTGGGCTCTTTGGGGTTTCCGGAATCGTTTGGTTTTTGAGAGTTCGGCTCCTAAAAGATGGATGCTTTTTGATGATGTAGTCTCTACGTCTTTTTTATGGAACCATAGCAGATGTAATAGGTCGTTTAATTGGGATTCTTGGCATAAAGCGCCTTTTCTTATTTCCTTGTAATTTTTTTGTTCTAGTTCCTTGCTAGTTTAAATAAAATTTGCCGTTAAAAAAAAAAACACATAGATACATAAATCAAAAGGTGAAAAAAAAAACTTGTCATTCTTTCTCTCTTCACCACTATGGCTGGCCAACTCAAGAACGCCAAGAGGAAACCATTTTTTTTAAAGATCCAAGTATTTTACAAGTTCTATTAGTGATCTAGTTAGGGTTTTGAAATAAAAACCTCAAGATTATTAAGTATACTTTGCTCAAAAAAATTCATAATCACTCAAGTCACGGTTAGATGTTGCGCCTCATTTCAGTATATCCACTTTTGCCATTATATCATCATAAACATTGCACTAGGTGAGTTTTCATAGCCCCGATTTATTCAAGTTTATACATTATTTCAAACCTACGGGGGAGAATACATTGCACATCATTTTTTATACGGGCCCAAGTATATTCAAATTCATTTACATTGCTTAAGTTACCTCATTGCCAATTGAATGTCCCCATTTCATAATCATGAACCGTTAATTTCGGAAGAAGCGAGGGTGAGTGGATAGATCTATTGAGGGTGACTCCTCCATCCGTGTTGGTGGTCCCAACTGGTCAACGGATGTATTTCATTTTTATCATCATTGAGTTGTTTGGCAAAACACTCTGTTGGGGCAAACATCAGGAACAATCAAGCTTCGGTGTCATGTGCTTAAGCAATTGTACCATTTTTGTGACATATTTGTCATACATAACTTATACTTGCGTTGGTCGTATAAAACATTTACATAAACTCTATGAACTCACTCAACCTTCGTGTTGACACTTTTAGCAATGTATTTTCAGGTATCTAAGGCACATACTTCATGGCATGCATAAGGACTTATCATAGAGTCGCGGTGACGACGCGTCTCACATGGATTTTATGCACTTTAAAAACATCGTTTGGCTTGTATCAATTTTTTTTTCCGTAAATATTGACTATCATTTGGGACCTATACTTTGTAAACTCTGATTGTTTTATTAAATCAAACGATGTGTTTTCCAAACGACACTTTAGGTCATTCAATATAACTGTGATTGTGATGCTATGACAATCAACCCCCAGGAATTTCATTCCGCTGCAAAACAGGTAATTTGGGTAATTTGGGGGTGTGACAAATTACCCCTTTACTCTTTTTCAATTAGCTAGATTATTATTGAAAATTTCTACTCTTATTACAAGAACGTATCTATTTTCAAGCTATTGTTTGATTTTCATCTCTTGTTTTCGTCTATCTTCAACATTTGAAATTTTGAATTTTATCATCAAACATAAGCAGTCCCCACTCGATTGCACAATATGGGTTTCCACCATTTTAATTTTTTAATTTACTTGTGTATTGCTCAATAAAAGGATTCAGACGACACCATAACAGGTTTACTAACTTTTCATCATTTCCAAATGTTGGCTGCGTTTTTAGTTTGGATCGCATCTGCAACAAAAACCTTCAATACTATGTGTTTTTTTTAAACAAGAAGAAGGGTAAATAGGTAATAAAAATTATTCATCAAAAGCTTCCAATATTTAATTTATTTAATATGATAAAAGTGTGTTTTTGGATATATATGTAAAATTTAAAATTTGAAAGGATATTGATGTAATTATAAAATTTGTAAGGATATTGATGTAATTTTGAAGTTTTGTAAGAATATAGATGTAAATGCCCTTATATTTTTTAGCTTTTATTAAAAATAGAAAGTGAAAAATATTTTTAATACATCTCAAAATAAAAATATAGACAATTATATTGAGACGGATAGAGTAATAAATAAATGAAATATTACCAAATAAGGTATGCATTGATTTTTTAAATGAAAAAATTTTGTTTTATTATATAAAAAATAAATTTAATTTTTGTAAAAAATCGGATTGACCCGATGATTGAACCGCTTGAACCAGTAACCCGATGACTCAAGTAGATCAATAAAGACTCAATTTTCAAAAAAACATTGATTAAACACTAACACCATTTAAAATTTTAAATGGAATCAAAATAAGATATAAGTTATAAAGCAAAATATTAATAAAGAGACTTAATTTTTTCCTACCCAAATAACTGAACCGGAACCAGTTCCGGATCCAGCTATCTTGAAAAATCAGCAATTGACAATTTTTGCCCTATCACTAGTGGTTACTCCCGATCCGGACCACCTTTTCCAGCCAGATAGCGAGACACATAAACCCTAAAACAATCAATCAAAATCAGAAATGGCATTACACATGAGCATGGGTGAATCACAGAGACGCATAACAGATTACTTGAACCGATTCTCCGACGTCGTTTCATATCAAGATTCATCTTCTTTAAAAAACCTTCTTTCTTTGTCTTCTGAATCTCCTAACTTTCTTGCTTTAGCTGATGCCCTTAACATTTATCAGGTACCCTTTTCTTATTGCTTATTTTCTTATTGCTTTTTAGTCTTTATTAGGTTTTAATTAATACCCTTTTGTTGTTTTTATATAAAGTTTCAATCTTGCTTATTAGAACTGCTTATTAGTACTTATTAGGTTTTGATTTATACCCTTTTGTTGTTTTTATATATTTTGCTTATTAGAGTTGCTTATTTTCTTATTGTTTTTTAGTCTTTATCAGGTTTTCATTAATTTTATGTAAAGTTTTAATCTTTATTTATTTGATGCTTATTAGAACTGCGTATTTTCTTATGAGCTTTTCCAAGTTCATATTAGCACATAAGCCCACAATATAAGCTAATCCAAACACCCCCTTAAGCTTACTTTTGGGCTTACGAGCCTATTTAGCGCACCTTATATGTCATAGGCCCGTTTTTTCCTACTTATAAGCCGGAAACAAATGGGCTTATAAGCCCGGAGTAAGCTTAAATAAACACTCCAAAGCTTATTAGAACCAGCTTATTTATATGTTGCTTAATAGTACTTATTAGGTTTTGATTTATACCCTTTTGTTGTTTTTATATATTTTGCTTATTAGAACTGCTTATTTTCTTATTGGGTTTTTGCTTTTAGTCTTTATTAGCTTTTAATTAATAGTTTAATACCCTTTTGTTGTTTTTATGTGAAGTTTTAATCTTTATTTATTTGATGCTTATTAGAACTGCTTATTTTATTATTGGGTTGTTGCTTTTTAGCTTTATTAGGTTTTGATTGATACCCATTTGTTAAAGTTTTAGTCTTTATTCGGTTCATTCATAGATGCTTAATTGGGTGTTTGCGAAATAGCTTATTTCATACTAGGAGTGAAGTTGTCATTATATGAATCCACTCAAATGATCAGTATTCGGGGGTGTTTGGATTAGCTTATTTTGCAGACTTATGAGCTTATATGAACTTGGAAAAGCTCGAAAGCCCACTTTTTCCAGCTTATCAAGTTAGGCTTATGGACTTGATAAGTCCATAAGCTCATGTTTATAAGCTGGAAAAAGTGTGCTTATGAGTTTTTCCAAGTTCATATAAGCTCATAAGTCTGAAAAATAAGCTAATCCAAACACCCCCTACTTTTGGGCTTATGAGCCTATTTAGCTCATTTTATATTTCATAAGCCCGTTTTTTCCAACTTATAAGCCGGAAACAAATGGGCTTATAAGCCCGAAGTAAGCTTAAATAAACACTCCAACCAGCTTATTACACGCTAAAGAACTTTTTATAAAGATGTGACTGACTTTTTAGAGATGTTGGAATAGACCTTTGATTCTTGTGGAATAATTAGAAAGTAAGAATGTCACTGCGAATTCAGAGAACGATTATTTCTGCAATTTGTGGTTTAGCTTAATTGTCGAAAACTGCTTATTTCTGCAATTTCTTACAACAATGAATCAACTTAAGGCCAACTTTAGCATCGATTATTGGGATTGACTCCCCGGATGGATCTTACACACTTTTTTTAAAGTGTGCTATATCTTTTAAAGTATAACATAGGACTCTAGGTATTCATCTATCTGTGTGTGTTAGTGTGTGAAAATGCTCATATTTGCGGATTAGATCTTTTATGTCACACGTTTGTTGACAGAGTATTCTATGTATGCAGGATGCTAATAGATTGATCAGACAAGCAGATAGGTATTCTCAGTATGCAGAAATAGTCGCCCCATTGTTTCGGGCTATGCAGAGTTATAGAGTCGGGCATTTTGCTGAATCGTACCAAGCATTTGAGAAATCTGCAAAGTAATTTTCGTGTCAAGTTTGAGTTCCTCATTTGTTTGCTTCAGTTATCTGACTTCTTATGTAGCATATGTCTGCTTATTTTGAAAATGATTTGCAGCGCCTTCATTCAGGAGTTTCGGAACTGGGAATCAGCGTGGGCGTTAGAAGCATTGTACGTTGTTGTATACGAAATTAGGATTCTCGCTGAGAGGGTAAGGAAACTCATTTACATTTAAATGATTGGCTCACGTACATCAAGCCTTTTTTGGGGCAATACAATAATGAATCAAATAGAAGCATAGAAGAAAATAGAACGATGATTCAGTTATTGCGTTTTTGTATGCAGGCTGACAGAGAGTTGGCTTCAAATGGAAAAACGCCAGAGAAACTAAAGGCTGCTGGCTCATTTCTCATGAAAGTGTTTGGGGTTCTTGCTGTACGTATTTCCTTTACTTTACTACTTTGTATACCGAACTGGTTCTTTTGGAATGTGTTGAAAATGGCCAGGTCGTTTTATCCAAAATTTGAATAATAAAAAATAAGTGTGTATAAAAAACACTCTCTGCGCAACTTTTGAACCTGTTTGACCTATTTACAAGTAAACGGGTCGAAATTGCCTCCCATCTTTCATTATTGATTCATCTCACTAAAATTTCCTACAAATCCTAATCTGAAACTGGCTATTGCTCTGTACCCAGCTATTACAGAACCTGTACGTGGTTATTATTTTGTATATTTTATGCTGCTTGCACGTGGTCTTTACACTACAGGGAAAAGGACCAAAACGTGTTGGAGCGCTATATGTCACTTGCCAATTGTTTAAAGTTTATTTCAAGGTAATATTCTCCTTTCCCTACCGTTTTAATTTGTTTAATTGTCGTAACTACGCATCTATTCTGCAAACTAATCTAATTTGTTTTTGAGGAATTATGCAGCTTGGAACTGTTCATCTTTGCCGAAGTGTTATAAGGAGCATTGAAACTGCTCGTATATTCGATTTTGAGGAATTTCCTGTCAGGGATAAAGTAACATACATGTACTACACTGGTCGTTTGGAAGTGCTGAATGAAAATTTTCCAGCTGTAAGTATTTCAGAGTTTTTCCATCGCTGTGATAGTCAAATGATATATTCTTAATTTGATGATTGATCTCGTTCTGTATCCTGCAGGCTGATCATAAGTTGTCATATGCTTTGACACATTGTGACCCTCGAAGTAAATCAAACATAAGGTTACTTTCCATTTTCCCACACGTTCTTGATGCTATCTCGTTATTCTATCTGAAGTGTCTTATGAAGTACTAATTAAATCGCTCATTTGATCTTGTGAAATAGGATGATATTGAAATACCTGGTACCCGTGAAGCTCTCTATAGGAATCTTACCTAAAAGATCGCTCCTTGAGAAGCATAATCTGGTTGAGGTACATTGCATCGTTTCACCGCTTAGTTTGTGCTTCCTATTGTTTAGCTTTGTGGTTATTTCTTTTGACATTGACTAATAGGTACATACTTTTTCGACTTTTTGACCATGTTACAGTATAGTGACATTGTGCTAGCTATGAGAAGAGGCGATCTCCGATTACTTCGACACGCACTTGAGGAGCATGAAGACCGGTGCGTCTCTATCTTGTTACTAGTTTACTTGCTTAAAAATGCTCCCGACCCCCTTTCCACATATGTTTCTTATGCTGGTAGTTATGTGTTCCATTTAGATTCTTGAGATCAGGCGTTTATCTCGTCCTTGAAAAGCTAGAGCTTCAGGTGTACCAACGACTGGTAAAGAAAATGTAAGCTTTATAATTCTACTTAATATCTACTCAAACTATAAAATAAAATATATATATGTTTAAATGATCGCTTATCTCACTGACTCGCTTATATCACCGTGACAACTATATTATTCAAAAGCAGAAGGACCCAAGTAAAGCACACCAGATTAAGCTAGAAGTGATTGTTAAAGCATTGAAATGGCTCGAGATGGAAATCGATTTGGATGAGGTAAAAAATTCTTAACGGAATTGTTTTTATCAAAGTTCCGGTCCCTGACCCACAAAAAGTGAATGTTGACTTCCACCTCTTTCTGTGCACAGGTTGAATGCATAATGTCGATTTTGATATACAAAAATCTGGTGAAAGGGTATTTTGCTCATAAAAGCAAAGTGGCGGTTCTTAGCAAACAGGACCCGTTTCCAAAACTCAATGGCAAGCCAATCAACTCGTAGCTTGAGAGCCATATGGCTAGAGCTAAAATAAGAACTTATTGACGTCGATTCTGACTTTCTGAAAATTGTTGGGTATGTGCAAGTCGATGCGAATGTGCGTTGTATGTATTGGCTGTGTTGAAGCAGCTAACGTTGTGCCATTGATGCCTCGAATAGACGAACTTCCCCATCCGCTTACATCATCTTGTACTGTTCATTGTGTTGAACATTTTTTTTTTCTGCCGAAAGGTTTTCTTAGAGCGAAGTATCTATAATGTTTGTTTTTATTCGAGTACAAACTTGCAAGTTGATATTGAAACGCTAGGTTTGTCGGTTACATGTGCTTCTAATCCATAAAATTGAGTACAAACTTACAAGTTAATATTGAAACGCTTTTAATCAATCAAATGTTCAACATAACCATAGAGCCAGTAGTATATGCCCTTTGTCAAGATAATGCCACTTAAAGTAAGAACTGGAACGCGGGTACAGCAACACAGCTAAACAGTACTTCTGCAATTTGATTTTCCATTTGAATTTACGAAAGCAGGAATTCACATATTTATTTGCGTTCACGATTTACGAGTCTGATTATTCAATCCGCGTAAGAGCCGGCAGTATATGCCCTTTGTCAAGATAATGCCACCCAAAGTAAGAACTGGAACGCAGTACAGCAACACAAAGTCGAATTAACGGCTCAATACACAATCGAGTTTAATTTTACAAGTTCAACAACACCCAACAGAGGGTTACTTAAACAAACGCTACAACATAAACAAACAATACAACACAATCCAAGAGGGTCACTGAAACAAGCACAACAGAAACAAACAATACTACAACACCCAACCAGAGCGCCACTGAAACAAACACTACAACAGAATAGTTAAGGGCACCGAGGGCACGTTATATGGCCAAAATTGACACCTATAACATCTCTATAGCAGTTATAACTACACCGCTACTTGGTGTTATAGGTGCCAATGCCATCTTCACATTGTATAATACAATTTTTTTTTTGAATGAGTGAGTGGGGTATTTTGGTGGCGTGTTATAGGAATATATTATTGGAGAGGGTGTGTATGTTATAGTTGTATTACAAACCGAAGTGGGGACGCACCGTGCCCTCTTATAGTTCAACAACATAAACAAACAATACAAGTTCAATTTTGCTAGTTTCATCATCACTGATGGATTCCTCAATTCAAAGCATTGTCCAACCTCAGCAATTGCATACCTTCGACGGTATAATTATTTTCTTCTTCCTGGAGGACTGTTCCAGATAATTAACAAGTATGAGAATATGCTCTTTTTATTTATTTATTTATTTATTTTTTATATATTTATTTTATTTCATTTTTTGAGTAACCATGACTTCCGACCTTTTGGCCAACTAATCCACAGGGTTTGAACGCACCGCTACCCAGACTCAAACCATGTAAAGCGCCCTCCCTTTTCAGGAGGTTGGCATGACCACTTAAAGTTGTTTGCACCTAGCACAAATTGAACTTGAGACCTCACAGATTATAGAGTGATTGGCACAAGCCCTTTTGCCACTAGGCCACCTTTAAGTGGTTCGTATGTGAATATGTTACATATATACATGCATACAAAATTAGCTGATAAAAAATGCACAGACCTTTTTCCTTTATGAAGGTGACTGTTTCCATTAATTGATGGTCGGAAAATGTTGTCAGCAAGGAGTTTGAACCAATGTTGATTTCGGCATCCGACCACTCGATCCGAATACTAGTATGGCCTTGATCTTCTTGTTGAAGTAGCTTATCATATATAAACTGTATACAAAACAGGACACCTCATTTATTTAATAAAAAAAAAAAAAAAAAAAAACTAATATCTCTGTTACCAAAATAAAGAAAAACTACAATAATAAAGAATAACGAACATTCATTAGGAAAAGAAAGTGCATGTAATTCTGTTACCTTGACAACACGGCATTGTTCTTTATAATCTATAGAATAAAAATTCGACATTAAACTTAGGGATCCAGGACGGCAAAACAAAAGCACAGCATCCACGACTGATATATCTTTTATGGTCTCCAATTCTAGCTCAACATGCTCGAGTTCACAGGGTTGCGACTGAGTCACCTTTAGTTGCTCAAAATCTACAGGAGTCTGTAAGACACCAAAAAACTGACTTAGTTATGCTATTCTATTATTGGTTGCAAGTAACGAAAAACACAAAATATATGAATTTGGGTAACTACGTACGATTCTGGTATGCAAGATCAGCTTCAGAACACTGAATCGATTAGTCTTCATCAAAAATTGCCACATTTTATGGAACCAAAGAGTGTCAACCTCAATGAATAAGTCACATTCCATACGTGTTTTTGACTCGCCTGAAATACTTTTGTTCAACTCGCCTGAATCCCTTTCACAAGGATTCCATGCATTTGATAACATAAATAAAATCAAATTAGGGGTATTCATATTTATATCTTCCAAATCACACTGGGTATATAGCACAATTTTCCTCAAAGAAGGACTGGAAACCTCGATGTTGGCCCGTCGATTGTGAAGACACAAAGACAGATTTTCAAGAAAGGTGAAGTTGGATATAAAGTCGGACAGCCCTTTCGATGTCACAAAAGGAGACCCAGCTAAATTTAGCGTCCTTAGTTGTTTACATGAACCCAAGTTCATAGATGGTGCACCTTTCCCTTCCACGTGTTTAACAAAAAGATGACATTCACGTAGATATGGAGCTTCAATATCTATTCTCTCAACTCCATCATTATCAAAAAAACGAACTTTATTAAGTCTATTAGCCCCATATACACGGAATTCTTTCAAACCAGGGCAAAATTCAACATTTAGTTCCTCAAGATAACGGCAACTAAGTGCCAAATGCTCGATCACGGTTCGATGTAAAGGAACCAGATTAAAGTGCAACACCTTCAAAAACTTCAACGCGGCAACATCATAAGTCAAGGACAAAGGTAACACATTCGTAGACATTTTCAAAGATGTTAATGACGGGTCAGATGATGAGAGTCCAAAAGGAAGATGGTAAGCTTGTAGATTTTTACTTGAGGTGATATCAATGTCCAATACTTTTACACCTTTCTTAAGAATTAATTCAAGGCATTTGTTAATAATGCCTACTTCTGCATCATCCTTGAGCACTGTAAGGAGTTTAAATGTGTGGACATTTTTATGCAGGAAATAAAATCGTGTAACGGTTCTCTCAACATAGTTGTAAAACAGTTTCCTGGCATGACGATGATAACAAGTCCCATACACACCTTTGATAAAGTCATACATATTGAAATCCATAAAGGGGGAAGAATCAGTTGCATCACGCCAACTTTTAGACAATACACTCACTCGAACACGATCTTTAGAAGAGTCCAATAGCTGTAGTATCTTTAAAACAAGACTTTCGGGAAGCACCTTAATCGGATCTTCTTTAGTTGGGTCGTCTTTCTCCATCTCCCCACTTACAATTTCACTAGCAAACAAAATTCTGATTGTTCGTGCTTCCTGCATAAGAATTAATAACAAATAAACAAGAACAGAAATGAAGGCTTGACAATGCATCTCAAGGGTGTTTGGCACTGAATGAAGGCGTGTTTGGCACTGCATCAAGGCCGTTAAGATCGAGATCCTACCCAAGATCGTTTTTGTCTTGGAAGATCAGGATCATAAGATTGGATCGAGATCGTAAGATCTCACCAAAGTGTCTTGTCTTGCTAATAGGCCTTTTTTTTTGTGGTTACTTGGGTTTCCGACTCGACATTGCGAGCCGACTAATCCCAAGGCGACTACACTTTTGGATAGCCCGATGTCAGCGCAGGTGAACCTCCGTGACCACAAGGGGATTAATTTTCTCCCCGATGGAGTCAAACCATTGACCTCCTCTTTGGAAGGATGGTATTCTTACCACTGGGTCACCCATTGTGGTTCTTGCTAATAGGCGTTGATGGATCATAACGTTATACACTTATACATATCTAATGAATAATTTTCAACAAGTAACATTTTATGTTTTTATTTTTATTTTTTTTAACAAAATAAGTAAAATTACACACTAATTCCAGAATTAATTAGTTTTAAGCAGAAAAATAAGCAATAACTTTAAAACCCTCTTAGAACTTAAAACAGGACTTAAAGGGTGTTTGGGATTGCTGTTTCTTTTTTCTTTATTTTTCCTGCTTATAAATTAAGTACTTCTGAAAATAAGTGTTTGGATTTGCTTATTTTATAAAAAATTCCAATATATTTGTAAAAATAATTCAATACCAGATAACTAGCAGTTCCTTAACTGCTTATGAAAACCTGTTATCAGCTATTTTTAAGGGGTGTTTGTTTTGGCTTATATAGCCGGCTTATGGCTTATTTGGTTTCACAAGCTCGTTTTTTTTTTTTTTTTTTTTTTTTCTTATTTTGAAACTTTTCTGCTGATAAAAGCTTGTTATAACATGAAACTTATATAAGCCAAAAAGACTCAAAATAAGTCACAAAAAGTGAGCTTTTGAAACATAGCATTTTCGGCTAAGCTTATTTAACATAAGCCGATTTGGGCTTATTTTTTATAAGCTCCGATTTTGTGGCTTATTTTGAGACTCGTCGGCTTAATAATAAACTTATATAAGCCGACAAGTCTCAAAATAAGCCCAAAAATTGGGGCTTTATCAAAAATAAGCCGAGATTTCATGAAATTCCGGCTTATTTTTTATAAGCCCCACTTTTACGGTTTATTTTGAGACTTGTCGGCTTTTATAAGTTTATTATAAGCCACAAAATCGGAGCTTATAAAAAATAAGCCCAAATCGGCTTATGTTAAATAAGCTTAGCCAAACAAGACCATAAGCCGAAAATCAAATAAGCTCATAAGCCGAAACAAACACCCCCTTGAAGCAAAAAAACAGGTAGTATTTAGATAAGGAAAAAAACGGATCTCAAATACCCTCTCATATGATTAGATCGAAACATTTATATTATATTATATTATTAAGAGTGATGTTGAACCTGAATCTGGAGGAATTGAGGCTTCAGAAAAGGTGAACCAGATATATGAACCCCATATAAGATAAGTGAACCTATAAAACCCATCGATCATTCTTCAAGTCATATTTCCATATTCTATAAATTTTTTTTTTTTTTTTTTTTTTTTTTTTTGTTAGAGTCCTTATCTATACTAGCTAGGTACCCGTGCGTTGCAGCAGCGGGTACTCCTGAAATAAAATTTTCAAGTGAATGATGTATTTTAGTTAATTATGCTCATAAATTTAAAGATATCAAGAATTTCATGTGACATATTTTTAATCCTTTTAAGAATTTTATTTTGTAAAGCCATACGTATAACATGAGCTCGTTGCCCGTTCGGACAATATTTGTATTATGTGCTTTATTATTTATATTAGTGACATTTAATGCACGAATTGTGTTTAAGTTGGTTGTACAATATGCTTGATAATTTGTATTTTTTATGTAAGAGGTGTTTTAATAACTGCATTAATTGTATTTATTGACCACATTAATAGCATTAAAGTGGTGTTTTATTTTTTTAATATGTGCATTAATATGTTGTATACTATGCTTATTTGATTGTAAGTCTGAAAATGATGTGCTTTCAAGTGTTGTACATCATGCTCAATTTGTTGCAAGTCTGAAAGTCTGAAATTCTTTTAGGAGAGAAATGCATCCGTGTATTATAAGTGGTAGAGATTACAGTATTTGAGAAATTCTTTAAAAAAAATGTTTAAAAAATTAAGATTCAGCACTTATTAATAATGGCAAATTTTAATAAGTACATCCATAATAGCATTTGTTGCAATATTTTAAAGCAATTTTTTAGACATGTTTTAAAAAAAATATAAAGTAGTTTAATATAAAAAAAAAACATCCATAATAATAAATACCTAATAAATGTTATTTTTAAAAACCCTTAATATGAAAAACACTTGTTATTATACATATTATACAAACCAATAAAACACACAAATCTTCATACAATTTATATGTAAACAAATTCATAATACATATGGTTTTAAAAACGAATCTGGCCAACGGGTTCAACCGGAAACACCATTGAATAAACCGCCTACCATATGTAAACAAGATCATAAGGTAAACCGCTTTCTCTTAAACAATATTTAAAACAAGGTAGTTTTACCCGTGCGCTGCAGCGGGAGAACACCATTAGATGGTTTAACTCGGATGATCAATTTTCAAGTGTGGCGACTTATAAAAAAAGCACGTGTCTTTTTTTTATACTTCTAAACTTATAGAAATGGTCAAATATAAAGCAATGATTAAACAATTAGTAAAATATAGAGCTTAATAAGTTGATTGATGATAAAAACGAGCATGGAACCCGCCGCATTGCGACGGGGGCTTTTCATCTATTTGGTCGGTTTTGTTTGTTCCATGTTTCGTTGTAGCTTCGCAATACATTTTTGTACTCCAGAATGCACAATACATCAGCATCCCAGAAACCATTATTTAAGCGCAGTTCTAAAGTTTATAACGGTTATATAAGCCTAATGGATTCCCTGCCCCTAATGTCTAAATAAGTGTAATCGAATACATGTTGTGAACGTCTTCTCATCTAATTAGTGAGCGCTAATGTTTTCCCACCTAATTGGTGAGCGCGTATGGTTACTATCAGCGGATAGTTGTCCCTGAAGACGTCCATCAGCAAGAATCTTGGTGGCCTCTTTTTACTTCAACACCACCCTAAAATATAAAACACGTTAATCAACTTTCGGATATTTCATTATGTGCAGATTATGGGGTTTGAACAACAGATAATTATGCACTGGTTAATCAAAGGATACCACAACAAAAGAATTGAACACATGAAAATTTTAAGCATACCCATAAACTATTTTATTGTAGCCGCTGCAACGACTATGAAGCGTAGACTAAACACCAAAAAGTTGGCCATTGTTAGGTGTTTTAAGCTCGCTTTTGGCCTATGCGTTGATGGTTTTACATTTTGTGAAGATCAGTAGGTATATAGTTAAGTCAATGAAAAATGATAACGGGGTCCTACAACAAAGGTTTACTTACCCGAAATTGAGGTGAAACCTACCTTTATGTTCATACACGGGGTTGGAAGCAAGCTCCCAGATGGTGTATCTGCAAGAAGAAAACAAATAACATACCGTACATGGAATTCATTTACACATCCTCTGGATTCACATATTAAACATGAGAATGTGACTGTAAACTGTAACATTAAGTGATATCTTGCTCTAAAGAAAAAAAAATGTGGATAGTTATAATGCAAGACTTTTAGTACAATCCGTGTATGGGTTAACCCACCTTTATCGGAGTATGGCGCGCATGATCTGCTACGACCCCCCAACTATAAGTAACAAAAAACTGGAAGCAAAGCAAGTGTTTAACTGTGAACATTATGGCTGCACTCCTTTCCTACAACCACAAATTGCCTACCATAAGTTTTAAAGAAAGCAAAGCATGGGTACTTAACTCCCTTAGTCAGATTACTAATAAGATTCATCATCTTTTTTAACAGAGGCATATATGAAAATGATAACTAACAATTACCAAAAAAATCATTCATATCGCAGTTGCGCAATTGATAAACACACAAATATAAAAACAAACCTCAAACCTCTTCAAAAACAATGGCCTTTTCTGTAGAACTACCTGCTATTTTCCTTAATATGTAAGACTTTGTCAATATCCGACAGTCTGATATTGCCAACTCCAACGATTTCTGGTTCAATAACAATGGTCTTTGTATTTGTATTTTTTATGTTTTTTTGTCAAAGATATTTTACAACTAATATCTTCTCAAGTAGACAATTGTATTATGTCATGAAAGTAGATAGTTACATTGTAGCATCTTTTGTTTACAAAAGGTCCATGTTTTGATCCTAGTGACGTGAAAGCCGAGAAGTCTCAGCCTGATAGATGTACTCATGTACAGCAGGGTGCATCATACATATTACATTACATGAATACGCCTTTATGCGTGTGCAATAACACGTTGTCATATAACATGTTAAGTGTAAGTTGGCACTTTAAATATTTGAATATGGTTTTCACCCTTGACTCTTAAATGTAATGGAAATATGAATGGCAAATACTATGGCACCTTGAAAGATTAATGCAACTAAAGAAAGATTAAAAAGTGCACCTTTGTTTATAACAGAAGTAGACCATCTTTCGTTTGGAGCAACCACAGCTGATAGAGAGGCATCTTCTGCAGCACGCCTCCGTACATTTCGTGTCCTATTCTGAGTACACGGTCGGGATTGTGGCAATGCTGGAGGTCTTAATCTTTTGTCAAACCTTTGATTTGAATCGTTAGAGATACCAGAAGCTGGGAATAGCCAACAAAGTTCAATGTAAGGTATCGCTCATATCAATCAACAAAAAGATAAAACATTTTAACTTTTTTCTCATATTAGAACTGAATAGTTAAAAGTATGAAAAATAACGACATTTGGAAAGTGAAACATCTAGGAACTAAGTTGCATACCTGGGATTAGCAAAACAACTGACCGTTGTTCAACCGAGCAAATAGATGGCTCTGCATCTGTTTGTGTACCAATTACATCACCATGTCGTTGCACATTTTTCTGTTAACTTGACTCGAAGATTGAGCCGCCTGTAAATGTTGTTCAATACTTTTCCTTGGCATACAATTTGGATCATCTATGGTAGGTATACCTGGTGATACCAAAAGTTTGAACAATGTATGAAAAAAAGGCATCCAAAGTAACAACAATTATTAATGTTTAAGCAATACATCCATAACTAAATACTTTTTTTTCAAAAAAAGCTTGGCTTGCTATGATTTATGAACAAAATACCTTTTTTTATAACTGTATCAAAAACTTATGTGCAAAAGTTCTGTTGTCGAATGACGTCGGATCCCAAAAGGTTGTGGTTGTGGGTCCTGCAACTATTTATGTCAGCTGCAAAAACAACATATTCGAACGTGAGCGCAAAACAATACTTATTTTGACCCGTTGCCCGACTGCCACTTGCCACACTAAGTGAATAACAAACACTTACCAGGTTCTCGATTAGCTCCCCAATTTGGATATCGATGATAGCTGAATCTGTTTTTTGACAAAGAAGAAAAAATGACGGTCACGTCTTTGTTCCCATTCCAAGCGTCTGACATGTTACCTTTCCGAAAGCTAGCTGATCGGTGGTAATCAACTTGACAATGACTCGAAGGTCTATGTGTACGAAAGTATCAACACCAACAAGTAAACTGAAGAACTTTTATTCAAGCCTAAGCCTCAATAGTCAGCTTAGATTGTGTTAACAATAGTATCCAAAATGTTACAAGACTAGATTAATGTCAATGAGACAATAATCATATGAATACAAAGAAAAGACAAGATCAGTGAGATGATCAAAGAGAAGAGAAAAGTGTGTGAGAAATGACTGCACACACAAGTGTCTCTAACCCTAGATTAAGGGACTTATTAAATAGGAGATTAAGTTACACTAAGACCCCTCTAACGGCTATAAATGACTCATCAGCAGAAATGAGAAAGCTTCAGCAGAAACCAGCTTCTTGGAACTTGAAACCTTTTATTCTTTGTCCATGATTAACCCCTGTAGAGTCTCTGCAATGAACATAACTTGAAAGCCATTAGCAATTGATAGAATGATATGTTTGCCACAGATTGATACTCCAAATTTTAACATTCCCCCTTAATCTGATGGGCAAACATATCAAACAATATCAATTTTTCACACAAAAATTTATGCTGATAGACAGGGAGGTTTTTAGTGAGTATGTCAGCAGTTTGGTTTGAAGAGCCAATCTTTTTTGCACTAATAACACCTCTAGCAATTTTTTCCCTGATGAAGTGAACATCGATTTCAAAGTGTTTTGATCTTTCATGGAAAACAGGATTGACAGCAAGTTGTAAAGCAGATTTGTTATCACAAAAAAGATTAACATGGAGATTAATATCAACTTTTAAATCCTTTAAGATTTTTTGAATCCAAATGATTTCACAGGCAGCAGTAGACATGGATCTATACTCTGCTTCTGTGGAAGATTTTGAAAGAGTGTTTTGTTTTTTTACTTTTCCATGAGATTAGACAATCATTAAAGAAAACACAATACCCTGTGACAGATTTTCTGGTTTTCTTGCATTTGGCCCAATCAGCATCACTATATCCTTCAAGATGATTTTCAGAGTTGCTGAAATTGTACCTTAGACCTTTTCCTGGAGCTCCTTTTAGATATCTCAGAACATTGAGGGCACATTCCAGATGAGATTTTAAGGGAGAATGCATATATTGTGCCAGACAATGAACTGAGTATGAGATGTCAGGTCTTGTATGGGTGTGATAGATAAGTTTCTCATGTAACTTCTGATAACCAGTGATGTTGACAAGTAAGGGATCATCATCAGTGGGAATGTATGGAAGTACAGAGTTGGGTTCCATAGGAGTGGACACAGGTTTGCACCCAAGAAGGCCAAATTCTTTGAGGAGTTCAAGACAATATTTTCTTTGGGAGAGACAAATGTCATTCCCAATTTTTAAAACCTCAATGCCAAGAAAATATTTTAAATTTCCCAAGTCTTTGACATGAAATTTTGATTTTAGAAATTATTTGAATAGATTTATCTCATCAATACAATTTCCAGTAAGGACAATATCATCCACATAAACTAGCAGAGCAATAAACTTATTATTCTCTGTTTTGGTGAACAAAGAGTGATCATTCACAGATTGAACAAAGTTATTTTCTTTTAAAACACTGACAAGTTTTTCATTCCATTTCCTGGGAGCTTGTTTTAGACCATATAGAGACTTCACAAGTTTGCAAACTTTATTCTTATTGTTCTCATTACAGAACCCCTTGGGGATGGTCATATAGATATCCTCATCAAGATCTCCATATAAGAAAGCATTGTTAACATCTAGTTGAAAAAGAGGCCATTTGTTTTTTACAGCTAAGGCAATAAGACATCTAACAGTAGACATTTTCACAACAGGGGAAAAAGTTTCATCATAGTCTATTCCTTCCCTTTGGTTATAGCCTTTAACAACTAATCTAGCCTTGTATCTATCAACTTCACCATTGGCTTTATATTTGATTTTAAAGATCCATTTGTAGCCAATAGGAGTTCTATTAGGAGGTAGATCAGTTATATCCCAAGCATGGTTTTCATTTAAGGCCTCAATTTCAGAGTTCATAGCATCAACCCAATTACTATCAAGGATAACTTCTTCATAACAGGTACGTTCAATACTTTTATTAAGACTAGACGTAAAGCAGTAATTATCTTTGTTAAGATTAGAGTAATTAACAACCTTTTCAACACCATATTTGACTTTCCCTTCTACAATAAAGTCATTAAGATTACTGGGCAACTTAGAAACTCTTGTTGACCTTCTAACAGTAGTGGCTGGCAAGCCTCTTTCTTGTTCAGCAGAATCAGATGATATATCAGCAGAATCAGAAGGTGCATCAGCAGGATGTGATTCATGTGATATGGTGCCCTCAGGGTGTGTATTATCATCTATAGATGTTGCAACCGGTTCATCAATCCTAGTAGGATGACTTACCACTGTGCCATCATCATAGGATGTCACTCTCCCTTCATCAGTGGGACTTATTTGTGAGTCAAAGAAATTTTTGTGATTTAAATCTTTTGGGACAAAAGTTTCAACAAAAGGTTTTGACAAGGTATTTTTCATTTTGAAGGGAAAAACAGTTTCATAAAATTTGACATCTCTGGAGTAAAAGATATTTTTTGTTTCTAGGCTCAAGAGTTTATAGCCTTTTTTCTCATTTGAGTAACCAATAAGAACACTTTTTTCAGACCTACTACCAAATTTATCAGAGATGTTGAGAATGGTGGCATAGCATAAGCAGCCAAAGACTCTAAGGAGAGAGAGTGAAGGGTCATGCCCATACACAAGGAATAAGGGGGACTTGCCAGACAGAACTGAAGAGGGTAACCTGTTTATAACATAGGCAGCAGTTAGAACACATTCAGGCCAAAGATATAGAGGTAATTCCCCCTGAAACATAAGGGATCTAGCTACATTAAGGAGATGCCTATGTTTCCTTTCTGCAATACCATTTTGTTGTGATGTATAAACACAAGAGGTTTGATGTAAAATTCCTTTTTCATGGAAAAAGTGTTGAAGTTTATTATTGACAAATTCTGTCCCATTATCACTTCTAAAAATCTTAACATTGTGTTCAAATTGATTTGATAACATATGAGTAAAGTTAACAATGGAAACATAAACATCATCCTTCCCCTTAAGCATATAAACCCACACTGCCCTGGAATAGTCATCAACAATGGTTAAGAAATATTTGTAACCATCTCTGCTAGTGACTTTATATGGTCCCCATACATCAAGATGAACGAGTTGACCAATTTTAGTTGATTTATGTTCACTTAGAGGGAATGGTTCCCTGGTTTGTTTAGCTTTATTACAAGTGTCACAGAGATGATTGGTTTCTGAGGTACTATCAAATTTAAGAGTGGGTTTAAGTATGTGTAGGACTTGGTCAGAGGGATGACCAAGTCTTTGATGCCAGAGATTTCTAGAAACATGACAAACAGATATGCAGTTATTAGAAATAATCTTACATGTAGAATCAATATCAAACATATATAACCCATTGTATTGTTTACCAATCCACACAATCCTTTTTTGATGTAAATCCTGTATATAGCAATTAGATTCATTAAACCCAACAAACATCTTATTGTCTCTAGCAATTTTATGAACTGACAGGAGACTAACATTGTACTTAGGAACAACTAGAACATCAAAAAGAGTTAGGTCGTTATTGACCTTTAAGTCACCAAATTTAGTAATTAAGGCCTGAGTACCATTGGGATGTCCAACAGTTAAGCCAAGATTTGAAATGTTAACAACATTAATTAAAAAGTTTTCAGACACAGTCATGTGCTGATTTGCACCAGAGTCAACAATCCAACCAAGACTGATGTTTCCAGATAATGATTTTGTGTTGTTGTTAAAAAATTTGTTGAAGTTTACATTAAACTTGACACTGCCATTAAAGAAGGTTCCTGAAAAAATTTTACCTGCCAAGTTGGAATTAGCAGATGACACATTGTTGTCATTGAGAAGACTCATGAGTCTGGAGAGCTGTTCATTAGACAAGGAGACATGAGAGTTGCTATTGCTAGCACTATGATCAGTGATACGATTAGTTTCAGCAGAAAAATTGTTACTGCTAAAAGGTTTCCCATTAAAATTCCTTTTAACATATCCAGCAGGATAACCAACAAGGTCATAACATCTATCAACAGTATGACCAGGTTTTTTGCAATTAGTACATTTGAGATTCATGTTTGGTCCTCTGCTATTTGAACTGTTACCAGTATTAAAACTAGGAACTTTGTTGTTAAAACCTTTTTTGTTATCAAAAAATTTTCCACCATCAGAAGTTTTTGCAGCAAAGGTTGTAGCATTGGGTTTAGCAGAGCTATTCCCAGATGAAACATTTCTGTGAGATTCTTCTCCAGAGACAACAGAGAAAGCGGTTTTGACATTAGGTAAAGGATCTCTGGTTAAAATGTTGCTTCTGATGGGAACATAGGAGTCATCAAGACCCATAAGAAATTGCATTAACTTGATTAGCTGATTGTGTTTTTTAAAATGTTTTGCAGCCTCACAAGTACAGGGAGGAAAGCTAATCATACAATCAAATTGTTTCCATAAAGAGTTAAGGTTGTTATAATAATCAGCAAGAGATGACCCACTTTGACTAAAAGAGTTTATATTTTTATGCAAATGAAAAATAGCTGAACCATCAACCTTATCATAAGTATCTTTAAGATCATTCCACATTTCATAAGCAGTTTTAGCATATATAGCACCAGCAAAAAGTTTAGGACTGAGAGAGTTAGGAATCCAAGTAACCACAACAGAGTTACAAGTATCCCATTGATTAGCAAGACTAGGGTTCGAATCATCTCTTATGCAAGTACCATCAATAAACCCTAACTTATTATGGTTCCTTAAAGCAAAGGTCATAGCCATGTTCCATATTTTATAGTTTTCAGTACCAGTGAGTTTAATAGAAATAATGGGAGTACCATTGGTATTGTTGGGGTGTAAATACAAAGCATCACCAAAGGATAAGCTTTTCTCAGTGGAAGAACCACCACCACCAATATTATCATCACCAATAGCCATAAGACAAACAATAAGACAGACAAATATAATAAGACAGACAAAGAATCACAGATAGAGATAATAATAAGGGTAAATAGACATATAAATAAGACTGTATTTAAGAAACAACAAGCACCAAGCCTGTGGACTAGGGTAAACCAGAGCAGGTATTCGTACCACTCAAAGGTGGCAGATCAAGATGTTAGTCTACCCGTTTGCACCCACAAAGACTTAATCACTGTATGTTTGAAGAAGAGATAATACTTAGACTTACAGAGAAGTATGCAGCGGAACAACAAATCACAATTAGAAATAACCAGTGATTATGCCAACAGCAATAACCACAAACCACCAAGTTGATGCTGACGAGATGTCCTCAAGTTTCCACAAAGAAACCCTTGGATGTAGAATCAATAAAGAGCCTGTAGCTCTGATACCATGTACGAAAGTATCAACACCAACAAGTAAACTAAAGAACTTTTATTCAAGCCTAAGCCTCAATAGTCAGCTTAGATTGTATTAACAATAGTATCCAAAATGTTACAAGACTAGATTAATGTCAATGAGACAATAATCATATGAATACAAAGAAAAGACAAGATCAGTGAAATGATCAAAGAGAAAAGAAGAGTGTGTGAGAAATGACTGCACACACAAGTGTCTCTAACCCTAGATTAAGGACTTATTAAATAGGAGATTAAGTTACACTAAGACCCCTCTAACGGCTATAAATGACTCATCAGCAGAAATGAGAAAGCTTCAGCAGAAACCAGCTTCTTGGAACTTGAAACCTTTTATTCTTTGTCCATGATTAACCCCTGTAGAGTCTCTGCAATGAACATAACTTGAAAGCCATTAGCAATTGATAGAATGATATGTTTGCCACAGATTGATACTCCAAATTTTAACACTATGTAAGATCTGATTGTAAAAATAATGTTAATCAAATGATCATTTAATGTTTAGAATAACTTTTAACTTAGATAGTGAAATTAATATGATACCTCATAAATAATTCTACTCTTCCTTTGCCAAGTGACCCGAACCATTAGAATCCTCACATCTGTTCCTGTGAATCTCCAACCCAGCTTAAATCTTTTCATGATTCTTCCAAGCTTGGATTTTAACCTCTTCTTACCTTGGCATGTCATGTATTAAATTAGACAATGGTAAGTAAAAATACGTTACCGAATCGTTAGAAAATGATTATAGCGACTCTAATGCATATAAAACCTGAAAATACAGTAAGAGCATCAATAAATACAGTAAAAAGATCTGTAAAAAAAAGTTCACGTTACCATATATTTTGCACATTCGCCTGTGCCCCGTGCCATCGGGCATCTTTCAAGAGGATTCAACGTAGAATTTTGACTATCTGCAATTTTCGCATCCTGAACCTAGGAAAATGCTGCCAGTATCAAAATCCAAACATAATCCCATAACTTCAGTAGAACTCCTACATCCTATAAACACACGTACCTAACATGAACTAATGGCAACCTACGTTGTGGCGCGCACATCTAAATCTCGGAGACCAATTATGGCCACTCAAACATATAGTATTACTTTACCAACTGAAATAAATTTAAGCTTAAAACGACTTTGATTTACTAAACTTAAGATACACATACGAAGACACTCTAATTAAGCTTATTTGACCACTTAAAAAACACATACAAAGACACTCTAATTAAGCATATTTTGATTTACGTTTGGTTGTTCGTATGAAGTATGCATTTTTATTTTCTCTGAGAGATGATGTTAACCTAATGCGTTTATAGGAGTGGCCATAATTGGTCTCCGAGATTTAGGTGTGTGTGCCACAGCATATTTGACCACTTAAAATATACTTACCAAATCAAAATATCATTAGGTTAACATCATCTCTCAGAGTAACAACAACACTAACACTTTTTCGCACACAGCCTTACATGAATCTTAAAAAATCTTCACTACTTAAAATTATGTTACGTGACAAAAAAAAAATAAAAGGATTTTTATAAGCACCTAAACTCCTTTTCAATCCAGCAAGTTCTTCCAATACCTTGGGTAACCACATCACACACCGACGCCACTCCACTATCACAAACAGCCCAACTACATCCCGTCATCACAACTTCAATCGTGTAGCGCTAGCACTTTTAAGGAAATTCTCACCTGCAGAAATAACAATGGTCAACCACATGTAATTTTGCCTTGATGGTTTCAAACCGTATGGCAGTCTGGTCTAATAAAGGGCTAACCATAGCTAAATGAGCCGGACACAATGGGTTAAGTAAGCATGTGTGGCCAACCTTGGTAGTCAGCCGCTGCTGTCATTGGTAGTGCACCATCCTCTATTGCATCTGGTATGATTAAGTCAGGGTAACCTAAAATGATAAGAACATGAGACGTTTCATAAGGAGTTTGAAAAAAATGCGTGAGCGTTTTGAAGTGTATGTATATTAAATTTGCAAACAACCTGTGCACGACCTTCGAATATTCCTTTCGCTAGTGGCAGATGTGGTCGGATCAACAACTGCTACCATAAGAACATTCAGGTGATGCACGTACAGAAGGGAGTCGCTAAAAATGACAATGTGGTTTTACGACAAAGTCGTCCTTACCCAAAAGTGAGGTTAAATATGTCATGTTCCTCTTACGCGCATTTGCAAGCCCGTTCCTAGTAATCGTACCTGTAGGGATAAAACAAATAAGAAGGCTTACACATAAGTCCTTCACACTTTTTGTGGACTCAAATTGAACATGTGAATGTCAATTAGCTAAGACCATCATGAAACCTTTTACTTTATCCCTACCCTTGTTATGTGTTAATTGTTGTGATTGGTTACGATCACGAAATGGTCCAATTCATAAGACGGGCACACTTCCATAGTTCCATAGGTTCCTCAACAATTGAGTACATGTATAATATAGAGTTTATAGATTTAAGAGTTAATTTGTTATATCCCTATATTTAAAGAGATGTTGAAATATAAGGGTACGTTTGGTTGGAGGGTTTATAGAGGGGGATTTGGGTTAAGTACAAAAATTGGTGTTTGTTTGATGCGGTTTGACTTTTCAAAACTCATTTACATGGGTTTTAAAAAGTTGACTAAAAACAACAACAACACAACAACAACAACAAACCCAATCTCGCAAGGCAAGGTATGGGGGAGGTAAAATGTAGACAGATCCTACCCTTACACTAGGGTAAACCCGTGTGTAGAGATACTGCTTCCAACAAAACCTCCGGCAAGTGCATATGTGCGGGACTAAAAGTTGACTAAAAGGTAAGGCTTATTCTAAATCTGTAGGACTCACTTCTCTTTATTACATGTTTAACAACTTTAATATTGAAATAATATTTTTTATTTAAATTTTATTATAAAATATATATAATTTCTCTTTCCTAAACTACATCAAATCCAAATTTTATTCTAACACAACTTATAAACCAAACGAACCCTAAACCAAGGAGTAAAAATATAGAAAGGTCTAGGGTAATATTGCAAAGTTAAAGTAAAATTAAATTATAGTAAAGGTTAATATGTTTTTGGGTAATTTTATTGTCGGTATAAAAGTTAACGGGTGTTTATTTAACAAAGCAATTTATTGTTCATTTACAATACATTTATTTTGATAAATGTTAGAATGAAATTTTATTATTGGCCGATGTAATACATTTCTAAAAAGCCAAGAATTTGTTAGGCTTTACTATTTGACATTTTACATATTCATGGTCAAATTTAACAAACTAAAAGGAAAAATTAATTAGAGATCATAAGACATGAAATTGAATACACTATCTGAAGCGGGGAAGTCAGGAGTTTTAGTTAAACGGGGCATGTCGTGCTTAATGCAAAAAGTTATAATAACAAATATTACTTCAAAAATATATCTATAGTGTTTTTTTTAATTGTTTAAGTTATTTATTTATGAACTATGTAGACATGTCTATATAATAAGAGGTTGAATATAAACTAGTAGAAAAATGACTTGTAATAAAAATTAATAATAAATGAAGTGAGTTGATAAGGGATGGCTTAGCACCCACTAATTACTTCACTAGCTCTGCCTCTGACTCTTTGAAGAATTGTAAATTTGAAAATATACTTTGATAAAACACAATCTACAAACTACTACTAGAATAATAATAGAAAGACCTAATTCATGCTTAAATAATTCATCATGTACATGTGAAATGCATATTTTCTCTTATTTAATCCTCACCAATAATCTTGTCATGTGTCATGATCTTAGAGTTAAGTATATCTTTAAGCATGAAGTTTAGTCCTGCAAATCATTTTTTCACAAGATGGCTTGGTTAAGTTTAGTTGAAAATTCTAACTATTCATCATGGGAGAGACACTAACAAGTTTAACCAACCCTTAGCAAAACACTTGAAACAAAACATGAAAAACAAATATTCGTAGGAAGTGTAAATATGATACAAAATAAATGTTTTAAAAAAAATTACAAGATAGATGACGTTGGTCGGTTGGTGGATAAAAAATTAAAAAATAAGTTTTTCTAAAAATGTGTAGTTTTGATGAAAACTTGAGGCAAAAACGTTTGTATTTTAAAATTTTGTAAGTGTGACATTTATGTCAAATATCGTGTGTTTTTTTTTTGTTTTTTTTTTGTTTTTTTTTTTTTTTTTTTTTTTTTTAAATCTAACTTCGTTTAAATATATGTACAAAATTTTTATTGTGTATGAATATAACACTTAGAAATTAAATTTTATTGTGCATCAATATGACAACTATAAATTTTTGTCCATCAAACTTTTTTATATTCACTAAAAGTTTGATTTTTGTGCATTATTATTGTTATTTATTTTTTATTTCTTTCATTTGAAAATTAAAAAAAAGGGTAAGAAAGAATTCTTTCACAACTTTTTGGCCACTAACATTTAGGGATGAGTAAAATAACCAAAGAACCAAATCGGAACTGAGAACCGGGCCGGAACCAACAAGAACTGAACTGGACCCAAAACTGAATGTTCCGGTTCTGGATCTCGAGTATGAAAATTTTCGGTTCTTAGGTCGGTTCAGTTCGATTCCACCGGTTCTTGGTTCTGGAGCCAAATACCCAATATTCTAAAAACATGTATTATTCTTTATTTTTTTTTAATCAAATTGATGGGCTTTTGTTTGCATGAGCACAACAAATAACTAACAGTTAGTTACTGTCATTGACATATGAGGTCACATGCTAGCACGAATAGAAATCTATATAGTATTACAAAAAGTTTTATGAATTTACGAGTTCGAGAAATTGGCTTAACACATTTAACGAACCGATAAGTAATGGTAAAATGTCGTGACTTGCAATACAAGACACTAAAGGGATGATTTGGTTTGAAAAAAAAAATGAGATGAAAAACCTTTTATTTGTTTTGTTAAAAATATGAACTAGTGAAACTACATAATGATTATGTATTTGAGATTATGTTTTAGTTGTTAAATGTTATGTTTTTAAACGTAAATGGTTGCAAGTGCTTAAAAAATCATTTTTTTTAATTTTATTAAACGAGTATCCGTGCATAGCTACGAGATTTTATAGCTGCAGATAGTTGTAATGTTAAAAAATATATATTGTTTATAAACGGAAAACAACCTGGTTCGACCCGGCTGGTTCCATTGGTTGAATCGGTTCCAATCGAAAAAGCGGGTTAAACTAAACCGGTTTTTATATTTTCGAATCACGGTTAGATTCGTCGGGTTTGAAGTGACTCGGATCAATCCGGTTTTTGAAGTGTATATAAACTTTTTTTGTATCATTCCAAATATATATAAATTTAATTTTTGTAAAAGACCGAGTTGACCAATAATCGAACCACTTGAATCGGTAACTCAATGACTCGACCAGGTCGTTGAAGACCCGGTTTTGAAGCATTGATTAAACACTCACATGAGACACTAAGAGGGGTGGGTGTGGAGAAACCATGGCTCGCCGTGAGCCTACATGGCAGCTCGCCATGGCTCGCCGCCACACCGGCCCCTTTTGCCATGGCTCGTCGTCGCCACCTTCATCGTCACCACGACGAAGGTAAAGATCTGACATTTTTTTTCTTTTAATTGATAAAAACATGTTTTTGTGTGTGTGTAATGGCGGGCCCTAAATGAAGAGGTTGATGTTTTTTATGAGGGAGGAGGGTTTGTTGTGGTTAGTCGTGGATGTTTGTTATGATGAGGTGGCGCTGACGTGGCGATGATGAAGAGGTTAACACCGCTATTTTTTTTACCCAAATAACTGAACCGGAACCAATTCCGAACTCATGCTCATCCTACTATCTTGAAAAATCAGCCATTGACACATAAACCCTAAAACAATCAATCAATCAGAAATGGCATTACACATGAGCATGGGTGAATCACAGATTCTCCGACGTCGTTTCATATCAAGATTCATCTTCTTTAAAAAAAAAACTTCATTCTTTGTCTTCTAAATCTCCTAATTTTCTTGCTTTAGCTGATGCCCTTAACATTTATCAAGTACCCTTTTCTTATTGCTTATTAGAACTGCTTATTTCTTATTGCTTTTTAGTCATTATTGGGTTTTACTTAATACCCTTTTGCTATTTTTATATGTTTTGCTTATTAGAACTTCTTATTTTCGCATTGCTTAATAGAACTACTTATTTTATTATTGCTTATTAGAACTGCTTATTTATATGTTGCTTTTTAGAACTGCTTATTTTCTTATTGCTTTTTAGTCTACATTAGGTTTTGATTATTGCCCATTTGTTAAAGTTTCAATCTTTATTTATATGTTGCTTATTAGAACTGCTTTTTTTTGTTGCTTTTTAGTCTTTATTGGGTTTTACTGAATACCCTTTTATGTTTTGCTTATTAGAACTGCTTATTTCTTATTGCTTTTTAGTCATTATTGGGTTTTACTTAATACCCTTTTGCTGTTTTTATATGTTTTGCTTATTAGAACTGCTTATTTATATGTTGCTTATTAAAACTGCTTATTTTCTTATTGCTTTTTAGTCTTTATTAGGTTTTCATTAATACCCTTTTGTTGTTTTTATATATGTTGCTTATTAGAGTTGCTTATTTTCTTATTGCTTTTTAGCCTTTTTGATTAATACCCATTTGTTAAAGTATCAATCTTTATTTATATGTTGCTTATTAGAATTGCTTATTTTCTTATTGCTTTCTAGTCTGCATTAGGTTTTGATTATTGCCCATTTGTTAAAGTTTCAATCTTTATTTATATGTTTCTTATTAGAACTGCTTTTTTTGCTATTGCTTTTTAGTCTTTATTGGGTTTTACTAAATACCCTTTTCTTGTTGTTATATGTATTTTATAAGGATTTAAAAGGTACACTTTTGAGGGGTCATTTAAGCCCTTAATTGATCACTTTTGTATCCGTTACTACTTAATTTGGTTCCTTTTCACTTTTTAGGTCTCTTGAAGGCAAATTGCTGGAATGACACTTATTCGGACGAAAAGGCGCGAATATACGAAGAAAATGGCCAAAGTCAAGAATCGAGACACTCAAGCTGCTGGAATTGAAGGGGACGGTGTCACGGCTTAATTGTGACGCCGTCGCGACACACCTTGAGACGACTCAAAGAGCAAATTTCTATTTTACAAGTGATAGCATCAGGTTTAAAAGAGTAGGGCGTCGCAACTCAGACGGCCTAGATTTGGATCCCGACGGCGTCAGAGGTTAAAGCCGACGGCGTCACGAGCATAAGGTGACGCCGTCACAAAGTTGACGTGGCCAAGATGAAACCCTAATGACGGCGACTCGACGGCATCACAATTAAAGAGTGATACCGTCATATATTGTAACTCTATATATAGAATTCGAATTTTCAGTATTTTAGAGAGGTAATTTTTTGGAGTAAAACCTAAACCGAACATAGGCTTTCTTGGGAAGTATCTTAGGGTTCCATACCCTATTTTACAACAAGATAAGTGATTTACTTCATTAATTCAATTATATCTTCAATAATTTGTGTGTATGCTTGCATGTTTTCCATGTTCGGCTAATTTACTTGTGTGTTTGCTTAGATCTATGAAACCTAGGTATTGAATATTTATTGGTTGTCTCTTATCTTAATTGTGATTGACCTAGTATTGCGATATGACATCCGTTGTGTTTTTAATGCTTGATTAATCTTTGTTGAACCTTAGCTTATAGTTACTAGTGGAATTGTAGGCTAAAATCCAAAGAAAACCTTAGTGTTAAGTTTATGAATCCTAGAGATTTTGTAGTCATTAACCTTAGATAGCTTCAAAGAGTTAGGGATAAACGCATACCCTACGACCTTAGAAAACACAACGCGTTAAGAATAAGGACATGACAATTCAACCATCAATAGGAGATAACTAGGGAGTAATAGTGGTATGTGTGTTGATGTGTAGGGAGAAAATATACGATATCAATACAAAAAATAAACACAAGGATTGATTTAAGAACCTCTTTGGAAAAAGGTTAGTGAATAAAATCCTGTGAGTGATAAGTGATACCGGATTAGGAAATCCGGGTCGTTTCCCAACGAGGTGTGAACGGACAACGTCGTTTAAGGTTTGTTATTATAATGCTCGATGTTTTAGATTTTGATTTGATTTTATCTAAACTACGGGAAATGGGAAGCATAAAAGGGAACTAATCTACGGGGAAACAAAGAATCATAACTAATTATGCAAATTAAAACTAACACGTAAAATACGAATTAAACGAAACGCGAATTAAATGCAATCTACTCTAAACTAAGTCCTAAAAATGATCTAAAATTACTTTTCTACTAAAAATGCAATTTAGAAATTAACTAAGATTTAAAACTAAATTTTAGGATTTTTCTTGAATTTATTTGAATTAAAAACTAATTTCTACTTTATAAATTAGATCTAATTAACTAAAAACAAGTGGGAAAATTATGAAACTATTTTTTAAAAATCTAAAATAACTAAAAAGACTTTTCAAAATTGGATTTGTATTTTTTTGAATTATGTTCTAATTTCTATGATTTAAAATTTTCATTCAGCACTTCCAAACGACCAGTGTACTACATGTATGTTACCTGTAACGAAATATAGGTCTCTCTCAATAGAAACTACAAATGGCAAGGTCAAAAGGGTTGTGGTTGAAACATGGTAAAAATGTGTCGATGAGCTGAGGGAAATATAGGACTCTCTAAATAAAAACTACAAATGGCCAGGTCAGAAGGTTTGTGGTTGAAATTCTTCTTAAATTTTAAGGAAACGAACACATAAATTAGTGACTACCACCCGTTCTACTTTAATCATTTTAATATGGGTCAAAATGGGGTTTGTTGACCCGTGAAACTTTTTTCTGATTGTTAAACTATTTATATACAGTGAATGCAGCTAAATAAAATTAGTACAATCTGTAACTGCATCTATTTTTTTTAACTTTTAATTAGCTAAACCGTACTTAGTTTGATTACTTATTTGTTTGGGTAAGCTTTATGTATGTTGTGTATAGAGGATTCTTAGGTATGCTCAAGGTACCATGGTTGTCACTTAGGCTTATCAAAACCCTCACTTAGAAAGAGCAGTGCATGAAATATCCTTGGGTTTGCTTATGTTTTGAGACTGTTAGATGATCTGAATGACATTATGCTGCTATAAAACTATATATAGTGCTTACTATGTATCAAAATTCAGTTGTTACGTAAGCTGTTTTAAAAATCAGTTTTAGACCATTATAGAATATTACCTCTGAGAACTATCGCTCAGTTTGAGTATCGTCTCAGTTCCAGTCTTTACCAAACATAGTCTTTCTGTGATTCCCATCTCCGGCTTCAAACTGAGATAATTTAACGGCTCCTACTTTAATAATGCGGAAGCTACAATTTCAAATCCCATAAGGCCCGATGATAACCAATTATTTGATCTAATATATCATAACATTTTTATCTCAATAATGATGACTGTTACATGTACAAAATACAACCATATATATATCAATGAAGGTTGAAAATAGCAGCTTCATAACTAATCGTCTTACAATTTATTTACACTCAAATATACATTGAAAAAAAAAATTGGCGTTGCTTGTGCTTCATCATAGGAATTGCCTACAAGTTCAACTGTGGCACCTAACCTCTTAACCGCGTCCGACTAAATGGATCATTCAAAATATTGAAGTAACCACATGGTTAGGCGTGAACGAAAAATTATATGAAGGAACTATAAAGTATAAACATGTTTGAATGTTTCGTTAATCAAACCTTGATCCAGGGTGTGGTAACTGGCATGACAATCGCAACATCACAACCTAGTGTCTTGGCTCTAATTCAACCTGTTGAGCATGATTACCAACAGATGAGCACATGACACCTTTTCTAGTTGTTCCTTTGGAAGTTTTGCCATCATATTATATGCTCCCTGAAGCTTGAATGAGAAGACCTGAGAATCAAATTACCATATACTATGTTAAAGTAGATTCTTTCGATACAATATGCATAAAGAGCAACCCTTTCTAATATAATCAATATCTCAGTGATGCTGAGCAGGGTACGCAAAGTGAACATCCGATATCGCCACATGACCTGTATTGATTTCAGGTTTGATACCATAAGATTCTTCAGGTTCAATTACTTTAATTATGTTTAACGTACTTATGTGCAAGCAACTAATAAAAGTAAATAATTTTTTTCTGGGCTAATTTCACAGGTAGGGTTTTGACCAGAACATGTATTGACCATAACAGGCCCATATTGCCATCTCTACTAAAGAGATACACCAACACGAATATCAAGTTTGCTAATCGTAAGTTCCTGTTCAGCAGCCTGAGTTTTTGGTTCAGTTGAGGACTTATTTGGGCATACATACAAAGTTTATACAAAATGTTACATGTCAAATATTCAAAAGTTACACTGTAGATATTTCTAACCACATACAGAAAAATATTCAAAATCAAAAAAAAAATCGCCTAAAAATTCTAAACTAACTCATTTCCTGGATCTCCAAACTCTGATGTACCCATCAGGATGTGCAGTGACAACTTTTTGCATCCCAATAGCTAAACTATTAATCAAAGGTCTGGAAGTTCTAGGCATTAAATCAAAACGTGCATCTTCTGCAACTCTTATTCCCTTTTTCCTTGTAACATTTAAGTGGGGATTTGGTGAACGATACAACTTTCTACTACTTTCGTACATTATGCAACTTGAAAATATGTCACCACACCATCTATTCCTCCCATTGCTAATACTGAAATGTCATCCCTCATATGTTATACTGAGTACAGGATATTCGGACTCGCTCTTACCTCCCATAATCGTTTCATCATCCTGAAGGTCATGCAAGATAGAAATATTATGATATGTTGGCATATATGCGCGCCATGTGTGTTGGTGTGCAACTATTATCATATGGAGGTTATCGTACCTTAGGTCAAAAGCAGTTGCACGTCCTGATCTCGACCCAGCAAATAATGTATGTGAACGTGAATTTTAGCACAAAGTGCTCAAATCTGTTGTAAAACAATACAAGTTGAAAGATAAAGATGCTTTATGAGCCACACGAATATAACAAAATGCAACTGAGAAAGGAGGAGATCAAATGAATATAGACAAAATGAAATATATCTATCCTGCATTATCATTGGTCTTCAGTGCTGCTACATTCTTGACAGTTCCAACTACATCCTGAATTCCATCCACTGGAATATAATCTAACTCTGTGAAAAGGTTTCTTGCAGGTTAGGAGCCTTTATGGTTACATGAATATATAGAATTGATAAGAGAAAAAAAGGTTTTTTTTTTTTGTAAAGGGGAGTAATCCTGCACCCTGTTAAATATATTAACCAAAAACGTTTAAGTACAATGGATATGAGTGAAATCCCATATCTCAGCCCGTTATATAGGCATAAAGCTTACATAACAAGATACTACCTATTTTCTAAACAAGAAAACAAACCACTACTCAAATGACAACAAAGGACATAACGAAAAAAAATTACTTCCTAGGTCCTTGAAGCTTGGTGCCATACATGGCATTAAAGGCATCCAAATTCCCCGGAAGATCAGAAACCTGCTTCGCATAGTCATCGTAGTCATAGTCATCATACTCATCTTCAAACTCTTGGCCACCACCGAAAAGATTAGCAGACTCATCAAATGGGTTAGCAACCACCTCATCTTCAGAATCAGACACCACCATATCTGCCACTTTAGAAAAAGGGTTAACTCTCTTAGTTGAAGAGGCGGGCGGAATACAAGAATCACTAGTTGTAGGAGCCATACCCGACTCCATCTCTTTCAAATCACTCACAAGGGGATCTTGTAATGCAATACCTATCTTAGTAGATTTATCTTCATTAACTTCCATTGTACGACCAGAATCCACATCCTTGTTGGTGACATTAGAAGGAGTACCAAAAGCATCCGTATATTCCATATTAAGAGCATCAAACTGATTAGATGTATAGATCTTAGTTCCACTCGAACTAGCCACATCAGAAGCATTCTTCTTAGTGACTTCCACTTTCTTAGGTTCAGGAGGAGTCTTTTTGGGTTGATATTGAAAATGCTTACCCACAACAGGTTTAGTAAACCTTCCTTGACCCGGGATAGTAGAACCACCTTGCTTTCCCTTCTTCTTATTAATGACCGTCTTGAAACCATCATTAACACGTTTAGTAGGCTGAGCAGGAGGTTCAACAACTTTAGGACATTCAATAAGAGTATGACCAAAAATCTTACATTTATCACAATGAGGTGGTTTCCACTCGTATTCAACCCGTATCTTCTCAATAGTCAAACCCGACCCATCAAGTAATGGTATCTCAACAGTAAGGTTATCCCTAAGTACCTCATCCGACTTCACTTCAATCATGCATCTAGCAAAACTACTATTACCCCACGAGTCCTTGCACATTTGGCTAGTATGACCCTTCATTAGCAAGCATTTGCATTCTCCAGAGCAGTCTCGTCCAGTTTCTGAAACAAATCAAAAACTATCTTATCTCGAATGACAATAAAGAGGCTAATAATGTTGTCTAATTGTATAACATACATCTTAAAACTGACTTTAAAAACATTAAAGAGATAGCATGAAACTTACTGGCTCTTGTTCTCTTCAGGAACACCAAATCAACTTTGCTCATTTGAAAAAAGTTCAGTTATATATGGAGAGATATGTACCTGGAGTAACAGCAGGAACACCAGCCAACATTGCAGAAGCTGGAGGAGCCATGTCAAAACCACTAACTCTTTTGCTGCTATAAATACCAAAGGTAAGTACGAACTTCAATACTTTATCAGTCTAAATGTGTGCATACTACAAGTTTCACTATACAGGATAATACATACAATATGAGAAGCCCAAAAAAAAGAAGGTAAACATTAGCAAGACACTTTACAAGGAACCCTTTAGAATGAGGTTTACGAATATAATATTTGTGAACATTATATGTCACATGGAACCTTTTGAGAAGATAACACTCAAAATCAAGAAATAACAAGCTAGAAATGTAAAAAATGTTTCTTTCAAAACAAAACCATCCGTTGACAATGAATTGTAAGCATACACAACGCAATTTTAAGAGCTACACCTGACCCAAAAGATTTACAATTTTATAAAATAAAAAATCATACAAATTTAAATTCTGACCTAACATGATTTTTGATGACGTATAGTCCACATTCGGGTCATGAACCCGACCAGTGAACGCTACTAGCAATCGAGCCCAGTACGAACGGGCTAACTCGGTAACGGTTTGGGCTTATGAAGGCCCAAACCCGAAGTTATTTATGGTTTTGGATATCGGATATCTCTTATTTATGAGATATGCATTAAATTGACCGACTTAGGCAGGATACGACGAAGGTTGGGGAACACGAAACCAACAAGGATTTCGTGTGTATATAAAGGGCATCTTGGTCCAAGTTTTCCTGTATCTTCTGCATGGCTCGCATCATTGGCGCTATATACAAAGTCGCCTGGTCTGAATGAGACGCTTAGAACTTTAGCATCGTAGTACCCCTTCATTTTTGACTTAGCTCTCGCCTCACATATAGCTGCGCGCTCGCGCCTTTCTTCCAACAGGTCCAAGTCAATACGCCGTTCATCGTCATTGGTTGTAACATTAACTTTGGTAGTGCGAATAGTTAGCATCCCAATTTTTTCTGGTATGACGGATTCTGTCCCATAGACAAGAGAAAGGGGAGTGTCTCCCGTGCTAATTTTGATTGAAGTGCGGTGCACCCACAAAAAATGTGATAATTCCTCCACCCACATCCCATTGTGTTTGTCTAAGCGTGCTTTAATTCCTTCACCTAGACTACGATTTGCATGCTCGACCAAACCATTGGTTGGTGGGTGTTTAACTGATGCGAAGTGTTGTGCAATATTCAGTTTCTCGCACCATTCCTTGAAATGGTTGTCATAGAATTGTTTTCCATTGTCCGAGATAATTTCCCCAGGTAATCCGAAACGGCATACGATATTTTCCCAAAGGTTTGGGGGACCTTGTCGTTCATAAGTTCATCAAAGGTTTGGGGGACCTTGTCGTTCAACCTTTTGATGAGTTCTGGGTTATTGATCCTGTTCATGAACCCTGAGATCTTTAGTATTTTGGGGCATACCTTGACATGTATGCACTCATCTTTGTAGCATTCTGCATAAGCGCTTGCATATTCCCCCTGGCGCTGTTTTACCCTAGCAAGTTTGACAGGGTTTTTGGCGCACGTCTTCCTTTGAGTAAAGTTCAAGAGAAACGCCTTCCGCAACTCTTCGAAGCCATCAATGCTTCTGCGTGGAAGCTTACTGAACCAATTTCGCGCATTTCCCACTAATGTGGAATTGAACATGTGGCACCATACAGGTTGTGGCCAATTTTCGATGGTAGCAGCTGATTCGAAATTTTTTAGGTGATCGTCCGGATCACCTGTTTCATCATAGGTTTTCACATTGGTGGGCATGCGCCTTCTCTTATCTTCTGACAAATCGCTGATGCGCCGAGTGAACGCATCCACCTTTTGGCGGCGCCAGGGAAGAGACATATCTTCCTCCTCCTGGTCGCGATATCCTCTCCTGGACTTCCAGTGTCCTGTTTCGTTGTCCTCATTGTCCGAGGAGTCACCAGAGGACGAGCTTCCCCTCTTTCGGCGCTTGCGCCGACTGTCCTCAGAATCCGCGCTTGAAGGGCTTTCACTTGGGGAGTGCCGTCATCCAAGTCTGTCATGGACCTTGCGACTACCAAGCCTAGCGTGGACATTGGTACGTCGTCCGTCCTCTTCGTGCTCTTCCAGATACTGCAGGTCAGCTGCTTCATCGTTCTCAACTCTCCTCCCAATCCTGGTAAACACTGGGGGTCGGCGGCTATCCTTCCCGCACCTCTCCCTCTGATGACGCGATGGGGATGTCTCATACTCTGGGTCAAAGTTGATTCGGGCTTGCAGGCTCCGACTCGACCTCTTTTTCGCTTCCTCTTGCATGAGGGCAGCCAGGGTTTCGTAGTTTTGAGACACGAAGTCACTTGGCGCTAACTCAAGCGTGACTCCTTCTAGAGCGAGGGTGTCTGTTTCCACCATTGGTCCCCTGTTTCGGTCAGGTGCGTCTGGCTGGTTTGTGAGGCCCGTTTCTGGCACCGATTGGAGGGGAGTGGTAAAAAAGGGTGCGCAGTGGATCTTCTGCGCTGGTGATTGTTGTAGTGGCATGGGTTGTCCCCGTGCGTAGTTCTACTGTCGGGAAGACCAGACCTGGGCCTGACCCTTGGTTTCTGGTCGCACTGGTTGTTCCAGAGGTCTGCTTAGAGGCTGATCCATCTTGCGGCTTCTTCCCTGTAAGGTCATTATGTGATCGCTGGCTTAGGTTTCCGTGCTTTGTCATTCTAGTTCTTAGTGATTGGTCCCACGGATGGCGCCACTTGTTGATACAAAGTTTGGGCGTTCCTTGTTTGGACTCTGGTTCCCGTATCAATTAGACCTTGATTCTTGAGACCTACGCACTAAGAAAACAGAAAATACCGTTAGGCTTATCGTAGGATTGTCTCCCACGATTATCCTCCGGCGTGAGAGTAAGTAATCAGTTTTTAGGGTTTTAGTGGAGAGTTATGGTTTTTAGATCGTACCTTTAATGAGGACCGAGATGCCCTTTATATACACACAAAATCCTTGTTGGTTTCGTGTTCCCCAACCTTCGGCATATCCCGCCTAAGTCGGTTAATTTAATGCATATCTCATAAATAAGAGATATCCGATATCCAAAACCGTAAATAACTAAGGGTTTGGGCCTTCGTGAGAGTAAGTAAAATGGGATACGGGTTCAATATGACTAAGACTTGATAAATGGTATAAGCTAAATTAAATTATGGGTTTAATTTCATTTAGACACGATAATAGTTTTCATGCCGAGAATGGTTGATTAAAATGGATTAACGATTACACAAGAAATGTTAATTAGTACATAACAATGGGTAAACTTGTAAAATATATCTATCCAACGACTCGATTGTGTAACGTATCAATTATTTGTATCGAAACCGGAATAAAATCATTGTGATATACAATATATGACTTGATCAGATAGCGAGTGAGTTACTTATAGAACGGGATGATAAACGTTAAGAAATAACTACTTGATTTATAATTAGCAACGGATATTACATATATGTTATAATATTTAATACGGTTTATAAACTTGGAGTAACTATTGATAACAAGTTATATTGATTAGTATGTCGTACTTTATTAAACATCTTGGTTTAAATGAGTTTAATATATTCGTTTTGCAACAAGCCTAAATATTATGTTTTCATATTTTAACCGATAATGAAATATATTACTATATATATTGTTGACGACTACGGTTTTATTTAAATTATAAACCTTTATTTACTACGATAATAACTCGTATTTTATAACACATGTAGCTTTTATAAACGTGTTTGGAAATATTATTTTGATAATATAACTTACTGAAGTCGTATTGGTTTGAAAACATTGGAATAAACGAACGTGTCATTTATAATGTACTACAATAGTATGCCTTATAAGAAGTACTTTCTTATAAACTCGTGTAATTATGATTAACAATTGAGAAACCTTATTAACCGAGCGTTAAATGGGAACTTGTCTTTTATTAATAAAAGTGTACGTTTGGGGATTATTAGGTAAATTGCCGAAACTTATCAATTAACCTATTTATGTTACATAAATAGTTGTCGTCTTTTTCTAGTCTTTGACTAGCTTGAGTATTGTCTGTATTTCTTGACTTGGCCGATGTCTTGTCTTTTTGGTGTGCGTTCTAGTTGGTATGTCTCGGTCATGTCAACGTCTTCTTTTTCTCATTCGCGTGAGTTATGCATCGCGTCTATGTTTCTTACCACCACAAGAAACGTTAAAACTAAACTTTTGAGATATTAATTATGAACTTTTGGAAACGATAATGTACTTTTGAAAGTAATGACATGAATGATCCACGAAAACTACAACACATTACTTTCTATTGATTTCTTTATCATATGAACCGTATTCTAAGAATATCATATACGCATTAGGTTGCGTCACAACTATTCTATTGTACTCGTCGTACATTCTTTTGGATGCCATGGAGATTAACTTTAGATGCCAGCCGTGTCAATAGTGAATAGTGCATTGTTGTGGCAAAGGTGAGTTTCATAGCCCCACTTTTATCTACGTTTTGAACTATTTTGGGGTGAGAATCATGATATTGTTTTTGGACCATTAAAACTATTGGGATTTGCTTATATGCTTGACTGTTTAGATAGATGTGCGGTATTTGTTGCCTTAGTCTAGGTTTAACCGTGCCTAGCTAAGAATAGACTTCTACATCGACCTAGTCCGGGGTTGGCAACTGTTCTAGAGGTTGCCACGACAGTGCTGGACTAGAGTCGCGGGGCCCGAGTAATCCCTGGATGCGGGATATGATTATGGTTGGTGATCCGGGTAGGATCGGTGTGCAAACGGTATTTATCTATCTTAGGTCTTGCATAGCAAATCAACTCCTACTGGTCCACTATGATTTTGATGAACTTAAACCTATGAACTCACCAGCGTAAGCTGACCTTTTAGCATGATTTCTCAGGTGTTTGAGAGATGTTTGGAATACGTGATCGGTGGAAGCTTGGCAAGAAGGCGGGGTTCAAGGATCATTTCCGACTCTGATAAACTTTGGGGACCTATTTTATTAAATCGTGTTTTGGGCCTAATATTTACACTTTTGGAGTAAATGTTTTGAATACACAAATTTGGGATTGGTTTTAAATGTTAAATGACTATCTTTTGCTATACTTGTGTGCGATACCAATCCAATAGTAACGCCCCGAAAACTTGATTAAGTCTTCCGTTGTACCGAGATTTGGGGTGTTACAGTATTAGGGTTAGAGAGTGTTGCTCAAGAAAGATTATCTAAGGAAAAGATTTATCTAAAGATAGTAAATCACAATTTGGAAAGTAGATAACCTTCTAAAAAACATTACCCTAATATTATAGAAATCAGTTATTCTCAACGGCTAGTAAAAATTTTGTTACTGACACAATAGTTGTAAAGGCTATTGCCAGACCTGCACCTTCTCTTGAGTTTTATTCCAGTTCATTAGATGATGATGCTAAAGATGAGACCTATTCTTGGTCCAAGGAGTTTCCATGGGCACTGACAACTGCATTGGAAACATCTCTCTCAAACATGAAGTAGATATCAGTTCCAGAGAAGCCTGCAAGACGACCAAAGCCTCCTCCACAAGTTCTTGGTCTTGCTTGTCCAAGAATGTAGTCAACCTTTGAAAACAAGAGGAAGAGATCACAGAAGAACAATCATGACTATAAGGGCAAGGGAAAGAAGCCAATGGAGTAGCATGGTGTAGGATGTGATGGTGTAAATTGTGTTAGGTTTTTATCTTTTGTGTTTTGATTCTGGTTGAATGTTTTCTCTTTTAGAGTGTACTGAATCTTTGTCACAAATGGAACGAAGTTTCTTGGTTTTTCTTTTTCCACTGTGTGTGCAACTTTTACCACTGCTTGCATTTAGTTTCCACTGTGATCCTTAACTTCTGCATAAACGTTAGTGGACAAGCAAAAATGCAAGCACTAAATAATAACAGCCACAATGTATACAAATAATCCTTCATTCTTGCTGATCATAAACCAAACACTGAAAGCATTGTTAAGATTTGCAATGGTTAGAAAATAACTTAGAAGTGGTTTAACTAAAAATTTCCTCAAGCAGTGGTTAGACCAGTACTAAACCACCCAGTCAATAAGTCAACTTCAAGTCATTAATCCGACCACCAAAGTCAAAATCTTCATTTACTCCTCAACAACTTACACCTTCCCCATATTAACTTATTAAATCCAATTTAACTTCTACTTAAGAACCAATAACTCACAAACCACTCACATTCCCCAAATAGTCTCTCTCTCTCAAAAACTTTCATTTCTCCAAAAGTCACTATGAGTCATTCCAACCCAATCAACCTCTCTAATAGCTCCTTCTCTGATAGTGTGTGGGATGACTTTGTCTTGAAAAATCCATATAGAGTTGAGAAAGAGGAGTATGAGGAGGTGTCTTCTACAAAGAGAACTCATTCAGGTTCTCTTGTGGAGACAAACCCTTCAGTTGCTGGTCCTTCATCACTTCAGCCAATACCTGAGAAGGCTATCAAGGAGGACAGCTCATACATGAGCTCCTATGTGTCTCCATATGAAGATACCGATGATGAAGCCTCTGAAAGAGTCCTGAGTGTGCCTTCCCTAGCTGCAGTAGCCCCTCCTGAAGAGCTGCAAGGACCATCTTCTCTACCATTGCTGACAACACCACCACCACCAGCAGGTCCTTCATCATCCTCACCACCCATTGGAGGACAGGTGATGGGGCTAGCATGCCCCAAGGTGTGGAGAGTGCTAGAAGGTCGAAGAGTGCCCAAAGTGATGCCATAGTGGGCCTTTCCCAAGAAGCCTTAGGTGATATGTGGTAGCTAGGTTGTTAAGCTTTATCTTAATAGATTGTGGTAGGGAATGGTTATGTGTAGTTGTGTCTTTTGTTTGTAACCTCAGTGGTTGTAATCTCTGCATTTTGAATGCAGTTTAATGAATAAGATTATGTATTTTTGCTTTAAATCTCACTGCATTTATCATGTTTTAGGTTTACATCTTGTAACTCCAAAGCTGACAAACTGTCGATCATAGTATTCAAAATTAGAGAGATATGACTTGTTGCCAGTCATGTGCCTTGAACATCCATTGTCTGTATAGCCTTGATCTAATTTCTTTGACCTTGAATGTTCCTGCACATATAAGAAAGGAGTTAGTTTCCTTTGGAGACCCAAGCCATGATTGACATGTGAAATAGGAAAACCACAGTTAAGAAATTCTTCAAGAAATGAAATACTAATTAAATTGCTCATTTATTGATCTTGTGAAATAGGATGATAATGAAATACCTGGTACCCGTAAAGCTCTCTATAGGAATCTTACCTAAAAGATCACTCCTTGAGAAGCATAATCTGTTTGAGGTACATTGCATCTTTTCACTGCTTAGTTTGTGCTTCCTATTGTTTAGGTTCGTGGTTATTTCTTTTGACATTGACTAATAGGTACGTACTTTTTTGACTCTTTGACCATGTTACAGTATAGTGACACTGTGCTAGCTATGAGGAGATGTGATCTCCGATTACTTCGACACGCACTTGAGGAGCATGAAGATCGGTACGTCTTTATCTTGTTACTAGTTTAATTGCTTAAAAATACCAATGAGATAATCTCCCGACCCCCTTTCCACATATGTTTCTTATGCTGATAGTTATGTGTTCCATTTAGATTCTTGAGATCAGGCGTTTATCTCTTCCTTGAAAAGCTAGAGTTTCAGGTGTACCAACGACTGGTAAAGAAAATGTAAGATTTATAATTCTACCTAATATCTATCCAAGCTGAAAAAAAATTGTCCGGCTCACTTATATCATCGTGACAGCTAATTATTCAAAAGCAGAAGGACCCAAGTAAAGCACACCAGATTAAGCTCGAAGTGATTGTTAAAGCATTGAGATGGCTCGAGATGGAAATCGATTTGGATGAGGTAAAATTTCTTAACGGAATTGTTTTTATATAAGTTCGAGTTGGGACCCACAAAAGGTGAATGTTGACTTCATCAACCTCTTTCTGTGCACAGGTTGAATGCATAATGTCGATTTTGATATACAAGAATCTGGTGAAAGGGTATTTTGCTCACAAAAGCAAAGTGGATGTTCTTAGCAAACAGGATCCGTTTCCAAAACTCAATGGCAAGCCAATCAACTCGTAGCTTTATTAACATCGATTTTGAGAAGAGTTGTATGTATCGACTGGAGGGTCACCGAAAGGTATTCACAGAGCAAAGTATCTATAGAGTTTGTTAATCTATTTTTATTTGAGTACGGAGTTAAAAGTTAATACCGGAAAGCTTACTATCTATTTATGAAAGAATTCATTTACATCTTTCTTGCATTTAACGATTACGAGCGCATCTAAACCAAAAGAGCTGGCAGCATATGCACTTTGTCAAGATAATGCCCTAGCTGAAGTAAAAATTGGAACGCAGTACAGCAATACAAAGCATTGTCCGACCTCAGCAATTGCATACCTTTGATGGTTTCATTATTTTCTTCTTCCTGGACAACTGTTCTAGATAATTAACAAGAGGTATGAGAACATGTTACATGTATACAAAATTAAATAGCTGTTGAACCCAGTTGAGCAAACGATCCTTTATATTAACTGACTTAAATAATGTTCTATTAAACACTACGCGGAATATATTCTTTAATCTTAAGAAGATGAACAATAGCAAACACTAAACACCTCAATTATATTAATAACGAATACTCTGACCAGTATTAGGGTTTTACAAGCTTGAAGTGTATCGACCTTAGATATATCAAAACACACGTATATCTAATCTAACCTATGACCTCCTTTTATAGGCTAAGGATTCCTTTACAATATACTATACGTAACCTAAAAGATAAACATCTTTTCCATATTTATCTAATACAAAATATTAAACCGAACTATCAACTAGCAGTGGTTACAATACATTAACAGTGGTTACATCATACTACTAGCCGTGGTTTAACTCAGCAGTGGTTTCCATCTTCTAGCACTGGTTTCTTTTACTCTAGCCGTGGTTCCATACTTAGAGTAATTCCATTCAGTGGAACGTAAAACCCAACAATCCTCCCTTAAACTTGATATATATCAACAAAAACATCAAGTTTCTTTAAAATCCAGAACTACTTACTTGGAGGATGTATCCAAACACTTATCAAAATTTAAAATCTCTTCAAACTTACTCTTCAGTTTCTAACTCTGATGTGTAATCCATTGCTTTAGATCTATCAGCTTCCTTGAGGTTTTGCTTTTAGTACCAAAGGACCCTGTAGATCTACTATCTTCTCTATCCTCTGAAACATTCGATCAATCATAGGATTAGTAGGCTTTGTCCCCTGTGGAGCAAGTTTAGCTTCAAGCATTTTTCTCGAAACATTCTTTGATAAGGGATAATCCTTATCAATGAACATAAAGAACTTCTCTTTTGTAGTTTGTACAACATGAACTCTGCAGGGTTGATACAACATCCATTCAACTATCTCACAGTCATTCCAAAATTCATCATCTGGATTAGGCCTGTACAAATTCTTCACAGAAGTCCACACAAAATTAGCTAACACTCCAGTTGGTCCATATTTCCCATATCTAAACTCCAATACTTTCCATAATTGTTCTAGATCAACCACTCTCAAACCAAATAACAAACATCCAAAATTGAAATAAGTTGTATTCCATCCATCACCCCTTGTAATTTCAATTATCTCTCTCTCATTAACTGTGATGATATGCAAGTCTTCAATAGGATGAACAGTTCTTAATGGAGTAGGATTGATAGGCTCAGGTTTGTCACACTCCAAAAGATATTGGTTCACTCTCTCTGCTTTCTCCATTTCCTCAACAACCTTCTACTTCTTAGAACTAGATTCCTTATGAACACCAGCTTTTCTCTTTTGTTGATTCCTTAACCATTCAGCTTCTCTCTCATAGTTCATATGAAGAAAGTCCTCTTCAGCACTTCTTTTGCATCTCTTATGAATTTCTTCAGCTCTCTCAAATGAACATTTTCTAAAATTTTCACCAATGTGCATGTCCATGTGCCTAATAACTTTCATATAATGATTTCTCATCTCAGTCTTAGTAGGAGGCTTCTTCCTTTTATCTAGAGTTTTCACCTGCCTTATCTTTCTTGCTCTCTCAGCTAAAACCTTGGACCTTGTAGCAACATCTAATAGTGCCCATTTAAGAGTAGTATATTCAGTTTTGATCTGTTCAGAAGCTTCAAGGAAAGGTTGTTCATTGTTCCAATCTTCAATCAGCTTCATGGTAGCTAAATTGGCTTCCTCTTCCTCTTGTTTTCTTTTCTCTTCAGCTGCCTCTTCTTCAGCTTGTAACTTCTTAGAAAACTCATTATCATAATCAATCTGTGTTAGGTCACTAGTTTTACAACACAAGCATCAAGAGAAGAGATAGAGAGACGGATGAACGATAAACCAAACACACACACACGAAATAATAATCCGGTTATGCGTAGAGTGAGTGAAAGAGATAAATTGAACAACCAACCCTTAAGTGAGGGTTATACAAGACTATTTATAGGAAGGGGAGCTAGGGCAACACTCCCACTCCCTTCCTTTCCTTAATGGACATGGGCCTAAGCTCATGGGTCTTCTACATAAGCTTAAGGCTAATAATAAACATAAAGGCCATAATTAAGCTAACTATTACATATGAATCACTAACACTTGATTAAGGTTTAGGAGTGATTCCAACAATCTCCCCCTAAGTGTTAGTGATGAATGAATATAAACGGTGAAGGCGTTGATGTAATAGTAGCTTTGACGTCTTCTGACATTCTTCTTTCTTGTGAGAAGAATTGCCTCGATTCGAACAATCTCCTCAGTGTAGAGAAATTGTCTTCTTTGAACAGTTCTGCTTTGACGTCATCATTATCTTTGTTCTTTGTGATGAAAGTGATAGTATGTTGTAGTTGACGGCATCAAGTCTGCCTCAGGTCAGCTTCGCTGCTTCAGTGTCTCCACGTCATTCTTCAACATGCTCACACGCTCTTTGACGTTGGATTTCAGTACTGATGAATTTCTTTAAGTTTTTAACTTTGTAGATTCTTTGGTTTGACGAATAATCATTCTAACTTTTGTGTTTCTTTAAGATAGAACTTCCATTAGTGATGATGTTGGCGTGAGCATGAGAAGAATCTGCATGATCATTCTGCTCCTGAGCTTCCATAAGAAGAAAACATTAAAACGGTTAGTAATAAGCGGATTCCGGCACTTACAAGTTTGAACTTCGAGAGTGTTATCAGCATAGTGTGAAAACACAACTCTAATTCTCACAAAGGCCGTTCCTGAACTGGAGTCCCACAAGTGAGATAACGCGATGTACCGAAGTAAATCTACAGTTCAGATGAGTCGCTGAGGTACACCGAAGCATCACCTCACGAGTGTAGACCGTTTGAGACACACTAAGCGTAATCCACGGGGAGTTACCAAAGTGACCTGCTGTCAAGGCTATTTGATGTTGACCCTGGCAGGAGTTTCCATTCAATCACTGAGGATCACAGATGTGAACCTCTCATAAATGTTCTCAACAGATTGCTAAGATCTGTGAAGGACTCGATAACGTACCACTGATGTTCTTATTGTTGAACATCAAGTGATGAAATGTCAAGTGTACCTAAGAGATCTTTTGATGAATCTCGTGGCTCTAGACTCAATTGTGCATTTTAGTTTTATTGAGAGGAGACTAGGGAGAGGGTCTCCTTCTTCAATATCAATAATCTCTAAGAGAAAGCCGATAGAATATGTAGGGTTACCTGTGAGAATGAAACAAGATTCTATTGAGAGAAACTTGAGTGGCTAAGAAGGTTTAGTGCATGCGTCACTGGGTCCATGACGACTTTTAATCTTCAATACCGGTGTCATCAAGTGACAACCAGTAGCATATGAATTGAACCCGGTGTCTGCCCTAAGTTGAATAATCTGGAGGGCTATTTCTTTTCACCCTTTTCTTTGCATTTCTTTTTTATTCTTCAACTCCTTCTTTCTCCGATTCTCATTTTCTCCTTTTTACAATCATACCTAAGGACTTCTAAATTCTAACTATTGGAAGTGTCCTTGGGTAGATCCCTCCGGCTCTGGCGGATCATAGGACGGTTATTCCTAACCTTAGTCACCTTATAACTCCATGACTAACCTATGTTGCCATAAAACCATTTTCATGAAAAATCTCTCAAAGTGTTTGTGAATGAAAAAACATTTTAGTATCACTATTGAGAGATAAATATTTTTCATAAATACTCCCCCTCCACATGTGCTTAAGAGTTTTAACGGAAATTTGCACAGTGAGGAAAGAGCGCGCACTTTTTGAATTGATCAACTCAAGATAGACAATCCCCCGCGAGACACGGTTACGTTGCATAGTTAAAGAGTTAAATTGTCAGCTTTTAGGTGACAACTAGCTCTAATAACTACCTTGAAGGTGTAGACAAACCTCGAAAGGTTGTCAAACCCGTCAGAGTTCATGTCTACCAAGAGTTTCTCGAATGGTACATTCTACTCGGACAAGTCCTTTGCGAGACACGTTTACATCACTAGTGAACTAGCTTGAAATTATTACCCATCCCGGACAAGTCTTTTCGAGTTACTAATAGTTAAGTATCGTCAATTCGTTGGTTAAGTCTATAGCACAAAGATTCATTTGCATTTACACAACATATTTCTTATCACATAATTTTCTCCCCCTAAAAAATGGCATATAAAATGTTATTTTTGAAAAGTTGAGAATAAATATGACCATTTCGAGTCTTGCGGGAAGATTGACACAAAGAACATTTTGGTGAACAAAGTTTTAAGTCAAATACTCCCCCTCAACAAGTGATATAAACGGTTGAGGTTTTGAAAATCATAAGGGGAAGTACTTGTTCTTTTGAGCAAAACCTTAAAAAATGAAAGGTTTGATAGTTTTTAATCAAAAGTAAGAAGCTTTCGCTCCTTTTATAAGGATTGAGGCACTGAAGCGTACTATAGGGTCCTTTCTTGACAATTACGGGTTGTACACTGTTATATGTGTACAAGCCATTTTAGGGAAATGATGAAATAAGTATGAAACAAATTAACCTTTCCCCAATTGACGATGTTTCTAAATTAGCTTCCCCCCAAACTGATAACTGTCTTTAGCAGATTTAAAACTTTGATGAAGTCTACATTTCCTCTAACTTTTGAAGGTTTCAGTACGCAGCGGAATTTGTAGATGAGCAGTAAACCACACAAAGAAAATTTGACTAATTGCGGAAGATCCGTTCGAGGGAACATGCCAGAAATCAACAAGATCTTCTCGCGTATGTAGATGCATCACACCAAACAAACCACGAAAGACGAAATGATACGACTTTCCCCTGAATGTTGTGGTCTTTCGGAATACACATCACCTATGAATATGCAATAACTCGATACCAAGACCATGTGTGAGGCATCATAACATCATATTTGGGTAACTTCACACAAGATTACCAGTGAAAGTTGAGACGATAACACTGAATTAAGACGTTTGAACTACAGATCGTCTCATATCTTCGCCCTAATTGAAGAAATTCAAGAAGGCATAGGGTTTTCGCAAGGAAGCACGTGGAAAAACAAAATAAGCAAAGGACGCCTACACTCTCTCCCCCTCGATGTTTTCAATGAATCAGAATCATACACCACGTATGTTGATGATGAATTGAAGATAGCGAAACCATGTATGAGGAGACAGTGAAACCATGTATGTCCAAGCAATCGAACAAGTGTGAAGTACCATAAATATTTCGTGAGAATCAACTGCTGAGAAAACGTCTCAGTTCATTATGTTGATCATCAGCTGTGTCATTGTTGTTGGAAGCAGTTTGATCTTCTGTTATCGATGATTCGATTGGAGGTGCAGTTACAGCAACGGTTGTTGTTGTAGATTCAGGTGTATCTGAAATTAGAGTATTATCGGTTGTGCAGCAGAAACATTCGATACATCTGAAGCACGACTTTTGGCAGAATCTTTAACCAGAGGAGCAAGCAATGTTTCCAATTCATGACGATTAAGTACAATTGTGGAACAGCTGATGGATCATTAAAATTTAGACGGTGAGAAACGGGTCCTACGCTGTATTGCAGTAGAAGCCATAGCTGTTGTACCTGCATAGAAAAATAGAAGGGTGCAAGAAAGAAGAAACATGGATCCCCAAGTGTAACTGGGTTCCAGATGTTAGAGGCATAAAGATGTAGTGTCAATTATCTTCTTGACACCTGAACATGCTATTTTGATGATTTCCTTTCCTGCCTCAGGGATGGATGTAGAGGGTTTCACACTTGTTATGGTGCAACTACTTAGTATCTTGCCAGTAGAAATCCACCTAAGACCAATAGTTTTGAAAACTCTACCCGTTGATATCCATCTAAGGTTAGATCTAAGGGATGTTGAGACTTCTTATGGGAAGAATTTGCGTCCTATATTGATCCACCTATTAGGTTTATGAAATTTTACGTTTAGATCTACAGGTTTATTTCTAACTGTTTGGGTTAACTTAGGTTTTGGTTTGCTACTACAAGCAGTGTTCAGTAATACACTCGAAGGCATCACACTAGGTCGTGATCCTAAGATTCCATCCTTTTGGAGTAGTGCCCTTTTCTTAGCCTTTTCTAGATCACAGTTCTTATATGCGTCATTTGAATCATATGAATCTTTACTTTTAATGCTCAGTTTAGACATAGAGTTTGAACTAGTCCTAGATTGGCCAGGAGCAGCCACTTGTTGAGATATAACAGAAACAGGTATAACAGAAACAGGTTTAATAGAAACAGAAGCATTATTCATTGGCCCAGAATGTGGAGTGACTGGTTTTGACAAATGATTATTCTCAACAACTTGGGAGGCAAACCGTGGTTTTGAAGATTTTGAACGTTCAGATTTAAAAGCAGTTGGTTGTCTAACAACTGATTGGTTTTAGTGACGATTTCCCCAAGATTGTTGGTTTTGCAAAATTAGTATCCACACTCTTGTCAGTTAATCTTCTTAGTTTGTTTTGTAAAGCAACATGTGCAAGCCCCTTTGCTTGAAGTTGAGCCTTTAGATGCTCATTTTCTTTTACTAATAAATCCACACGATTACTTTGTTCATTTGAATACTGACCATTGTGTTCTGAAGAAAAAGATTTGTTTTGTAATTTAAGTTCAAGAGAGATGCAATGTGCCTCTAGTTTTGAAAAATCTTTATGAAACTGAGCAATGGTCTTTATGAGAAGAATGTTTTCAGATTCAAGAGTTTGATTTGACGTTTCAGTTGAATTGTTAACAAGTAAGGGCTCAGACATGAGATAGTTATCTGGACATTGTGCAACACACTGGTCAACCTCTCCTTCATTACTAAATTCAGGTGGCTCAGTATGTTGTGTCGCATTTGCAGTCAGAATATGATCAACAGTAGATTGTACCTCGACCATCTGTTCTGTGTCAGTGTCATAGGTGGGTAAAATATCTTCCTCAACCGTTTGTTCTTCGTCACAGTTGGGCTCAGTGTCATAGTTAAGTATGATATCTTCTCCGGATCTGCTGCTGTCATCCTGCTTTTCCAATGCTACAACTTCATTGTCCGCATTACCGACAGATGCAGTAATCTCAAAATTCTCAACGTCCATTACAACAACTCTTTCACCTTGCATGACTGCGGGATATCGGGAATTTGATGATGTCTAACGCTTCAATGCCAGAGCCAAAGCCATGATTCCTTCTTCCAATGCCACAAATGGATCTTTATGTTCAGAATCCATTTCACTCCCCTACAGAAGAATAAAAGAGAAGAAAAGGTGCAAAGTCGATATAGCACACAGAAGGTCGATATAGTGAATTGCAATTTCCCCCCAAAAATAATTTTGAAAAATTTTGACTCTCAAAATTTGAAATTCCACTATAAAATTCAATTCTAAGGTTGCAAGAAAAATTTGAGTTATGACAATTTTGCCGCCAAAATTTACCCGAAAAATTTGAATCTGGTCCCAAAAATTTGAATTTTTGACCAAAATTTTCACAGTTAAACCAAAATTTGAATCTCGCGTAAAAATTGAACGTTTAGTCTCCTCTAAAAATTAAATTTTACTCAAATTTTCCCGTTAAATGTGAATCTCGCGTTAATTTTTTTTTATTTTATTTTTTGATAACTTGTGTTGATGGATCTTTGTAGTCGAATGAACCTTTTTTGATGAAGTATCCTTACCACACGAATTTTACATTCCAAGGCATCTCCCCTTTCCCAAACCTGAACTAGGGTTTGGGGAGAGCAACCACAGACAAAGATCAAGGCTTAGGAGGTCGGGAGAATGAAGTTCTCGTCTACTACTATCGTTGTATTCGAGTTTGGATTCTTTTAAATTTTTAATCATATGATGAATTCATTTTATTAATTCAAGTTTTTAGTTGTGTTATTTATTCTCTTTTATTTCTCTATATAAACATCTTATTTGCATATTCATAGACTACTAGTTTCGGTAACATTCAAAGCTTGTTAGTATCTAGTGGGCTAGGGAAATTGACCATAGGACCCTAGCTCACTAGATTGCGAAGAATGGAAGGAATTGGCCATACAACCATCCTTTGTGTGCGAATTAACCATAGGATCACCTACCAAATGGAGCTACTTAAGAAGTTAGGAGAAATCTAAGATCCGAAAGGCCGGATTTCTAAAGAATTAGGTCTATTAGATTTGGTGCTTAATACCTTTGATATCGGAGTAGGACTATGTGCCATAGGTTAGACGAATTGACCATAGAAGTCTAGTGATATTTACCAACTACATGGAGCTAAAGAAATTAGAATTACATGCATCTAAAGTCTTGATTAAAGCTTTATCTTCTTACTTTCTAGTCACATATTTTAATTCTGTTAAATTAGGATTTTAATTATTACTATTCATCTTTTAATCAAATTTGTTAAAATACAAAATTTAGTTCTTAAAAACAACATCTCTTAGAGATGACACTCGGATTTACCTAGGCTTTAATACATTCGATCGGGTTCTCTTCCCATTAGTATGTGTTTATCCGTGTATGTCTTAGTTTATAAATTTAAAACATAATGAAAAATACGCATCATTTAACAAATAAACTATTGACAACAATTGCTAAAGAACAACTACTCAAAATGGTAAAGAAAAATATAAATAGATACAAACAAAGATGAACACCGTTTCCACCAAACAAATTCCTCCATTATACTCAAGTTTGTTAAAACTTTTCTTGCTACGGTAACTCAAAGAGCTTCACATATCCAGTTGAAAGGGATGCACAATTGTCACCCAATTGCACTTTGTATTTTGTACTATTACTATTAAATTTGACTTTTGTTTGGATGAGTTAAATGCAATATTAAGCTTTATAGCAAAAATAGAACACCATATATTGTGTAAGAACTCGAAAAATTCCCATGTTATTAACCAATGTAAACGATAATCAATGCCAATCTTGTGCTACAATTTTTTTTCTTTCTTTTCTCTCAACATGAAACGTAACACAAAAAATTCCAAAACTGACAAGAGTATTCCGAATTATTTCGACACGACCAAATTTACCACTTCACACTAAAAATTTGTTTATTTTATTTATTTAACTAGTTATAATACCTGTGCACGCACAGAGTTTTGACAAAAAAATTTATTTTGTATCAATATTGAATATTATATCTTTAAAAGTAATTACATATAATTATATACTTATGCATGAGTTTTTTCATTATCCAATAATATCCATTAAAATTTTGTATAATCAAATTTTGTAAAAAAATTTTGTTAGATAACTCAAGATTCAACTATATTTAGCTGATATAGATGTTAGTGTTCCTATTTAAATTTCACTATTGATATTATGATGTACACAAGATGCGAGTTTAGTTGCACATAATAAACGTTGATGAAGTTAAAATTTACTCCTTAAAGTTTTTTAAAAATGTTTTTATACATATCCTTATATAAAAAAATAAAAATTACATGAGTAGTTGTTATAAGTACAATCACATTTTTTTTCTTCATATTACAGTAGCTCGTACTTACAATTTGATAATTATATTCCCATTTTCAATAATTTAGCCGTATTTAATATTCAAATTCGTGTCCACATTTGTCATACTTTTAATATGAAATAAATGAGTCTTTCGTAAACATAAATAGTAAAAAAAATGATATTTATAATCTTATGTATATTTATATGTTGGAGTTTTAAAACAACATACATATTGTATTTTTAAGTTATAAAGTATAGGGTGTATAAAGTATAAGGGTGTATTTGTTTAATTTCTAAAGTTACTAAAAAACATAGAAATTTATAATATTACATTTAACTCTATACAATTTTTAAAAATTTAACCACTAAAGTTTTATTAATTACCCCCTATTTTTTTAAGTTTTTGTTTTCACAAATTTGACACCTACATTTTTATGTGTTTTTCTTCTTTACCAAATTTCTCCACCAAATTAATTAAAGGTTGACCAAAATCAATTTAATTTTGACTTTTATTAACCAATCACATCATACGATTTTGCTTACGTGGCAAAATCAAGCTCTCCTATTGGCCCAATTTTTTTTCAATAAGAATGAATTGACAAAATTACTCCGAAATGATGTAATTCCTTTATTATATAAAAGATTTATTTTCTTTTAATTATTTCTTTCCTTGGGCTCGGTATAACCAAACGCACCCCTATCGATTCCTTTTGGGATTGCCTGGTTTTATTTAGCACAACGCACCCTCAAACATAACTTTGGGCCGGACCAAATGTCACAAGCCCCTTTCCATTTTGGTGTCCTCCCTTTCACTCGTTAGATAAAACGCAAACGCACCTTTGATATATTTTGGTGGCTCGGCAAGGCACCACAAACGCACCCTATGCAAATTATTTTGGCAACATGAGAAGTGTACACAAACAACACAACACAAACACAATACATACATATATCCCTAAACCAAAAGAAATACAAAACACCCTCACCAACTCCACTAACTGGAACTAGGGTGATTGTGGACTCGAATCCGATATAATATAAGTGAGATATTGCACGTTAATGATGACCCTAGTTCCAGTTATCTCAGAAATTTGAATCACTCAAATCCGATATAATATGAGTGAGATATTGCACGTTAATGATGACGTCTTAGTCATATTTAGTGCATACAAAGTGTTTGATAAAATGCCTAAAAGAAAATTTTCTTATAAAAATACATTTAAATGCACTAATTGGTATACCAAAAAACATCTTTTGTTATTTTTGGTTTTTTTAACTGATGAACAACCAAACGATAAACTGATGAACTTTGTGACCAAAACTGGTGAACATTATGATTCTTTTTGGAAAACCGATAAACTGATGAACAAAATTTAAGAGAACCGATGAATAACGTTTTTTTTATTGATTATCAATACTAACTGATGAACAAGACTAATCGATGAACTGATGAACAACTAATTGATGAACTAATGAACAATGTGACTCTAACAGATGAACATTGTGATTTCTTTTAAAAAACTGATGAACATTATTTTTTCAAAAACTGCTGAACATTATAAAATACTAAACGAGTACCCGTGCATAGCAACGGAATTTTATAGCGATAGATCATTTAGTGATAAAAAAAAGTTTATGGGTTATAAACGAAAAATAATAAAAGTTTAAATATTTGGGGAATAAACATAATGTTTTGAAACCCGGTTCGACCCAGGTGGTTCAACCGGTTGAACTGTTCTGGTCGAAAAGCAGGTCGATTTAAACCGAGTCAACCAAATGGGTTGGGTCGAAAACGAGTCAAACTAAACCGGGTCAACCCGCCGGGTTTCCAAAGTTTGATACTTTGCGAGTGATCCGGTACCTGGGAATGTTTGGTACGATGGAATGGAATTTGTAATGTATAGAAAGGAAACTAAGAATAAACACTCCATTCTCTATCTTCGTTATTCATTCTTTATAAAAAGTGTGGAATGGGGAGAATCAAAAAATACAACATAGCCAGTTTACATTCAAAAAGAGAATCAAGAAGAATTGAAAAAGGGTTTTTATAACTTGTGTTTTAGGGCACAAGTTAAGCACATCAAAAGTACACAAGGACCACGTACACAGGGACCACTGAAAATTACATAAGGATCAACATAAAAGTACAGACAAATGTACTTTTATGTAGGTCACTGTGTACTTTTGGTGTGCTTAACTTGTGTCAAAAAAACCCATTAAAGGACGTGAGTATAAAAGGCATAAGCATGTGCGTGGCACCCTTTCAGCACCGAATTTACGTTTGATTTTGTCTTGTTTAACATCTCACCATTTCTGCTGCTATTCGTGATCTAATTTTCTGGGTGTGATTTGGCAAATCTTGATGCTCATATGAATATACATATATGACCTAAATCCACAACATATGAACATCTACATCTCTTTTACGATATTCAATTTTAACTTATTGTTAACATCTTGTTTATATGTTTGAGGTAGTACAAATACCAGTAGACATGTTGCTTCAAATTGCAATATTATACCCTAACCTATAGTAAAAAATTGTTCAAAAGTAAAAGCGGTCGTATAAAATTTGCAACCCATGAATGTTATTATAGACTTGCAGTTGTGAAATTAATTATCATATTGAAAACATATAGAAAAAATGCTTATAAATGAGATCATGTGAATTAAAATATGTTCAAGTAAAAATTTATTTATTGGATACAAATTCAATCTCTAGTTTTACCAAACAAAAGAATAACTTCTTTGACGTATTCCTCGACTAAATTCTTTGGTTTTACCAAACAAAAGAAAAAATATCGGTTTCTCATCATCATTCTCTCTCTCTACATTTCCATTCTTGATGTTCATTCCATTTTGTATCATTCCCTCCTACCAAACATCCCCTAATATCAAATGTGCACCAAACTTTTACGCTCTTTGTAAGTATGAAGAGATGTCTTTAATGTCCAACTTCCACGTTCATCTCTGTGTTACTCTTTACATTAGGCGTGGCCCCTAAAGCGTTGACAGAACTTGGTGAAATTTGAATCCAAGACGGGAAGCATCATGAGGCACTAATTTGCATGATGTAAACGGAAAATTCAAAAATTAGACAAAGTAAATACAAACTACTACTAATACAATGGCTAAATTTCAAAGTCGTTTCTTTTCAAGGATTCTAAACCACAACCATTATCCAATTCCCTATACTACAGCCGCATAATGTATAATCAAGTCGACATGCACAGAGGGACCATGCCATAAGCATAATCCAAATGACATGCACAAAACATAAAAAAAAACTCAGTCCAAAAAAGTTATCATGTTCTATTCTTCCTTGCAATTACAAATAAACGGATTCAGAGAGCATCTGCCACAAGGGTATTTCTCACATGTATCCTTCCATGTGCACACCCCACGGAGAAAATCCTCTATCACTCGTCCCACGTCATCAACTTTCACTCTGATTGGACGGTTGCTGTCTCGCTCACAAATTGTCACCAAGTTTTCTGAACTCACACGAACAGCAAACGGACAACCCCATTCATTGGATTTTATGAGCGTAGTATTCCAATCGCGTTTACCTATCAGATGAAATGGTTCTTTCAAATAACAGGAGGGAGACATATATTAAGTCTGGAGTGAATAAAAATTCCTATATTTTCTTGAGGTGTTAGCAAATTCATTTCATCAAATATAGAGCACGCACTCAAAACATAGAGGTATTAATTTTAACACCAACACATCTACTAACTAAATGGTAGATTCTGGTTATATTTAATCTGAGATAAGTAAAACGGGTCAAATAGAAAACCTTAACTGAAAGAACACAGACGAAAGTGAACTCTAATGCATAACTCCTAACTGTTCTATTCAAAACATTAGGCTACAATTGTAGCGATATTAGAGGTGGCAAAATGGGCTGGGCAGGGCGGGCATGGGCACGGGCTAGAACGGGCACGGGCTAAACGCACACGGGCCAAACGGGCACATGTTATAAAAACGATTATAATGTGCTATAATTGATAAAATAAATGTGCCCGTTAGTGCCCATTTAACTTTTCAATTAGTGCCCATTTAACTTTTCAATGGCTATAAGTGCCCATCTCAAAAAAAGGAGGGGGCTAAATGTGCCAAAACCTTTTAAAAATTAGCCAAAATTAGCCTATTTTAATTATTATGGGCACAATTTGCCACCTCTTCTAAGCGATATATACACTTTCACCATGATATTTATATTTATACAATGGACAAAAAATGTTGCACATCAACCCAGCACGGCACCAAGCCAATTCGACAGATCACAACCCACCTAACCTGCTTATTTTAAAAGTTTATATAGACAAGCATAAAGTTACATACCTTGAGTTTGGTATATATATTGAATACCAGCTTTCTCCAGAGATTTCTTAGTAAGTTCAGTGTCTTGTTTGTTCTTATTGTTCACGCTGACAAAGCATTTATACGGGGCAACAAGAGAAGGAGATGGGAAAACATTTCGTGTATCCTTTTTGTCTTGTTTGGTCGTATATGCATGTGCATATAGACACCAGACAATCCGTCCAATCCAAGAAGAAATTACAGCCACGTATACGGTATTCTTTTCTTTTAACATATCAGGCGTTATTGTTACCTTCTTTTGAAGAGTACCGACAAAAAACTTATGCTCCCCTTTGGAATTTAAATCATCCATCATTTCCTTTTTCTCTTTGTCATCCATTGCCTAAGAGAATCATGATTTAGAAAACAAAATTTGTCACTGTATTAACAAGCAAAAATTTCCAAATTTATATGGCTTGTGTCCTCTTCTCGATATAGAGACGTCACAAATATAATATATATACGTAATTGCTTTACCTTGATTGCCTCGGTCACCTTCTTAGAGTTGTTCTCTTTTGCAGAATCTAGAGAAGTCTGCGACAAGTCACATTTAGCTTCAAGAGCAGCATCATTTTCAACCTATATGAAATAAAACAACACAGCTTACTAAAGTAAATTCCACGTGTTAACTGACTGGCACACATATAAGCAAAGAAAGACACTAACAGAAATTCTGTTACACTCTATCCAACCACTAGAACACTTGATTTCAGCAACCCAACATTCTCCATCACATTGTCGCTTGAACCGTAATTTTTTACTCATTCCAATACACTTGTAAAACTTATAAATTGTCGCGATGAAGTATTCAACTATGTTGCTGACAATCCCCTAGCAAAAAAAGAAAAAAAAAAAAAAAAAAAAAAAAAAAAAAAAAAGAGAGAGTTTAATACACTATAAGGTGTACATTATATGAAATTAAGCGAAACATGAGCTTTTTAGAAGCACCTACATATATAAATCTAACCTGAGAAACAGCCTTCTGGAGAGAAATTTGTTTAAGTGACTCTTTTGAGTTTTGCTTATCCGTTGTAACCATCAAAAACGGATGATTCGGGACTTCAAGATGGGCCGGATTCGGATGTAGTTTGTAACTATCATTTACACAGTAAACAAGTTGCAGAGCTTTGGGATCATTAATTTTGAAAAGACGTTTTTCAAGAACTTTGGGATTATCAAATTTCAAAGGATATTCTCCAAGAGCTGTCTGCAAAAATGTTATGTAAGAAAAGATAAACTTGTTAAGCAATTTACATTTTCACAACAATTAAAAAAGTAAACAATCTACCTCAGGTCTAGTTTCAGTGTATGGTTTCAATACCCCATACGGCAATTTTGCGAGACCAGATTTCAACACAGAGTGGCAATGATCAAGTAGGTCTATTATTTCGTCACGGTGCATGTCCCTGAATTATATCAAATCAGAAGACGAAAACACATATTAAGTCTGAAATACAGCCTGCTATACTTGATAAAATATACGTTGTAGTAAAAAAACAAGCAATGCTTACGTCTTAATAGGATCCTTTGAAGCCTTGTGGAGGCGGTTTGGTCGGTATGGAGGCGATAATTTATCTCCGATTTTATATTCTTCAATCAAGTCACCAACTTCTTTTATGGTGTACTCTATAGTAGTGGTAAGTCTCTTTATCAACATGTCAACTTCTTCATTATTCTTGTCATTCCTGAGAATGTCTTGTAGCTTAGTAACAATGACCCGTATTGCATTGTACTCGACTCCAGTTTCCTCATCTTCAACAAGAATGTCCTCATACTTGTTGGAATTTTCATTCTCCTTATCTTCATCCGTATGGGTTGTCAATTTGCACGCATCACCAGGTATATTTAGACCATCAAGTTTTTCTCTGTTGTAATTGTCGTGGCGATTAACTTCACCTTTGTTGCCATCCTCTTGTAACAAATATAGTCCATCTAAACCCCATTTCTATTATAAAATCGATTAGAACTTAGCATCAGTGAATTTTTCTATCACACATCTAGTACACATTTCTTTTTGTAAGACAACATCAGTCTCGCTTTAATTACTGTTCCGTGAACACGGAAGGAAAGAATATGAATGAGTACCAAAAAAAGATTGGTATCTTAAATTGGAATATAATAATTACAACTAAGATAACGATAGATAGCTATCAAACAGACCCTCTGCTTTCCCCTTCGGTGATCAATCAACCCCTTGAAACGAAAATTTGTACTACTACTGCTACCAATTTAATTCAACAGTTGAACTATAATCAGAATGATAAAAAAGTTACTCCTACCTGAATAGGGATCACTATAACTATCTATCTACTAGTTATTAAACAATGCAAATAAGCATTGATCAAGAATCAAAATTGATCAAATTTTCAATCTAAAGCATAAATAAAAAATATATATATATATATATATATATATATATATATGAAAGATCAGGGTTAATTTCAATTACCCTTTCGGAAAGAATATAGATCAAAATAGACTCAACGATTTTGCATATTCCAATGAGTTCGGTAAGATCCTTCACAATGGCCTAATAAGCATTATAAAAAAAAAAAAAAATCAAATTTCATCTAGAAAATACAAAAAAATAAAAATAAATAAATAATAATAATAATAATAATAAATAAATAAATAAAGATAAAAGATAAGGGATGATTTTCCATTACCAATTCCAATAGATTGATCAAATCAGACTGGAGTTTACCGAAATCCATATGATCACACGCACGCTTTCCAGGAATAATTTTAACAACGACTTCAGCAGGTTTCTTCCCAACGGCCATAGTTGGTAAAAGAAGAACGAAATTAGGATTAAGTTCGAATTGGGTTCTTAAGGGTTTGGTTTTTGAGGTTAGGGGATAAGGTTTTTAGAATAGGGTTTTTGAGTTGAGCGAAAATGAAGGGGTTATTATACAAAAAAAAAAAAAAATCACTAAAGTTTGCGGGAAATTTGTCTTAAGTCACTATAGTTTAAAAGTTGTCATTCAGGTTACTCAAGTTAACGGGTTTATTATATGGGTTACTCAACGTTTAAAAAGTGACATTCTTGTTACTACGAGGGTGGGCAACCGGATGAATTACCGGTTCTCTTGTCCACGTCATCACTATAGTTTGAGATGTTACAAGCAAGTTACTATAGTTCACGGGGTTTATTAAATAGGTTACTGAACTTTTAAAAAAAGTTACCATCCGTTTTTATACATTTATGTATGTTTTATCTGTTTTCGTATTTTTTCGTACGTTTTCGTACGTTTTTATACGTATTTAAACGTTGTGTACGTTTTATTTGTTGTCGTTCTTTTTTTAAGTTTTTTTTCCATTTTCGTACGTTTTTGTATATTTCCGTATGTTTTTTTACGTTTCTATCCATTTTTATACGTTTGTGTATGCATTTCTCTTGTCGTACCTTTTTTACGTTTTCGTACATTTTTGTATATATGTTTGTCCATTTTCGTACATTTTTGTATGTATTTATCCGTTTTTATATATGTGTGTGTACATTTTTCTCTATACCCTTTTACGTTTTCATACATTACTGTATGATTTTGTTCATTTTCGTTCATTTTCATACATTTGTATGTTTTATATGGTTTTATGTTCTATACGTTTTATCTTCTTTAAAACGTTTGTATGTTTTATACGTTTTTACGTATAAAATGTAAGAAAACGTATAACAACATCCAAAAACGTATAATAACATCCAAAAATGTATAATAACGTATGAAAACATATCAAAACAAAAAATTACTTCCAAAAAAGTCTAATAACGTCCAATTATGTAAAAAAAATAAAAAATAATAAAAATAAAAAATACAAATGTGTGCAAAATTGTAAAAAAAAACGTGCAAAAACAGACAAAAATGTAAAAGAATGTAAACGTATAATAACATCCAAAAAGTTGTTGTAAAAAAGCGTATAAAAATATACACAATTTTAGCAACTTATTTGTATATTAACTTAAATGTAAAAGAATGTAAACGTATAGTAACTTAAATGAACATTTTGACAAACTTTAGTAACTTAAATGTAAACGTATATTTGCCACGTAGTATTATTACCGGTAATTCTAGGTTACCAAAAAAAGAGTAACAAATATAACCGGTCACAATAAGTTGAGTAACCTGAATGACAACTTTTAAACTATAGTGACTTAGGACAAATTTCTCGTAAACTTTAGTGACTTTTTTGTACAATAACCCGAAAATGAAATGACAAAAGGATTGGTATGTCATGACCCGATTGGGTTTATCAAACCGGGTCGAACTACGTCAATAAAAAATCGGCGTTTCATTATAGTTTTCAAATAAGCAAAACCCGGCCACATTCCCGGTTTCCGGTTCAACCTGTTGAACCGGACGAGTCGATCCGGGCTTTAAAACATTGTCACAAACTCATTTTGCAAAGAGGAAAAAAGAAATTTTGCAACACCCCCCGTCTTAAACTAGGTGACGATTTACGGAAACTACCTTGTACGTTTAGGTGTTTACGATTTTTTTCAAAACATATCCCTGATTATTATAATTGAAAGTGACGATCTTATTTTGTAACGGGCTTATAACATGTAAACTAGTTAGTAACTAGTAGTCGTCCAATGGGCAAAGCCCATGAAAGCCCAACTCATGTAAACACAAGTAGATAAACCCTCTCCTAGTTGAGGACAGGGTGTGGATTCATTGTATGTATGTGTAGAAATCTAATATACTACACTTTTGTTCCACCTCTCTCTCTCTACTACTTTCTCTCTCTAGTTTCGGATAAAACCTCTTATTTGTGTGCATGATCTTGATACATTAGGTTCCTACAATTGGTATAAGAGCTTATACATGTTGATGGATTGATTTCGGTGTCGATAAAATCAGAAAGTTCTTGTTTTTTTATAAAACCGTAAGTTTTAAACATTTCGAGAACTTTCGTGTGAAATTTTTTTGGGGAAAACGTGTAAATTTCACAACTTTCTAGCTCTCTTGGTCTTTTACATAAGTTCTATCAATTCAAACATGGATTAAAAACACAAAATGAATAACTTCTTAGAGTTTTTTTGTCGAAAAAAGTACACTTATTCATTTTTAAATAAAAAAACGTGATTCTACGGTGGAAAGTGTTAAAGTTGGTGTTTGTATGTTAGATATGGGCTTATAGAATAGATATTCAGTAGAAAAAGAGGGTAGAAAACACGGAATAGATAGTTTGTATTGTTTCTCGGGTAAAATAGTAGTTAAGAGTTTTCTAGAAACATTTGTGATGAGGTGTAATTTTATACGTTTTTAAAAGGCCATTTAGCCTGTAAATCCGTACATATTCGATCATTTGTTGCCCTAAATCGTTTCTATTTTAGTTTTAGGTACTTATGAAGTAAATACTAGAAAATGGTGCGTTTTGGGCTTGATTGGACGAAAAAAGATGAAAACGACAACATCAGGAAAAACGTCAAAGAAAAGGAGCTTGGACGGCGTCACAACAACTAAGTGACGCCGTCACTTAAAGATATTGAAGAACTCGTAGTTTCAAAATTTATGAGTGACTGCTCAGGCGATGGAGGCTGCCTCATTCTAACGGCGCCATGACCAAATTATTGAGGAGCGACGATGTCACAAACCCCAACCTAACGCGGTCACATTAAGTCGGTGCAAAGAGGGAAACCTTAATTGTCGGTGAGCTGATGGGTCACATCTAATAAGTGACGTCGTCACAAGTGTAAATCTACATATATTCTCGTATTATTTTCATTGTAAAGTGTGCAACTTTGGAGGAAAAACCCTAGAACGATTTTCTATAATTTTGTAGGCCTTTTTGCCATTGATGTCTTTATATTTGGTGAAAGATAAGTTCTTCAATTAATCATTCAATCATGTCTATGTGTTATTGTTTGATTTATTTAATTGCTTCTCTTTTCATTACCACTCTAGACTAGATATCTTAGTATTTGCTTAGGATTGCATGAAACCAAGTTATTAATTATTGATTGTCATCTCTTGTTGATTAGTTGTTTTACGTTAGGAGTAGGAAAACTGGCTAAGTCAAATTATACTAGCTTGAACGTCCGACTAAACGAATAGTTATTATATTAACTCGATGTTCGTTGTATTTAATGTGTGAATTGTGTTTGTATTGTGGAAATTGAGAGTTTAAATGGCATTCTTAAGCATCGCTCAATTAGAATAGTTCATAGAGTTAGGGAGTAACCAACCCTCTATTGATATTAAGGAATATAACCCTATAATTAGACAATGACGTGACAATTCGACTAATCAATAAAAGATAACTAGGGGGTAACGAGATTCCAAGTAAATACACTTTACTCATATAAGAAGTTTACCAATTTACTTTTCCGCATAATTAGTTTAGATGCATTCTAGTTTAATTAGTAGTCTTAAAAACCAAACTCTTAAACCCATAGATTTTACTTACTTTTTAATAAAATATAAAAGACCAAAAACAATCTTTTTCCAACCCTTAGACTTAATTTGACATACACTTCGAGCCTACCTCACTATTCCCCTACAGAACGATCAATCCCCCGGACTTACGTATACTACACTAACACGGTTAGGTACACTGTCTAGGATATTGTAAAACTTCCTTGCGTTTAAAATATCCGCATCAAGTTTTTGGCGATGCTACCGGGAAATAGTCTAGGTTTTGATTTCTTTTTCATTTAGTTCTACTTACTAGATTCCTATCAAGTGAGATTTCTTCTTTTTATTTTGTAGCTTTCTTATAGTCTTAACTTTTTTCCTTCCTGTTTTTGTTCGTAAACCTCGTCATTTGCCATCATGGTGAATGATATGCCTTTTAACCATGACCCACCAATTTGAGAACCACCAAACCAAGACCCATCAATACCACCTAGAGCCCGTACTCTTGGTGAGTACTCCAAACCTAGCCACAAGGGCTATCAAAACACTATTGACCTTCCCCGAGAAGCCAATGTGTCTACCTTGCGATTCGACACCATCCTGTTCGTGCAAAATGGATGTGCATTCCAAGGACTTCGTTCCGGAGAACAAATCAGCACCTTAAGGACTTTCTTAAAATTGTAGATTCCATTGACCTTAACGGTGCTAATCCGACTACGACTTACTTTAGTCTATTCCAGTTCTCTCTACGTGACCAAGCTAGCAATTGGTTTGAGCGTCTACCCACGGGATACATCTCGACTTCGTTTGATCTTACTTCTCATTTCCTCGCACAATTTTTCCCAACGGGGAAAGCTACCAAGTTATGGAATGACATTTTGATGTTCCAACAACATCAAGGTGAAACTCGTTATGATACGTGGACTAGTTTCAAGGACTTACTCCAAAAAGTCCTTCATCATGGCATCGATCTTTGGCTGCAAATCCAAATTTTCTATGATCATGTCAGCTACTATACAAAGCAAGCCATCGACCATATGGCCAGTGGTAAGCTTCGTGATAAGAATGCTGAATATTCATGGGACATTATAGAGGATATCGCCCTCTATGAAAACGAACACTGGAATGACCCTCGTGAGCTGATGCAAGTTTTACTGACCATGTCTTAATATTTATAGTGTCTCGCTATACCTATGGTCTATCCTAGTGCATTAACGGGCAGTGTACCCGGTCGTGTGTAGTGTAGTAAATGGTAAAGTCGAGGTCTTCCCAAGAGCTATGTGTGTTGGATTATTACTAAGTCTAATTGTCACAGAATAATAGTTGTTTCGATAGGGATTTAATTAATTAAACTACTAATGCAGAATAAAATAAAGCAAATAAATGGTAAAGGGAAATCAATAGAGAGAAGTGGTGCTAACCTAGTAAATCATCCTAGCTAGTTATGTCTACATCTACTTACTTCCAATTACTTCAAGTGGGGTCAAATTCGAGAGGACAACATTTGGTAAATTCGCCTAGTTATTATATTAACTCGATGTTCGTTGTATTTTATGTGTGAATTGTGTTTGTATTGTGGAAATTGAGAGTTTAAAGGGCATTCTTAAGCGCCGCTCAATTAGAGAATAGTTCATAGAGTTAGGGAGTAACCAACCCTCTATTGATATTAAGGAATATACCTCTATTCGACTAATCAATAAAAGATAACTAGGGGTAATGAGATTGTAAGTAATTACACTTTACTCATATAAGAAGTTTACCAATTTACTTGTCCGCATAATTAGTTTAGATGCAATCTAGTTCAATTAGTAGTCTTAAAAACCAAACTATTAAACCCCTAGATTTTACTTACTTTTTAATAAAATATAAAAGACCAAAAATAATCTTTTTTCAACCCTTAGAATTAAATTGACATACACTTCGAGCCTACCTCACTATTCCCCTAGAGGACGATCAATCCACCAGACTTACGTATACTACACTACAACGGTTAGGTACATTGTCTAGTAGATTGTAAAAGTTCCTTGCGTTTAAAATATCTGCATCAAGTTTTTGGCGCCGCTGCCGGGAAATAGTCTAGGTTTAGATTTCTTTTTCATTTAGGTCTACTCACTAGATTCCTATCAATTGAGATTTCTTCTTTTTATTTTGTAGCTTTCTTATAGTCTTATTTGTTTTCTTCTTGTTTTTGTTCGTAAACCTCGTCATTTGCCATCATGGTGAATGATATGCCTTTTAACCATGACCCACCAATTCGAAAACCACCAAACCAAGACCCATCAATACCACCTAAAGCCCATACTCTTGGTGAGTACTCCAAACCTAGCCACAAGGGCTATCAAAACACTATTGACCTTCCCCGAGAAGCCAATGTGTCTACCTTGCGATTAGACACCATCCGATTCATGCAAAATGGATGTGCATTCCACGGACTTCGTTCCGGAGAACCAAATCAGCACCTTAAGTACTTTCTTAAAATCGTAGATTCCATTGACCTTAACGGTGCTACTCAGATGACGACGCACTTTAGTCTATTCAAGTTCTCTCTACGTGACCAAGCTAGCAATTGGTTTGAGCGTCTACCCGCGGGATACATCTCGACTTGGGTTGATCTCACTTCTCATTTCCTCGCACAATTTTTCCCAACGGGGAAAGCTACCAAGTTATGGAATGACATTTTGATGTTCCAACAACATCAAGGTGAAACTCGTTATGATACGTGGACTCGTTTCAAGGACTTACTCCAAAAAGTCCTTCATCATGGCATCGATCTTTGGCTGCAAATCCAATTTTCTATGATCATGTCAACTACTTTACAAAGCAAGCCATCGACCATATGGCCAGTGGTAAGCTTCGTGACAAGAATGCTAAATATTCATGGGACATTATAGAGGATATCGCCCTCTATGACAACGAACGATGGAATAACCCTCGTGAGCTTACAAGCAAAACGGCCAAGGCAATATCCTTACCTTCCAATGATTCAAGCATTCCGATCGTAGGATCATCAAACTTGAAGATCAAGTGAAATTCTTTGATGTGTTTCTATGAAGCTCCTAAACCTTCACACTGAGTGAACAAGATCACGTTTTCATGTAAATTAAGTAGTGGTACCCATGACACTCGTGATTGCATGGAAAAACCCGAGCAAGCTTTTGCGGATTATGCATCATCGCGTATCGACAGAGAGGGAAATAAGTGGTTCACTTTAAACCCGAGCAAAACAATCTTGGTGATTGATCCGCGCTGAACAGTCAAGCTAAATCACTCAAGCCTGCCACTTGTGAATGGCAGACCGTAATCAGCTTAAAACTGCTCAAACACGAATGCAATGAAGATCAGGAGAGTATAGTGTTTCCCCAGGTCGTTAAGTCCCAACGAGCTGTGCGAGAATAGTCAAACGTGTAGTGATCGAGAGATTTGAACGGAAAAGGAGATGTGATTGATTATAACTAAGGAAAAGCCCATAAACTACAGGGGCTTAAATGCAATTTAAAGAAAGTTTAAAAAGATAAAATCTATTAAATAAATGCTATCACTATTATTAAAATGATGTGTTTGTTCTTTTTGTTTTAATAAAACTAGAATTAAAAACTACGTGACGTACAAATAAAAACGTGAAACTTACACAATATAAATCATAAAAATATGAAAAATACATTTTTACAATCCTAATGATAAAAGAAAATTTATAGAAAAAGAAAATTATTTTTATAACTAATTACCTAATTATTATTAATTAAAAACTATTTTTAACTATTAAATAATTACCTAAAATACAAGAAAATAGGAAATAAAGCTAGAAAAATAAAATTATGAAATGGAAAAGTCTAAAATATCAAACT